>CM030865.1:11445112-11665112 GCA_018105865.1 Metaphire vulgaris | reverse complement strand
AATTCTCTTCTTAGGAATGAAGAAGTACGAATTCAAAGGGAAGCAGTACCACGAACACTGTTTCTCGTGCAAAGTCTGTCGCCAGCCAATCGGAACGAAGACCTTCATACCACGTGACCAGGATGTCGTCTGCGTGCCTTGCTACGAAGAACAGTACGCCCAGCGTTGTGCCAAGTGTCATGGCGTCAGTATACTTACCTATATGCATTATATATACAGTAGATATATATATACAGTATATACATACTGTATATATATATAGAGAGAGAGAGCGAGGGTGGCGCAAAAACCGGACTATATTAAATGCAAACCTAAATGTGACTAGTCCGGTTTTTTGCGCCACCCTGTATATTACACTGCGTTCGGAAAAAAGGGACCAACTCTATTTTCACTATAACTTTAAGAAAGCCTGACCGATTTCTACAAAAGTTTCCAGTTTGAAGCAGGATTTGGTGTGCCATCGGTCGATGCTCCTGTGCATTATGAAGTGGCGCTATAGAAGTTTACGATTAGATTAGATTAGGATCAAACCTGTTTCAGGTAGACACAAACACTATCTGAAAAAGGTTACCGTGAATATTCAAAAGGTCTACCGCCAGAATTAGCAGGCGAATACCCCGCACAGAGCAGTACAGCGGGTTTAAATCTGGTGAGTTTGGTGGCCACAGTTCGGGTGGCATGAAAACAAGTGTCTCTCTGTCTGCAGTAATTCAACGGTGTTATGAACCACGCCTATTTTAGAAGTCAGAAGATAACCAAAGAGCGCTTTTTATATTCCATGATTTCGAATTCAGTCCCACATAAGCCATCCAAATTTCTAACATAGAGACTTATCGTAAAGACAAAAATTAGGAAAATCAGTCGAGCAAAATGGTCATATAATTAAGGACAAGAGGGAAAAAGAATGAGATCAGCACTCCAGCAACCTTGTCATAGTGTGATTATTATTATTATTATTATAGGTTTTATTATTATTATTTTAAAGTTAATCGATTTAAGGCGACTTTCCATTTATATCATCAGTGGTCATCATCATCATCATCATCATCATCATCATCATCATCATCATCATCATCATCATCATCATCATTCATCATCATCATGTTCCATTATTATTATTATTTATCATTATTATTAGTACTATCAGTGAGTTATTAGTACTCCATAAAAACATTACTATCATTATTATTAGTACTATCATTATTATTAGTACTATCATTATTATCACCATCATTATTACTATCATTATTATCACTATCATTATTATCACTATTATTATTATTATTACATATATATTTATTACTTTATTATTATTATTATTATTATTACATATATATTTATTATTATTATTATTATTATTATTATTATTATTACAAACAAGGAAAATCATAATCATCATCAAGAGGACAAAGAATCATCATCATCATCATTATTCATTATTATTATTATCATTATCATTATTATTATTATTATTATTATTATTATTATTATTATTATTATTATTATCATTATTATTATTGACTTGTTATTATTATTGTTATTTTTATTATTATTATTATTATTATTATTGTTCATTATTATTATTATCATTATTATTATTATTATTATTATTGTTATTATTATTATTATTATTATTATTATTTTTATTATTATTATTATTTATTATTATTATTATTATTATTATTATTATTATTATTATTATCATGGTGCTCTACAGTTTCCATGTGATGGTTTTATGTGCGCACAGGTGATCAACAAGGGCGGAATTACCTATAAGAACACCCCGTTTCACCGCGAGTGTTTCTCGTGCACCGGTTGCAATCGTCTTCTGACCGGAGAGAAGTTCACGAGTCGCGAGGAGAAGCCGTTCTGCTCCGACTGCTTCGCCCAGCTGTTCGCCAAAAAGTGTTGCCGCTGCACCCGATCGATCACAGGTTAAACACAGAGGCGAAAACAGGAGGGTATTTTGGGAGGGTGATAAACCTTAACTCAGGGTCATGTTAAGGCGGTGGGATTCTTTTGTTCATCGGTCTGTGATGACCTTGTTTTTTGCTTGTCAGGCTTTTATCCTCTATTTTTGTTATTTGTAAAAAGTGAAATTGTTGCCACAACCACCGTCCCTGCCAAACGCACCTCTAATTTGTTGACGTAATTAATTTTTTTTTCACTATGAATAAATCAAACTAACATACAATAATGCCTAATATGATATCACATTGGAGCTGTCCATTAATTACGTCAACAATTTAGGGGGAGGGGGTTTGAAAAAGTTTGACAGTTGTTGACAGGGGAAGGAGGGGGTCAAGAGAAGTTGACGTCAACAATTTCACTTTTTACAAATAATCAAAAACTAGGAAATTTCATGGAATACTACTTATTGTAATGGAAAAAAGCATGGCAAAAAGGTCATAATCATCACATTTTGACACTCGACGCGCAAAAAAGGGAAAAATGGTCATCATCGCAAAAGTTGACAGTTGTTGAAGGGGAGGGGGTCAAAAATTGTCCAAAAATTGTTGACATAATTAATGGACAGCCCCATTGTACTTAAGTGTTTGACGGAAATCTGAATTTTTTCTCTTTCTCATTTCTTCGCAGGTCTCGGAACAACTAAATTCATTTCGTTTGACAATCGCCATTGGCACACCGAGTGTTTTGCCTGCTACAAGTGCAACGGATCCCTCGTCGGCCGCGGATTTCTCGTCACCGGCAACGAGGTGCTCTGCCCCAACTGCGGCCGGGCCTAAGAGGCGTCAGCCCCTCCCTCCGTCCGCCCTGCGCCGTCGGAGCCAGCCACCAGCGAAGCCAGAAGGGAACGACCGTTTCGAACGCGTGGTTGTTTGCGGAGAAAAACCGTCAAACAGCAACGTGCTTACTTTTCGTCCAAAACGTTTTCTCTGGCGTAAAGAAAAAATAACACCAAAATCTCTGTTTTGCAATAATTATAACGAAAAAATTAATTCAGATCTAAATGTCCAGGAAGCATGCGGGTGATTTTAAGGTGACTAGTGGCGATTGATTAATTGATTATCTTACGGTCAAATCGATAATAATAATAATAATAATAAATAATAATAATAATAATAATAATAATAATAATAATAATAATAATAATTTCAAATATTTCGTCTTTAGGAATATATTTCAGTTCGTTAATCAAATCCCGGACGAGCCCCCAAATATTCGAGGGCTCGCGGCACTGAACTATAACTACAGATAGGCCCCTTCGACGCACTTTTTGTCGCGTGAAATCTAGAGCAAGTATTTCATTGTGAGGCTTTAGTTTATGTGCTTGTTTTTTTTATTGCAAATGCTTCTAACCGACCCCGAAATAACTGCTAAAAGTCTAGCTGTGTCTGGTTTTAAGATCCTCGATTGGAAAATAAATTTGCTGCTACTGGTCTGTCTGGAGTCGTTCTTATAGCGCGAATGCTTTCCTTACGAACCTGTAGCAGAGTTCGTGTGAATGTCCGCCGAGAGACGAAACGTTGAACCCAGTCTTGAACCCGGGATGGAAATCCCACTCCACAAAATCGACTCCTCCTCAGGCACTAAGCGCCGGAGATAAAACCAGTTTGAATTTATGCGAATTGTCCTCAGGGTCTGCCATACAGGGTGGCGCAAAAAACCGGACTATATTGAACGCAAACCTAAATGCGACTAGTCCGTTTTTTCGCTCCACCCTGTAAAGTTGGTCGGGCTATTTTCGACAGATTTTATCCCTCACATTATCACAACCTGTCACAAATATCGGACCCACCTTGTGAGTTGTGACCAGCATAATATAATCACTGCACACCACTAGAATACATCCATCAGAAGTGAAAGTTTTAAAAAAACACCGCATACTTCAGGTGTTTATATTACGCAGTGTGACGTCTCAGATATTTTTAACCTCCCTTTCACAAACTCACACTTTCCAAGACCCTCCCTAGAGCGTGACGTACTTTATGGACAGCCCCTCAGAAAATGTAGTCGAAATGAAACTGGTGTTTATTATTATTATTATCATTTTTATTTTTATTTACTCTTGATTAATCTTATGTGATCGATTTCTGATTACAAGACAGTGTACGAGAATTAAACTTTAAAAAATAAGAAAACATACTTTTTAAAAATAAACAATTTTTCTAACTCCGCTAATTCTTCTAAATATTCTGTTTTCTGCATTTGATATAATAAAAAATTATTACTAATCAATAATAGGCCTAATTATTATTATTAAAATCAGTAACAATAAGAATAGACAAATACTGACATCGCCTAAATTATTATCACTAAGTCAATTGAGGCAAAATCTACTTTAAAATCAATTAAACAGTCTTTCTAATTATCTGCACGCGACCACTGTCTTCTGTTTCATCTGTTGTCTGTTGCTCTTTCGTTTTCCGATGTTGTTCTTCTGATGTTGTTCTGTTGTTGTTCTCTTGTTGTCTGATGTTCTCTTGTTGTCTGATGTTGTTCTTTGTTGTCTGATGTTCTCTTGTTGTCTGATGTTGTACGTCTGTTGTCTGATGTTGTTCTTTCGTTGTCTTATGTTCTCTTGTTGTCTGATGTTGTTCTTTCGTTGTCTTATGTTCTCTTGTTGTCTGATGTTGTTCCTCAGTTGTCTGATGTTGTTCTTTCGTTGTCTGATGTTCTCTTGTTGTCTGATGCTGTTCCTCAGTTGTCTGATGTTGTTCTTTCGTTGTCTGATGTTGTACGTCTGTTGTCTGATGTTGTACGTCTGTTGTCTGATGTTGTTCTTTCGTTGTCTGATATTGTTCTTTTGTTGTCTGATGTTGTTCTTCTGTTGTCTGATGTTGCCTTTTTGTTGTCTGATGTTGTTCGTCTGTTGTCCGCGTGTCCGCCTTCGTTGTCGGTGGTGGATCGGTCGACGATTCCAATTCGTCTGTCGTTGCATTTCGTCCTTGACCTTGACCTTGGCATTCCGGATCGACCTCCGGACAAGGACACTGTCCTGCCTCGATCCCGTAATCTCCGTATCGACAACGAGGCTCTCCGCACTCTGATTCCCTGACACAACTGAAACCAACGCGAAAGTTTCGCCAAAAAATAAAATACGCTAAAAACGCGTTTTATCGAGGCAATATAAAAACGTATAAAATCCGAAGCCAAAAATGTCGAAGTTATTTTCAATCGATCCAACTCCGAACATGGAAGTAACAGTGGCATACTTGGTATTTTGCCACCTCGCCCCAGCGACACCCACCCTCCAGCCCCCTCCCCCCAGTCCCAATACTTCGTTATTCTGATTTGCCCGTGGATAAGCGTGATCGAAATTCTCAAATAAAAGCCATCAATCAATGAAGAGAAAGCAGTATAAATCATTCCCACCGCTCTTGTGCCGCCCACCCCTCAGTGGCGGTTCTAGGGTGGAGCTAGAGGGCTGTAGTCCCCAGATTTCAGCTTTGCCCCCAACAGATAATAATCTTAAATCTTAAGATACCCCCAAAGAAATTATTCAAAATCAATTACTATGTAAAATATTAATATACTAGGTACCTCTTGGCGGGAATTATGTTTCCCTGTTGGTATCATAGTTTCCATTATATGTATTATTCTTATTAGCTAAATTAGCTGTTATTTTTAATATAATTTCATGTTTTGTTATAAAATGCAATGCATGGCTATTGGAAATAAATTTTCAAATTTCAAACTACAGATACTAATAGTGGACGACCAGTTTTACTCGTCAGACTTTTCTATTTTTTTAGAAGTTTGGAAGTATTGACGGTCATTGAGCCCCAGTGGCGGTCAGGATTTTGGGGGCCGTTGGGGTGCAACTTCTAATCATGGGGGGCCATCCATTTCCCCACCCCCATCACCCCCACCCAATAGGGGGCACGGCACCCTTTTTCGGTGGACCAGTAAACCAATTTTTTCCGACTAGAACCGCTACCCACCCAACCCCAGATACGCCACTGAAAAGGAAAGAAAGTTTTGGCGGAGGACGAGAACCTTCTCCTAGCGAGTTGTTTTACTTTTTGCCCACCTCGCCTGTTGCGCGTCCAACGGAATTCGGCCGTTTTCCATGTCGAGGCAGCGCTGGTCGTTGGGAGGACAAGTACAGTTGCAACGACTCACAACTTCTCTGCTGAACGCTTCGAATGGCTGAGGACAAGGCTTACACCTAACAGAACTCGGTCATTGTATCACAGGTTTTGTAGACGACAGTGGCGTAGCCACGGGGGGATTTGGGGGGTTAAAACCACCCTTGGGCGGCGAAAATTTTTTTGTTTGATGTATTCCCATGCAATTTTTATTTTTGAGGCGATTTTTGGCGATTTTTGGGGTGAAAACCCCCCTTGGCGGTTATCGACGAATTTTATTCTTTTCAACCCCCCTTCCGGAAATCCTGGCTACGCCACTGGTAGACGACAACAAAATTCATTAAAATGATTCGTTGTGTGACAGAAGACAATAAATAGACGGAGTATTGAACAGTGGGTGTGTTGGTATGCAAATATTTCAGTCCATTGGACGAATTCTCTGACGATGACCAAATTGCCGTTTGTCCCCATTTTCATTTCATCAAATCTTTCTACAATAGTCACTATAGCTTCTCTCGATTTTGCTCTACAGAGTTCGGAATGGGACACCTCTCACTTTTATACAGTATGCATATATGGTACACAACGCGTGCGAAAGGGTTAGTGGCTCCACAGGTGGAATGCCCATTGAGTATATATATATATATATATATATATATATATATTTAAATATATATAAATGCAGTGGCGTAGCCAAGGAGGAGTTTGGGGGTTAAACCCCTCTTTGCTGCCGAAAACAAAATATTTTTAATAATCATCTTTATTCGTGACAAGCACAGCATAAAAAAGTAGTACAATGAATGAGTTTGAATGCATTTTTTTATTTTGGGACTCGATTTTGGGAGTCAAATCCCCCTCACCTTGGCTACCTGGCTATATGATGTAACGGTGTTTAAGAGGTGACGACCTTTTTTGCTTGTCAATATTTTTCCGAAGTTGTTCACGGTCAAAACCAAAAACCAACCCCCCTTTCCGGAAATTCTGGCTATATATATATATATGTGTGTGTGTGTATGTGTGTGTGTGTGTGTGTGTGTGTGAGGAGAGAGGGAGAGAGAGAAAACGTGAACTTGCTTGCCTTGGCAGTTGCTTCATTTGTTTGCATTCGCATTCCGTGTGATTTACGAAGTCCAGGAATTTCACGTTCGGCATATTGTACTCGGTGCAGTTTGACCCTGGCGGACAAGTCAGTTCCTGTTATTAACACCAAAATAAGTTTTGAATTTTCATATTCTCTCTCTCTCTCTCTCTGTGTGTGTTTGTCTCTGTCTGTATCTCTCTCCGTCTCTTTCTCTCCGTCTCTCTCTCCTTTCTATTTCTCGTTTTCTTTACAAACAAAACGATATAGACCTCATGTTTCCAGAAAAATTATCCCCCACATATTCACACTTCAAACAGCAAACTCTTTTACTGTAACCTACCTTCAAACCAATACAAAAATAGTATCCGCTACCAGAAGGCCAGAAGGCCAGAAAGAAGACCGGAAGGCCAAAAGGAAATAAAAACTACCTGATCGGATAGGATCTAGCCACCACCTGTTAAGTCTTATATCGACTGTCTAAGAGATCAGAGTGGACGATGATGTCGGGTTGTCAGGGTTATTTCTAGGATCATCAATTGAGAGGGGGTGTCGGTAAATTCTGGGGGTCCCCTGCCAAAAAACGTCTGACAAGCAAACAAGGTCATTCCATGGCTGAAATTGGAGGAGGGTGTTGTTGGCGGTGTCGGTCTCAGGTCGGGGGTGTTAGGGGGTGTAGAAATATCCCTGCGCGTTGCTCACCCAGAACGGCCTGTAGACATAGGTGCTCGTCTTCACTCCGCACTCCGAGGTGCTGTTGCAACACCCGTAGTCCTTGTGGCACCTGAACACAACGGTGCAGTCGGGAACGTAGTTGCTTTCGGGTCGTGCCAGGACGTGGTGCCGCACCTGGATGAATTCCGGGAGAGGCTGGCTGCAGGCGCCCTTCTCTTCCATCTCGCGGACGTGTCTCAAGGTCATGCTCCACTCTGGAAGGTCAAACGTACGATGATAAATTCGAGGCGCTACAGAAGTCTTGCATTCGGCTCATAGCTTAGTAACAGACAAGCAAACTTAGCGGGCAGTGGCGGTTCCAGGATTTCTTGGTGAGGGATGAAGTGAATTCATAGGAAGTTGGTGGGGGGATGAAAAGAGAAGGGACAAAATCAATTAACTTTGCCAAAAAAGCTGACAAAAGGGAATATTTTCCATAATTTTACTACACTTTTACCGGAAAATAGGTTGACAAGCAAAAAGGTTATCTGCAGTTTTTCGCTATAGTTTTATTAGACTTTTATTCAAAAACACAAGCGGAAAAAGTCCGGAAGTCCGGTGGGGGATGCATCCCCACTCACCCCCCCCCCCACGTGGAACCGCCACTGTTAGCGCGGTTCTGTAAACTTGAGCACGTTATATCCCGAGGTAAGTTATATCCAATGCCATCCAATACAGTTGCGCATCACAATTAAGGGACTGCATACGCTATAACCGAATATTCGCTATATAACCTAGTCCGTTATAACGAAGTTCTCCTGTAGCTATATGCTTTGTTGCAGAGAGGGGCGGTGAGGTGGTGGCCCCGGACGCCGACCAGATGGGGGGGGCAAAATTTACTCGGCGACCATTTTTTGCTCGTCAAACATTTTTTATCGACTTTTCCCCGGGCGCCCACCACTCTCTGCACTCCAGTGCTTAGTTACTTATTTACGTAGCTTACTCGCTTGCTTACTAACTTACTTCAGTGGCGTAGCCAGGTGGTTGGGGTTAGACAACATGGTTGTCCGACCAACTTTTTTTTACAGAGAATCATTATACAGAACTTCAAGGAGCCAGATCAATGACGTTCATAGATTTGCTAGATCCGCTATCGGATAAGTTACCACATACATCTTAACTTTTAACAACAACACAATAACAACAACAACAACAACAACAATAATAATAATAATAATAATAATAATAATAATAATAATAATACAGTTGAACGTGCTCACACACCTATATAATTCCCTTAATCAAAAAAATTTGACGACCTTTTTTGCTTGTCAGAATTTTCCGATGTTGGGAATCATAACCCCATTTCGGAAATATCCTTGCTACGCCACTGACTTACTTACATACTTGAGAGAGAGAGAGAGAGAGAGAGAGAGAGAGAGAGAGAGAGAGAGAGAGAGAGAGAGAGAGAGAGAGAGAGAGAAGGAGACGCAACAGCGTATACCGTTGATTGACAGTAAGTCGTCGTCGTCGTCGTCTGCTGTCTGTCGTCTGCCGTTCGGCGATGGAGACGAGACGAAGTCGTCGATGTCTTCGTCATCGAGCAGACGACCTTCTTCTTCGGAGCTGACGAACATTCGGATGACGTCACGATATGACGTCACCGACCGCAGTCGCTGACGAAAGACATCGGCGCGAACCGGTTTCACGACGAGGCTCTGACACACAGAGGTCAAACACGCAAACTAAATGCGGCGCTAGATAAATTTCCGCATTTATCATTCATAGGAACGGGCGATACGATATATATATATATATATATATATATATATATATATATATATATATATATATATATATATATACTAGAAAGATGCTCGCTTCGCTCGCAGTGCAGGATAATACTAATCCAATACCTATACCTAATACCCAATCATTGAATTCATGCTGAACAACATTTCAATGATCGATCACCACCTAGCCAAGCTCTGCGCCACGTAATAATTAGGCCTATGTACGTTAAAATCACGCAACTGTGACCATTTGTGACGCTGTACACGTATTTTTGTGTACGTTAAAATTAACGTTAAAATTGCGCAACTTACGAACAATTGTTACCAATAGCAACGTCGTCGCACGCCCACCCCTCTGACGCTGCAATGACTCGACTAAACCGTGCTAAACAATTCAAACGGTTCTTCGTCAACCAATGAGAACGCTTGACGGTAAGAGACATACAGAACGTCGTCGCTCGCGCGAGCTTCGCTCGAACAATTGCTTACTTCGCGTCGCAACGTCGTCGCGTCGCCGCGTCGCTTTCGCGTCGCGTCGCGTCGCTTCGCTTCGCTCGAGGCAACGACCAATCCAATTCCAATTCCAGAACGACCAATCAGAACGCTCACTCAGCCAACCAACAGAACGCTGAAGGTAACCAATCAGAACGCTCTCACAGCCAACCAATCAGAACGCTCACAGCCAAACAATCAGAACGCGAACGCAACCAATCAGAACGTTCACACAGCCAACCAATCAAAACGCAGAAGGCAACAGACATCAGATAACGATTTTAATAATATATATATATATATATATACATATATATATATATACCCTCTCTCTCTGTTGGGATCTATACTTACTGCTACATACCTATCAACAAATGGCTGGTCCTGCATGTTAGAAGTTGGCCCCTTCGAAATGATTGACTGGATATCTAACAATAAGATTAATAACTAATAAATTATATAGATTTTCGTCTAAGAGTTTTCGCTTTTGAGAACGAATCGCATTATAATGAGAACCGCAACTGCACCGAATGACCTCATCGCTGCTGCTGCTGCTGCTGCTGCTGCTGCTGCTGCTGCAGGAAGTCAGCTGCTTCGCCTTAAAAGAAGAAGGCAACAGAAGGAAGTCGCGTCTGGAAGTTTATTTTTGAGTCTACACTGAATTCTTTGGGAGAGAAACAGCAGAGAGAGAGAGAGAGAGAGAGAGAGAGAGAGAGAGAGAGAGAGAGAGAGAGAGAGAGAGAGAGAGAGAGAGACTAAGGGATTGAGACAGACAGACACAGACACACAGAGACTGAGATGGAGACAGACAGAGACAGAAAGGGAGGAGAGACAGACAGACACAGAGACAGACAGACAGACAGACAGACAGACAGACAGACAGACAGACTGACAGACAGTGTGAGTGTGTGCATGTGTGTGAATAATCAAAAAATCCATGAGAGTCATTGATCTGGCGACATCAATCCAGGGGACCATTCGTTTCGACAGGAAACCAATTAGAAACGAGACCAATAATAAGGAAATAATTATTCAAACGGTCGAATGAAATCTCCGAAAGGTTCTTTGTTCTCGAAAGCGAGCAGAGTGAATGAACGGAGGTCCGAGGTCAATGCAAAGAACTGAAGACAAATTGAAAATTGCTTTTCTCCGTCATTCGGTGCAATCTAGCTCACAAAGTTTAACAAGAAACCCACCACTATCACCATTGCGCCACTCTAACCTAATAATCGAATCTATAACTTCCAGAAATTCTTTTTTGGGGGCGCAAGGCATTTTTAGGAAGTTGGTGGCAGATGAAAATGAATGAAATCACGAAAAGGTTGACAAGCAAAAAACCCGGTCATTAGCAGTGTTTTCCCCGACAAATGTAAATGAAAATTTTTCTGAAAAAGGATGACAAGCAAAAAAGGTCATCAGCTCTGTTTTGTGGGGCCTATACAGATGTTCAGCGTGAATTAAACGCCGATAACAAGCAAAAAAGCTCGTTGGGAGGATCCGAAGTCATCCCCAGTCATTCCCATTCCCCAAAGTGGAACCGCCACTGAGAACTTATATAGCGCCACTTAATAATGCACAGAAGCGTCAGCCAATGCGTGACACGCAGTGGCGGCTCTAGGATTTGGCAAGTGGGGGGGGGCCGTTGGGGTGGCAACTTCTAATCAAGGGGGGCCAACCATTTGTTGTTTAATGTATGTAGCATTGAGTATAGGGTCCCAACTGGGGGGCACTGGGGGGTCAGGCACTCAATAGGGTGGCACGGGCCCTCTGGCCCCCCGGTGGAGCCGCCACTGGTGACACGTCAAATCAGAATCATTCAGATAGGCCCCCTACCGGTCAAATATGGGATATCCTACCCAGAGGCGTAGCGTCCCAATGGCTACTATGGCTCTAGCCATGGACGCGGTGTTTAATCTAGACTTCTGGAATCCCGGGGAACTGAACAAGCCGGGGGAACTGACAAAGCCCGGAAGAATTCTGCTAGGGGGCTGCTGTTAGTTGATGTAGTATGCCAAAATTTCCGGGGGGGATTGGAAATTTCCGTGTTGGGAAAGGGCAATCCTTCCCCGGAAACGGTCTAGATTAAACCCTGACTTCAGTGAAGAGATATAATTCAACTTATAATTAACAATTATTAATGCAGCACCGTTATTATTTTGCTATTTTCCAGCATCCGAATGATAAAACGCACACTTCTACCGTTGCTGCGGCACAGTTGTGTGCCGCCGCACACAGGTTGGAAAGCACTGGTCTATTGGCCTAATATTAAATAATAAGACTCCTGCAAGCGAGACTTTGCGAGTTTCGCTTACTCCAGGGGTCACCAAACTTTTTGGACAGCGGGCCGTAAATTGGTGACCTCTGGTTTAACTTTGCCAACCAGATGTCGCTTAATTAATTTGGTCTGTAGACCTTGCGTCCAAAGTTGCCCTCTTTTACGCTTTTCATCGCAATCTTCTTCTTCTTCTTCTTCTTCTTCTTCTTCTTCCTCTTCCTTTCCTCTGAAGTCTGGAATCTTAGAACCCTAAGATATTTAAGGGCAATGGCGAGTTTTTTCCTGCCACTTACCGCAACAAAGTCTTCGTTGTGTTGTCGCTGCGCCGTTTCCAATGACGACCGAGTCTTCGATCGTCCTAGCGGACTGTCCAAAGGACTGTCTTCAAGGACCTTCGGTATCAACGACCGCCGAGTCGTCGTCGTCGGCGAAGGGTGCACGGACGCTGTGCCAACGGTGACCGTCTGGAGCACGGGATTCGTAGAGGTGTCCTTCACTTCGTCTGACGGATGGAAAGAAGAAGAAGAAGAAGAAGAAGATGATGATGATGATGATGATGATGATGGCGAAGAAGAAGAATAAGACGACGATGATGATGATGACGATGATGATGACAACGATGATGATGGTGAAGAAGAAGACGATGATGATAGCGAATAAGAAGACGAAGATGATGATGGTGATGATGATGATGATGATGATGATGATGACAATGATGATGATGGCGAAGAAGAAGACGATGATGATAGCGAATAAGAAGACGAAGATGATGATGATGATGATGATGATGATGATGATGATGATGATGATGATGATGATGATGATGATGATGATGATGACGACGATGACAATGATGATGATGGCGAATAAGAAGACGACGATGATGACGAAGATGATGATGGTGATGATGGATTAGGACGCGGTGTCAGGAATCGGAAGGAAGGCCTAAGTCGGGTGCGAGGCCTAGGTCCGTTGACGGCGCCAACAGCAGAGACAACGATCCAGACGAGAACAGCTAAGACGACGATCCTGGAATAAGCCACGCCAGAACAAGCCGTTCGGTCCACGCAACAACGACAACGACGCGATGACGACGACGACGATGATGATGATGACGTCGTAGTAGTATTAGCAGTAGTAGTAATAATAGTAGTAGTAGTAGTAGCAGTTGTTTCGGCGCTCTCATCGTCGTTAGACGGTCTCCGGTGACAGGTGTTACGGCGTCCCATACTTCCCGTTGTCCAGGTGGAATGAACTGTGGGCGTTTTTGGCGCAGGTAAGCCGCGGTCGCAGCAGGAGTCACGCAGACTCCGAAGCGGTACAACTTTACGGGTGAGAGGGAGGGGGAGAGGGAGAACACAAGATCTGCCTTGAATAAACCCATTCTAAACCGTGCGACGGCGACGGAGGAGGCTTTGTCTACACACGCACTACACCAGGGGCCTCCAAAGTTCGGCTCGCGGGCGGGATAGGCCCTATACGGCCAGGGCCGGATTAAGGTCCGAGTGGGCCGGGGGGCTGAGAAAAAAAGGCCGTCGCCTATACTGAAAATCTCTGACAAGCAAAAAAAGTTATCTCGAAAATCGGTGGGCCTATTTTCATGATGGGCCGGGGGCTACAGCCCCTCAGCCCCCGCCTTAATATGGCCCTACCTACGGCCCACCAAGGTCGGTAATTTAGGAACGTGCGCAAATCGTACTTACTCTATAATTTCGTCAGAAATGCACCGGTTTCTTGCATCTCGCAGTATAGTTAAACGCTATTTCAATTACAACTGATAGGCCCATTATGCAGTGCATTGTGATTAGACAAATAACTAGCATTTCATTGACAGTTTTTCATTTGCCGTATTTTAATGAATGTAATTTCTTGTGTTTGCTGTCCGCCGAGCCTTTAGATGCCAGCACATGTGGCCTCTGGCTAAAAAGATTGAGACCTCTGTTCTACAGCGAACTATATCTCATGATCCCATGTTGATCACTCTTGCATGATACAATATTATAGATATATACAATATATATATATATATATATATATATATATATATATATATATATATATATATATCAGAGATGTAGTCAAGACCAGAAGTTCCGAGACCAAGCAAGACCAAGACCACTAATCATCAAGACCAAGACCAAGACCAAGACCACTACCAATCGAGACCAAGACCGAGACCGAGACCACTACCATCGAGACCAAGACCAAGACCAAGACCAGTACCATCGAGACCAAGACCAAGACTAAGACCACCTGATGACATAACGCAAAAAAATTTACTCAATCAATTACTGTTCACATACTTCCAGATGGTATGTTCAACTCTTCTGTATCACTAGTCTAGGCAGGAGTCTCCGGAGTTGTTAGAGTGGGAAGATTTTCTTCATGGACTATGTAATCCATAATAAAATCCTTAGCGGTGGCTTTGACTGCTGCCGAACCGAAATGATCTGAATCCAGCCAGACAAAACCTTACGTTGGATACAAGTCTATAAAGTTAAGAGGGCTGGGAAATGTTTGAAGTTGAGTTCAAAGGAGAGCTCCTGCAAGGCGCTGGGGCGGGGATGATGGTTGGCAGATCTTTGAAGTTGGCTACTGCAGGTCAACGGTCAATGCCCACTTTATAAAGGGAAGGGTGGTGGGAGGGGGTGGCAAATGTAACCGGAGTATGTTTCGGACAGTCAAGCGAGAAAATGTACATAGGCCTACATATATAAATCCGTAAATTCTTTAGTTGCTTTCTAAGAGGAGGGTTACAAATGTTTTAGTTCAAAGGCGATCTATGGCTGAGCGATGTTTGCTAACATGTTTCTAATCCATGATGATTGACAACTGCTTTGCTGTATCGTTTTATTGATAGACTTATTCTATATAGCCTAATACAACTTACCTACATTTCCATTCTTCTTACCCACCCATCCTCCTCCTCTCCTCTTAGTCCTCCTCTTCCCTTCTCGCACACCCATCCTCACTCCTCCTACAACGCCCCCGCCCACCCCTTCCCTGTGACCCCTCCCCTCCAACCTATACTCGATCGTATCCGTCGTTCGTCGCCCAGTTGTTACGTACCGCGATATTTCTTATAATAATATAGTGGTCTCGAAAAATTTCCGAGACCAATTCTTCAAGACCGAGACCGAGACCAAGACCGCCATTACCGAGACCAAGACCAAGACCAAGACCTTAGCAGTCGAGACCAAGACAAGACCAAGACCACAAAAAATCGGTCTCGAGCGGTCTCGAGACCAAGACCGCGGTCTCGAGGACTACATCCCTGATATATATATATATATATATATATATATATATATATTAAAACTTAAATGGCTGCATTCGTGATGATAGGCCTACTTTGTGAAAGTATTTACAATGAAACAGATTGGTACCGGTTTTATTGGGGCCAAGAGCCAGAGACGTCATTTCACTGGTTTTCAGAGGGGGGCAAGACACTTTCGACTGCTGACAAGTAGAGCTGTACCGATTGCACATTTTGCCGATTGTTCCGATTACCGATTGTTCCGATTGTCAGACAACCGATTGTCTTGCCGATACCGATTGTCTGTCTAAATCTCCAAATCGGGTACTTTTAATGATCATGCACTCAAATAATATACCATAAAGGTGCAGCGTAAAAGTACATGTCTTCAGACTTCGACATGTAGGTGCAATTCGAGACCTGCCAAGAGACTCAATGCAGAATGTGTGTTTAATCATTAATGAATATGATTTTGTCATTAATACTGTCTTATTATGTCAGATTTTAGATGTCTATATTCGCAATGTAATCTACAATTTTATATCTGAAATTGTGATTATGAAAGTATTCATTCATTAAAATTTAAAACATAAGTGGTAGTCAGATAGAAGTAGGCCCTAACTTATTTTGTACAAACTCCGATGGCCAGTTTCTTCGTTTTCTATCGATTCTTTTTGAAAGTTTGTGTACGCAGCTACGTGCTTGCTTCTCAAGTGCTGAACCAAATTTGATGTATTAAAGCCTTTGGTTTCATGACCACCTCGAGAGAAAGTTGATTTGCAAAATTTGCAAATGGCTTTACAGCTGTTCAGCGGACTTATAGTGAAATAAATCCAAATGCAGATCGTCTGTTGTTTCGACATTTGTATTTTTACGCAGATATTTTATTTATTATTTGAGTCAAATATATATATATATATATATATATATATATATATATAACGTATATCCTATTTAAGCTGTTATATAACTGTATGCATTAATGTATAAACTGAAATTCGTATTAGACCGGTCGACAACATGCGAGTTTTAAAATCAAAGTGGCATCCCCATCCACTGTCACGTAAGCCCATCTTGATTGACGTACGTCTCCGCCAGAAAGACGCTAATGTTGAAACTTTAAACGTCGACACGGGCAGTTAGCTTTTGAGACTAGTAGGTTGTAACAAGCGAAGCTACACTAACATTCAAATCATCTAATGCATCTGAGTAATTTCGACGAAGTCAGATAAGATCATCGCACCTAATCGTCTCCGACCGAGGGTGAAGAGATGCCGACGAAGTCAGATCGGACGCTAATCGTCTCTGAGTCTCTGACCGATGGTTAACAGATGTCATATCTGGCAATCTGGTGTGACATTAACTGCCTCCGACCGACTATCGAATGGAGGATTCAAGATAAACCGGCCCTCCCTCGTCCCTCCCTCCATCGACAGTTCTACAAGCTCACAACCGCCACCGACCCCCAGATGGCGCTAGCACCACCCCCAAAGGAAGCGACCAAGGAGTCTAGACTCCCAGAGGGCGACACTCACCAGCCACCAGTCACCACTCACTAGGGCCTACGGCACCCAGAAAAAATAATCGGTTCCCCATAACCGATTGTTCCGATTACCCTAATAATCGGCCCGAATACGAATATTAACGATTAATCGGTATCGGTGCCGGATTGGCGCCCGATTACCGATTGTTCCGATTGTCCTCATAATCGGCCCGATTGTGAATGTTCCCGATTAATCGGTACAGCTCTACTGACAAGTCTGTGAAAAAGTTGACGGCCTTTTTTTGCTTGTCAGTCCTTATGTGCATTTACTTACTTCAGATTCGACACCAAGCCTTCCTTTAGGGGTTTTATGACCTTTTTGCTTTTCAGTATTCTGTGCCTATTTAGCCGGCCAATTTTTTAAATTTAAAAACTAGAACACATTGGTGAAAAAATGTTGTCCTAAAAATCACCAATTTTGAGGAACTGCAGGGTACCTTTCTAGCTTTCCCAAAATGTCAAAATTGTCGACAAGCAAAAATAGGTCATTCCCAAATTTTGAGGCTCCTCCTAGTAGTAGGCCTAGCTATCCAGATTTCTAGTTCTCCCAAAATTCTAGAGACAAGGAAAAACGGAGGTCCCCAACAGTTGGAGGCCCGGGCCAAATGGCCCTCCTGGCCCCCTCTGAATGGGCCTGCCAAGAGCGTTCAAATAAGACTCCAAATACAAATTATAGGGCAGCGGTTCTCAACCTTTATAGTGCCGCGACCCTTTTAATTCAATTCCCATGATGTGGCGACCCCCAACCAGGCCCGCCGAGAGAAATTCGGGCCCCTGCAGAATAAAATGTCTTGACGACCTTTTTTTCTTTTTTGCTTGTCAGCCTTTTTACATGTTAAAATGAGTAAATTTTGCGCAATAACAATAAAAGAGACAACCCTATATTTCTGAAGGTCTCCGACGACCCCCTGGCAAATCGTCATTCGACCCCCTTGGGGGTCGCGACCCACAGGTTGAGAACCGCTGTTATAGGGTCTCGACTTATGCATCGACAGCTTATCTTAACATCTATTCGCTACACTCGGTCATAACGTTATCGCGAATTTTTCTCCTTGATAGGCAAGAATATTTGACTATCTAGCTGAAGATGGGTCCATTTTTCATGGGGAATATATTACTTTTCTAGAGTCTTGACCATCTTCTTGCAGTTCTTGCCTGCCTGTTTCCGCCTTTTGGGTATGGCTATTTCAAGTTTAGACATAGAAGCTAAGAACATGCAGCTGCTTCGATACTACGTAGTAACGCGCTATAGTAATTCACGGTATTTACTTATTTACGTACTTACTTACTCAACGTTGGCCAAGAGTCCCAGTCTCAAACTTTTTTACTTACTTACTTACTTGAGTGATAAAGCCAAAAGGGCTTTCCTCGTGCGGTTCGTCTATTTCAAAGTTTACTTATTTTCTCGAATTTTGCGTTTAATTCTGAGAAAAAAACTCCTCGATGTTGCGCACGAAGACGTTCCTGAAGAAGACGAGAAGAGGGGGAATCGTGAAGATCGTCCGGGAGCTCTACCTAAGGGACGACATCCCGTGCGGGTCGGAGCTCTGCACCCGCTGCGAGTTCCCCGGGGCCGATCGGCCCCGGCGGCCCCTAGTCTCCAACCCGACGATCAGGAGCAAACTCTGCCCCGTCCCCCACTACATCCTTCCGGACACGAACGTCGTATTGCATCAGGTCAGATCGGAGACCTTTCACCGTTCGTTTCGTTGGCATGCGTTATCAAGTGGCGCTATAGAAGTTGATTGGATTTGCTTAACGCCGGCATATTTTATTACCCGACTGATCTGGATCCTGTGGTGCTGCCATTAATGAAAGTTTTGTTGTGTTTGCTACGTACATAGTGGTTCTCACACAAGGCAGACTCCTTGCTATATTTATATATAGCTATGAAATGTGTGTGTACTCACAATTTGGTCTGGGAGATGATCCCACGCAATTGTGGCGGGTGGGGGCAGGATTTTGTTTGAATGTTTTGAAGGCAGTATGTACGATAAAGGTCTTTTTAAAATATGCAAGTCATCTACTATGGGGCAATACATCTTGGCACAGGAAGATATCGTAGCATAGATTTTTACCCTGGAAGTTGAAACATCTTGAGGAGGAAAAGTCCTGTTGTGCGTTTATGTTAAGGGTCGTACACATTTTGTTCAGCTGGTTTAATAGGTGATTTTGTTGCCAGAGCTTTTAATGAGTTGTTATCTTGATTATTTTAGATTGATGTCCTTGAAGATTCTGCCATTTCAAATGTCATAATACTTGAAACGGTTCTCAATGAGGTAAGAGACTAATTTGCAATGGATTTTCCACACTCACAAATATTAGTTTGTAAGTTTTTATAGGAACTTGCATAATATTCTTAATATAAAATATGAGTGTAAAAAGTTTATTCTTTATTTTGTGAATATTTTAACTTAATTGGGAAATTTTATACAAGCTACAACTGTTAGTTCAGTAACTGAAGTTTTAACTTCAATAAGAACTGAAACTACAAGCATTAGTCATTTGACTTCTATAGCACCATTTTAATTATGCCTATGACTTCAAATGATGAAGAAGCTCTATAGTCAAATTGACAGCAGGTTAAGCAGGAGAAATCATTGCAAGACAGCCAGGACCATTGTAATGTAATGTAATGTAATGTGACATTACCTGTGAATGGGCCAAGTAAGATGTTTAGACTGTGAATGTGATTGAAAATAGGACCTCAACTGTTTATGCTTTATACAAATGATTTTGAAGCCCAATGTGAAATTTGTTTGACTTATTTGATAAAATCTGCATTCATAATGAATTTACAAGTATATTGAAGTGCTGGAACTGAATGAGTCTGAAAGTAAGTATGATGGAAGCTATATAAAAAAATGCAGCTTTCTTTCTTCAGACATATAATGAGGAAGGAAGGAAGGAAGGAAGGCCTGGAGCATTTGGTAATAATTACTGGAAATGAAATGGAGGGAAAATAGCAAGAGGAAGGCAGAGAAACACCTAGACTGCCTACGAGAAGGAATTGAGTGGAGTAAAGAATAGCATCGAATAGCATAGCATCATAAGAGGTTGTCAAGATTGAACAAAGTGGTCATCCATGGTCGCTAACGTAGAAATACACAGCACCTGAAGAAGAAGAAGAAGAAGAAGAATGTAGCTGGCATTGCTTATCTTTGTTTCAGAACAATTTTTGCCCATTTAAATTATTTTTTAGGTTCGACACCGAAGTGCTCCAGCGTACAAGCGTCTCAAGGACTGCCTGGCTGATTCAGACAAACACTTCTACACATTTGTTAACGAATTGCACAAGTGAGTCTATAATATACATGTATTATTATTATTATTATTATTATTATTATTATTATTATTATTATTTGAAAATTTGATCCGGGGCAAGATTGAAAAAGAAAACAGGCAAAGAGTATAATAATAACAATGACAATAATAATAATAATAATAATAATAATAATAATAATAATAATAATAATAATAATAATGTGATTCAAAGTGGTTTAGAGGAGGCTAAGTAATTATTTAATTAATAATAATAATAATAATAATATTATTATTAGAGCGACAACTTATATAGTGCTATCTTAAAGCTCAGGCAGTGGACAAGAGCACTTTACAAAAGAGTTCCATAAGAAGTACAAAAAAGGTGCGTTTTCTGTTTTTGGGCAAATCGGTCGGGGGAAATTTCCGCCCTGATTTCTTCCGGAAGGGAATTCCACGCTACGGGGTTACCCCTTGAGAGAGATCTGTCCCCGAACTTTGTCATATATTATATATATTGTCATACAGATCCATTCCATGGTGTTCTTCATCCAGGACATTCTTGGTCTTCCTATGCATCTATGCTTTTGTGACTAGTAGGTTAGACTATTGCAATTCTCTTCATCTTGGTCTGCCCAAAAGCCTGCTCTCCACTCTGCAATCTGTCCTAAATGCTGCGGCTTGTCTTGTGGCTAAAGCTCCTCGCTACTCTAGCATCTCAGACTTTATGCTTAACACCTTCCACTGGCTTCCAATTTCGGACCACATTAAATTCAAACAAGTATTTATTGTTTCTGCAGCACTTCGTGGTCAGGCACCGTCTTACATTACTGAACTTTTCAAATCACTCTCTTCTGCTGCTCATCGCCTGCTCCGCTCCACTGATCAGAAGAATATTTATATCCTCAGATCACGCACCGCTCTTACTCAGCATCGGGCTTTTGCAGTGACTGGACCCTCCCTCTGGAATGCCTTGAACCCATCCATTTGGGCCTCACTTGCTTCCTCGTTCTGTTCAACGCGAAAGCTAAAGTCCCACTACTTTATCATGTGACTCCAATGCCAGGAGCACCTCTGAGTAGAAATAGAGGAGGCGCTATACAAATGCCACATTACATTACATTGCATCTCTGTCCTTCTGTATAACTAAGACACCGCTCACCAAAGTTGAGCAGACATTCACGATTTTAATATTGCCAAAACCTGAAAATGTTTGCATTTTTTTCAGAGACACGTACGTTGATCGGAAACCAGGCGAATCGTCGAACGACAGAAACGACAGAATGATAAGAACTGCCGCTCTGTGGTACGAAAAACATCTAAACAGCGGCAACACGTGTGAGACAAAGATCAGAGTTGACGTTACTGACAAACGACGTTAATAACAAGAATATCGCGACTTCACTCGGAATTCTTACATTTACGGGTGTGGCTTAATTTACTTAATTTTCGATTTTTTTCCTTTATGGCTGATTTGCAGAATTATTGAATTTACTAGGTTCCGTTATGATGCTGTCATTGTTTTGCAAAGGTTTGCTGTGATGATGAACAACGATAAAATATATTAAATGATACCGGTAAATAGTATCAGACCTGTGCTGTCTTTCTATGGCTGCTTCTAGAAGTGATGTTTCTTTTATATTGCGCCTCTGTGTAGACACAGAAGAGGCGCTATACAAATGTCACATTACATTACATTAATTCATTTTTTTGTATTGTTGTCCATCCCGCTGGTTCTGGGTCTGCCTGGCATCTGGTTCCATCTGTTAGACCCATTATCGCTGAGTCATCAGTTTTCGTGGTCCATCCCAGCCGTTTGTTTGTGATTAGTCGACAGTTAATCTCGGTTACTTTAGAGATGTCTGTTGCAAAATCTTCTGATTAACTGCTTTTTATGTAAAATTTTAATAATATTGGTTTTTTTCAGAATACACTTTGCTTCATTTGCACCTCTTATTTGCCTGTTTATCTATATAATAAATAACTTGATAGTTATATTTAAATATTTTATTTGACAAATATTTGTTTGTTAAGCTTCGTTTTGTATTTGTTGTCCGATCATCATCATCATAGTTGCTTTCTGCCAGCTCATTAGTGGGCAATAGCTAGACACAAAACTTTTCCATTTATCTTTTTCCATTGTTAATCTCATTCCATCTATTAATTATTGTTGTCTGATATCTTTCAAAGTCTTCTTTGATGTTATCTATCCACTTTTTCCTGGGTCTTCCTTTTCCTCTTTTGCCTTCTTTGTATGCGTAGAGTGCTTTTGTTGTATTTGTTGTGCGATACTGTTTATCATTTAATATATTTTTTAATTGTTTTTTTGTCCTTTTAGTTCATGAGTATGTTAAAAATTTGGAAGGGTGTGACGAACTGGTTGATCGCTTGTCAAGCATTGACCATGATCTGGTGAGAAATAAAAATTTCAATGCTCATGTGTTGTTAAAAGGTTTTACTAAGTTAGTTGGTTCAGACGTATTAGATTTTTGTCACTTTGATTTCGTGAAATGAGGAATTTTAGTTGAAAAATGTGACAATTTTTGGGTTTTGCTGTCTTTTAGTTTCTTATCATCAACTTCTCCTTGTTCCTTCATGAACTGAAACTGTAGTGACAGCATGAATTTCCTTTCTCCAACAATGTCTGTCCTGTCTTTTCTTGACCGCTGCAGACAGCTGCAGTATTGTCCATTCTTCCACATCATCCACCCATCGTCTTTTTGGTCGCCCACTTTGTCTTGTTCCAGGCATAATTCCTTGTTGAATTGTCCTTTCCAGTGTTGACCTAGCGTCGCTGTTCCTCTGTATGTACCCGGAATATTGCAGCTTCCTTCTTTTTTTAAAATCTTTTGTGTAATGATTACGAGGGTGGAATATTTTTTGATTGTTAGGTAACGGAGGGCAAGAAAGATCTGTATCCAGAGCATCTGGTGCTGTCGGAAATTCAGAGGGGTTTGAAAGCCGGTCGATATCTTCAGGGATCTTTCCAGGCCAGCCGGGAGAATTATCTGGAAGCCACTGTAAATGTACATGATGAAGACGAACCGGTTTGTGGTGCTACGTTATGATTTAGCCTCCTTGACTTTTTCTACAGATGTCATTTGCTCTTAAATGGAAAAATGTGAACTGTTATTAGGTAATATGTTCTTTGACTTTGCATTTGTCACTTTGAGATGTGGTTTGTTTAGTCTGACATTAACTTTATGCGCTTCTCTCCCACTTGGATTTTCCTCTGTCTTGGTCTTGTTTTATCTTATCGACTTTTGTATCTCAAAATTTCACTCTTTTCTGAATGCTATGGCATTCTGTGGACTCGATCCTTTTCTTTGGGAAGATTTGTTGCAATTTCTAATAACATTAATGTAAATTCCAGGATATGAATAGAAACAAGTTTCTGCCTCTTACCTCAATTTTTTTTCTGGATCCTCTTTTACTGGATGATGATATATGGACCTAGACACTGGATTCTGTTTTTTGTTTCCATAGAAATAAATACCCCTGGAAGTAGTCTACATCTGATAAATGCAGCAGAAAGTTGAAACCAATTTGCCACTGTCTTTGCTAACTGCTAGACAATGGTTACCATAGAAATTACCATAGCACTTCTAATACAGCTCAGGCTTCCATTAAAACAAATGATAACCCCAACTATATGCGAGACCCTGCTTCTATTTGGAGTTTTATGGTAATGCGATCACACTTAACAAAATGGTGGAAATCTGGCTTCACTTTCAGACACCGTATACTCATTCTAGTGATGGTTGAATTCTATGTTCGTTTCTTCATGCCAAAGGTATTCATTCAAGGAAGTGCCAACCTTAACCGAGCAGTGCACGAGGACGTTGTGGCTGTTGAAATCCTGCCACAGTCGCAGTGGACATGTCCAAGTTCCCTGGTGATCGAAGACACCGAGGAAAAGGCGGACGAAGATCCGGACAACCATGTGAGACTTCACTTTCTAGATTTTTGCAGTCGAAATTCTCAGGTCACATGACTGCCTGGTCTGTTCACCGGCCTCTAGGCTGCCTGATTAATCGCTGCTTTTTTATTGAGTAGTCTTGGTTTCAGATTAATTTTTCTTATTATTTTTATTTCATATTTTCCGTCCTGATTTCAGGATGAAGTAGTCGTGAAGTCGAAAATCGATGGCCGGCCGAAGAGCGGCCAAACCACGAAGGTTCGAAGCGGCCGTATAGTTGGAATCGTTAAGCGCAATTGGAGACAGTACTGCGGCATTTTGCAGAAATCAGTTGTAAAAGGGGTAAGCTTGACTCACAAACTAAGCACATGCACACACACACACACACATATATATATATATATATACACACATATATATTGAGTATGCTACTCAGAAATTTTAATGAATAAAGCTTTTAATAGAACAACAAAGAATTTCAGTGTTTTATTTCGTTTTATGTGCCCAGTGGGGTGCAACGGTTTTGAATCACGTTCTATTTTAAAATTTCGTTTCTTTCATTCTAAATTTTCGTTGTTTTTCTTTCTTGGATTTCTTTTCTCTTTTTTTATTTCTTCTCTTTCACAAATCAATGCACTAAATCGAACTAATTGCAAAAATAATTGCAAGAAAAAGGAGAAGATGATTCTAGACTTTTGGACACTATTGTATACGGCATTTTCCCTGAGAATTGGCATTGATCATTGACTCAGGCAGCCCATGCAGGATATCTCCTCTATGTTGACCATCCTTTTCCCTTTTTGAATAAATTTTTTAAAAAACTTTAATTTAATTAGCTTTCCAAGCGTGCATGCGCACGCACGCGTGTGTGTATGCATTATACAGCTTTCTTTTATTATACAAGAGAGACATATGTTAATGTGTTTGTGCTATGTATTGGGCGATGAATACAATGGTCTCTATGTGCAGAAGCATTGCTTTCCTGCTGGATATGCTAAGGCTTTGAATACACATAATTTTATTATGAATATTATATTATATTATTATGAATATTATATTATTATTAGAAATTTTAGACTTTACAGGTATTAGGTTTTATTTTTGACTGGGATTGATGGAATGTATCTTGTGAGTATTTCTATGATTTTCAATTATTGTTTCAATTGAATCTCTATGTTTCTGAATCTGGTGCTAAGGCTTCGAGACACCTGTTTGTTCCCGCTGAGCGTCGCATACCAAAGATAAGGATCGAAACGAGACAGGCGCTGTCACTAGAGGGCCAGAGAATTGTTGTCGCTATAGACTGCTGGCCACGCCAATCTAGATATCCACAGGTTACGAATTATCCTTAAATGTTATTATAGTGATAATAATTATAATAATAGTAATAATAATAATACACTTTTATAGCACCATTTCTAATAATTCTGAAGCATCAATTGATGGTACTCCAGTTCCAAAAATCGTAAAAGACCAGGTCAATGCAGGTATGGGATACAACAAGGGCAGGAGGAAAAGAAATTGAGATGCAGTGATATTGAAGGAAAAGAGGAGGAGGAGATGATGGTGATGGTGATGGTGTGATGATGATGATGATGATGATGATTATGATTATGATTATGACTATAGCATTATTAATCTACAATGTTTTGAATGTTTCTCTCCGTCTTTGGAACTGGTTTCTTGTGTAATCCTCATACTAAAATACACTCTGCTTTTGTAAACCACGTTCATTAATGTTTATCTCTGGACTTTTTGACAGGAATGTTGTGCCATTTTAATTAATTTCTTCCTGCTGTATTTGCACAATAGTGATCAGCTTTCCAACTTTTTGTGTCATTTTAGGGTCATTTTGTGCGAAGACTTGGCGAGATCGGCGACAAAGACACTGAAAACGAGGTCCTTTTGCTGGAACACGACATCCCGCATTCTGTATTTTCCGAGGCCGTTCTCAGGTGTCTGCCTAAGCTGCCGTGGGTCATCAAACCCGAGGTTTGACCTCTCATAGAAATTACACTTCTGTGAAAATTTGGTTTTGCAGCGGAAAATAATATGTAGGAATTTCAGTTCTGGTTTTGCCGTTTTAAGAAATAATTGCAGCCATTTCTTTGTGTGTCCTTTCTTGTCAGGATGTTGCAAAGCGCCTTGACTTAAGAGATGTCTGCGTCTGCAGCATTGATCCGCCCGGCTGTACGGATATCGATGATGCCCTGCACTGCCGTACGCTCCCAAACGGCAACTGGGAGGTACGTTCTTCAGTTACCGTACTTGCTCTTTTTTTTCTCTTGGGTTCAGTTCTAATGCAGATGTAAAGCTCTGTCTGTCTGTTTGTTTGAGTGTGTGGGTGTGTGGGTGGGTGCATGTGTGTATGTAATGAAATAATGCTGTGAAAAAATGACGTTAGGCTTGTATATTTTGTTTAACAGATATTATTTCTGTCAATAATCGTTATGAACCAGTTTGTGTATTTGTAGGTGGGTGTTCATATTGCAGATGTTTCATGTGAACCAGTTTGTGTATTTGTAGGTGGGTGTTCATATTGCAGATGTTTCATGTGAACCAGTTTGTGTATTTGTAGGTGGGCGTTCATATTGCAGATGTTTCATGTGAACCAGTTTGTGTATTTGTAGGTGGGCGTTCATATTGCAGACGTCTCACACTTCATTCGTCCGGGAACTGCTTTAGATCTGGAAGCTGCCTCCCGTGGCACCACCGTCTACCTTATCGACAAGGTAATTCCCTTTTGATTAAATTATTCAATTTAAAATAAGTGCAATGATTTTGTAGCGCATGCAGGTAGAAATTCAGGTAGTCAAAACAGGTGAGGAACCTCTGTTTTATGTGTTAGAATTATTTGTTAGTTGTTTTGGGTATTTTTTCCATCTATTATCATTTATTATTTCCAAAGCATAAAATTCATTGAAAATTACATAATAACATAATAATATCTGTAGAAGAACTTAATAACACCTGTAGAAGAACTTAATTATAATTATTATTACAATAATAGATTATTATAATATAATAGTATTTGATATAACAGCCATAGAAGAACTTAAATTATTTTACAATTAAAATGAAATAGGTAAAATTATATGGAAATAACAAGATACCGAAGGGAACAAAGTTCCCGCAAGGAGGTACCTTAGGTAGAGTAAGAAAAATGAAATAGTAATAGTAAATAGTAAATAACATATTTGTACAAATTAAGAAACCAAGAGATATGTTGTATGGTGAAACCATTAGATGTGACGTTCAATGTATTGTTCAACGTATTGTTTGACATTCAACATAGACTGGAGTTAATGTTCTCCTGTGTTGAATGCAAAATGTGAAGAATAATAACCTGGAGATGTATAAACTGTGTGAGATTAGGCTGAACCTCTGAGCCACAGAGGAATAACAACAAGAGGTTTTGACCATATCTTGTTGAAGTCAGCCTGCCAAGTGATTCAATGACAATTGACGCAGAGAAGTGCACAGTTTTTGTAGCACTAGATATCTATTTGATAGACCTATAGCAGTTACAAGTGATGAAAGACTAGTGTTTTGGTGATCTTCTGATCTTTGTTTTGAGTGCATTTTCAAAATGAATGCATGTGAGTAACTAACGCTCATTATTTTGGAACAGTTAATTAATGATGAAAATGATAACATTTATTGCTAATAAAAAATCCATTATATTTGTCTGTCAGAGAATAGACATGGTTCCTGAACTGTTGAGTTCCAACCTTTGTTCACTTCGTGGTGGAGAAGAACGGTATTTTGTGTGTTTTTTTATAAATAAATTGTTGGAATACAACAAAATACTTAGTTAATTCCATGGATTTCCCTCCAGAAGAAACATGTTAAATACCTATAATAAAGCTTAATACTGCTTTAATAATTATTTCTTAACACTTTGATCCCGGTGATCTGTATAACCAATAGGTTATGGAGCTGAAACATAAGCCTACAAGCCTTCTTTTATGAAAGGGTTAATGCCACTTTCTGTGAATATCTGAAGATTTATTTATTGTTTTTGCGGTTTTGAATTTAGACTGAATTGATTGTCTTGGCTGACTGTTTTTATTTTGTATATCGACAGATTTGCATTTAGTGTCATCTGGGAAATGACGGAGACTGCAGCGGTCATTTCATGCAAATTTGCCAAAACAGTCATCAGGTCTAGGGTATGTCATTTTGCTGCAATGATATACAACTGTTAATGTTCAAATGTACAAATGTTATACAACTGCCCTCTTATCAGACACTGCTGTGCAAATTTGAAGGCACTATCCCCTAATTTCTCCTAATAAACTGTATTATTATAATATATATCTATCTATTTATCTGTCGATCTGTTTACAGTAGAACTTCATTATAATGGACTTGGTTATAGCGTACACTCGGTTTTAATGTACCACAATGTATGGTCCCGTGTAATGCGCCACCATTTTGGATGGTATTGGATATAATGTACCTCGGATTTAACGTACCAAATTTTAAAACATTACATACCCGCTAAGAGTGTTACAATGTAGATCTACTCTATCTATCTATCTATCTATCTATCTATCTGAGCCCATGCAGCAGCCTATATACAACATATTTTGGTGGGCAATTCTGAAATTATATTTTTTTATGTCTTTAGTCAAGTCTCACGTTGACTAAATCTAATCCTAAGCATAAAGTTGAATGGATGTCTTTAAAATTCCGGAGTAATATGATTCATTTGACTCCGATTTTAGTGAAAAGACGCCCCCGTCTGTGTGTGTATATTTGAAGGAATTGTGTTTTGAGAATTTTGTATTGTGAGAAGGAACATTGCAGAAATGATTTTATAATATTTTTTAAATTATGAAAGTAATTCAATAAATGATATAGACATTTTTAGATAATATAATAATTTCTGTTAAAACGCTGGCTGTTTTGTTTGTATGAATCCATCCTGACTTTGGAATAATTAATTGATGTATTTGTGTTTTGCGAAATTTTTCAGGCAGCTCTGACGTACGCAGAGGCTCAGCTGAAAATTGACGATCCGAACCAGAACGACGATCTGGCGAGATGTTTGCGTCGTCTGAACTCGTTGGCAAAGATCCTGAAATGCAAAAGGATTGAAAACGGGTGAGTTAATCTTCTGACATGATCAAACTAATTGGTCCAGGTTTTGTGAGGAAAAAATCTAAACAATCCTCAGGCGATTTTCTTTGGGTATCGAAAAGCAGCACATTTTTGACAAGGTTGTAGATGAGTGCATATGAAATCACTAAGTTGTTATCAGTTTTATAAGGTGATCTTTACGGGGACCATGGTGGAGTTGTAATGGGGTTCTTGCCTTGTAACCGGAGGGTAGCGGGTTCAAATCTGACCCTAGCCACCGAATAGCGACCTTGGGAAAGTTGTTCGCCCCTCGTTGTCTGTGAGGGGAGGCAGCAGGAGGCCACCGCATTCATCTTCTCCCAAGGTGGTGTAGGCGCCTGTTCAACCTGCTTTGGGGCAGAGGACATCATCATCATCATCATCATCATCATCATCATCATCATCATGGGCTCTCTGGAATGAATTGTCTCCAGCTATTTGCATCTCACTTCTTGCTCCCATGCTCAGTTCACTGCGAAGACTAAAGTCTCGTTTTCTTCACGAGCAACTCTAAAGCCAGAAAAGCTCTTCCTGAGTAGAAATATGAAAAGCATTATATATAAGTCTCATGTTATTATATTAAAGACTATTATTGCTATTATATTATTATATTAAACTATTACTATTATATTATTATATTAAAGACTAGCGCCCAGTTTGCATTGAACCTTAAGACGTATTTGTTTAGATCATCGTACGATTGTTGGGTGTGAAGCACTCTTGACTTAGGCATCACCTTGGGCATAGCGCTATATAAATTGTCAAAGATAATAATAATAATAATAATAATAATAATAATAATAATAATAATAATAATAATAATAATAATAAAGGCATTTTATATATATAATATATATATATATATTATATATATATATTATATATATTATATATATATATATATATATTATAAATAAGTCTCATATTACGCATTACATTGCATTGCATCGTCATTTTGCAAAATGACTTTCTTGAATTGGTATTTTTGCCGTTCAGAGCTCTTACTCTCGCTTCGCCTGAAATTCGATTTCACATCGACAGCGAAACGCACGATCCAATCGATGTTCAAGCCAAGGAGCTGAGGTGAGACATTTTCAGTTGACTCGGTGATTTCTTTCTTCTTATTTTCTACAAGCACAGTTTTACCAATCCTGCAGATTGTCAGCAGATTATGCTGTGATTTCATCTAATGCCCAGTATGTGATTTCGATTTAGGCTTTTAGGCCATTGTCTTATTTAGGCTTTAGGACATTATCAAGCTCGAAAGAGGCTTACTGGCTATTTTAAATAGGTATGATGTTTTTGGCTGGCCGCATTTTGTCATACATTTGCTTTGGCAGTTAGGGTTTAGTATCGTAGATACGGTTAGAATATGGATGAGGATTTTTGAAAACTTTTATAGTAAAGTTAGCATAATTTATCTTCTAAAGCACGAGAGAATTTCAGTTAGAGAATATAAATGCATTAAAGTTTACATCCAGTCAGTTGATGTTAAGAAAAACTCTGCTGAGTTTGACTAGTTAATGTCATCGTTAATGTTGATGAGTCAATGTATAGCTCAATGTTAATGTTAAGCATTGACTTTAGATCATAGATGCCATGACATCAAGAGATGACATTCGACGTTTTTGACTGATTTAGTGTACAGTAGAACCCATTTATGACATACTTAGTGGTTCTGTAAAATTAAGTATGTTTTATCCGAGGTACGTTTTATCCAATACAGTAGCGCATCACACGTGACCGTACATTGCGGTACGTTATAGCCGAGTATTTGTTATAGCCGAGTGCGTTATAATGAAGTTCTACTGTACGTTGAAATTGCTTGGACGCAGAGAAACGAATTCGATGGTGGAGGAGTTTATGCTGTTGGCAAACATCTACACGGCGAAGAAGACCCTCGAGGTGTTTCCGAATTGTGCCGTGCTCAGAAGACATCCTGCCCCTCCCCTCACCAACTACGATCCTATAGTGAAAGTGGCCAGGAACAAGGTTGTATTGCTATAGAATTAGTAAATAATTTTGCAGATTTGCGTGAAAATCGCAAATAATTTTACTTTCTCTACTATGTTATGCATCGGCTATGACCATTTTGATGCTGTGTGACTGGTTTTGTTTGTAATACTTTAGTAATTTTGTATGTTTTATTGTTGCTTTTACTGTTGTCTTATATTATGGTTCTAGTTATTGCAATCTTTGCAAATTAATTTCTTGTTGTCTGTCATTTGAAGTGATTTAGTTAATAGTTAATAATTGTGTTAATAGTTATTTTGCATTATTGTTAGATTTTTTTTAAACAATGAATGAAATGTGTGTTTGTTGAAGAAATTCTGAATCTTGCTTAGATTTAAATATCGAACTGAGTTAACTCTTTGTATCGGATAGGCAGGTTAACCGTTTGACCATGGCTGTTCGTATAACCAATAGGTTATGAAGCCAAAATATCAGCCTTATGAAGCAAAAGGGTTAACTGATACGATAAACATAGCTATTGGTCTAATTAATAGTTTATTGGTTGGACAGAAGGTATATTGATTCTGTGTTTGGAGCTCAATTTTACTAAAAAAAATTTACTCTTATTTCAGTCTAAAAGCCACACAGACAACTTGATTTTTAAACTTATCAAGCATTTGCTAGCATACTGGAATCCATATTGCCTTAACACAATAACATTGTTTACAAATACAGGGTGGTGCAAAAACTGGGCTATATTAAATGCAAAACTAAATGTGACTAGCTGGGGTTTTTTGCGCTACCCTGTAGATTAACGCAATGAAGCAGTGAGTAACTTTCTGAAATGTGATCACTTGCTTTGTGAAGATAAATAATATATTTCTGTTTTGATTTATGTTCCTAGGGGTTTGTTTTGAACGTTGGCTCTGGAAAGGAACTTGCAGATTCACTGGAAAAGGCGGTCATTCCGGAAAATCCCTATTTCAATACGATGTTGCGTATCTTGGCAACGCGTTGCATGATGCAGGCCGTCTACTTCTGCAGCGGGTCGGTGTCGGACAACGAACGCTACCACTACGGCCTCGCCACCCCCATCTACACCCACTTCACCTCCCCCATCAGAAGGCAAGAACTTTGCTACTTACTTTTTTAATGATGATCTACTTACTGACTTATGGTTCAAAGATGTCGTGTTACAGGGAAATTGGTTTTGTTCTTATGATGGTGCCACAGTGAAGGGAAGAGCTAACTCGTTTTTAATGGTAAGACCTGCTGTTTTATGTGCAAGGGAGAACTGGTCATAATTGTAAGACCTGCTTTTTTAACACATAATTGAGAACTGGTGTAAAACCACTGGTGCAAAAACCTGCTGTTTTACACACACTTGCAACTGGCCACAGGGAGAACTGGTCAGGAGAACTTGTAAAACCTGTTGTTTTACACGCAGTTGAGAACTGGTCACAGGTGTAAAGCCTGCTGTTTTACACGTTCATGAGAACTGGTCACAACTGAACAGTTTACAAAATGCTCAAAGAACTGATAATCACGATAGTTCTTTCTCTGAACTCTCGAACAATAACCTATAATGACATTAGATTTTTATATTGAATTTTCAAAACAATTTTATAGCTGAGGACTGTTTGACACCGACATAAAATGTCTGTGTCGTCATCCTACATGATACCTGCCTGTATTTCTGGCCCCCTCCCCCCCGGTGCCTCTGGCTGGCATTTTGAATGGAGCCTTCAGTACATCAGGACTTGGTCAGTACTTATTCGTCTTGGAACTGGCTGTCCAAGTCATGGCACAGCCAGCAAGCCCTCATCTGTGGCATGACTATCTATAAATCCATTTGCATTCCCTTAATTGTGTTATAGAAGTTGCTTGTCCGCATTAAAGTTGTAATAATTTAGGTTCACTTTGCCATAGTACAGGGTGGCGCAAAAAAAACGTGACTAGTCACATTTAGGTTTGCATTTAATAGTCATGCTTTTTTGTGCCACCCTGTATTGTTTGTTCCTGTTTCTGGCGGCCTTCCCTCCTTCCATGATGCTTTGGTTTTCACTGTGTTGTTGTTGTTGTTGTTGTTGTTGTTGTTGTTGAAATGTTAATGTGAGCCAAGCTCCCTTGTCACTTTGTATGTATAATGATTGAGAGTTGGAGTTTAAACATCACTCCTGCATTAGGAGTGCTTCTGAGTGATTCTTCAGACCAGATGCTGTGCAAATAATTGTGTATTATTATGTATTATGTTTTGACCTTGTGTTTTTCCAAGGCTAATTTAATAAAGCGATCTTGTACTGTATTGCATTGTATTGTATTGTTCCTGAGAGAACTGAAGATGCACCTTTTTAGTTTAGGATATGGTTGACTAAGTGCGTATTGCCCTTGTCGTAGGCTTTAGCCTTGTGCATGGCGCTATAGAAGTTGTCTTGAAATAAATAAATATTCTATTACATTACATTACATTCTCTGAAGTCACGTGATTTGAACTGTAAGTGCCTAGACCGTGTGGAAATTCTGATCAGGATCTTGTAATGTATAATTTTGTGCAGTGGGGGTTAGATTATTTGCGTATTTTGGGAGTTCATTTTGAATATTTGTCGATTGTGTTTTTCAGATATTCGGACATCTTGGTTCATCGCCTGTTGGCCGTTGCTATCTGCGCTGACTCCTCGTACCCTGAGCTGTTGGACAAGAACAAATCTCAGGCAGGAAACATCTCAACTTTTTGTCTCACGTTGAAATCTAGAATTGCACACATTCGTACAATACAAAATACAGTAGAATTTCGTTATGACGTACTTAGCGGGTCTGTACAATTTAATGCGTTATATGCCGACGTACGTTATATCCAATACCATCCGATATGATGGCACATCACATGGGACCCTGCATTGCGGTACTTTATAACCGAGTATACGTTATAACCGAGTCCGTTATAACGAAGTTCTACTGTAGAAACAAGCATAGAGCATGTCATTGATTTTGAACTAATTTTTTTTTTGACCGCGTTCTTTTTCATTCGCACCCAATACTTTTGTAGCTTTTGAGTTTTTTGTGATTTATTTTTATCCGAATAGACGGTTTGCATCAATTTGAACTTTCGTCACCGGATGGCTCAGTATGCGGGAAGAGCATCTGTTGCTCTGCATACTCAGGTACTTTACAGCAAGTATATTATAGTTTATGTTGTTTGATATGTTAACCCCTTAACCGTGTATTTAACTGTAACTCAGTGTAAACTGGACGGATATATCCGGGGTCCCCAGTTAAGGGGTTAAAAAACCTATTTGTGTCGTTTATTCTGAAGGTTATTGTTTGAGATAAGTTTGAGTTAGTGTTAATTCTTAACCCTCTGGCCTCATAAAGCCGATAGGTTATTCAAAGCTTCCATTTATAGCATCCTATTGGAACCTATATTTAATTCTTTATTCTAATATTAACAATTACATGTTGTTGCTGTAAGGTTCCAATAAAGTATATGTCTGTCTAGCACAGTAGGACGTCACTTTTTGCTCAATGTATCTTGCAGTGCCTTGTATGTGAAATGTAGTTATGAATTTTGTTTACATTCATCAGTACAGTCTATATCAGTTCTGGAAATTTATCTTTTAGATCTTCTTTAAGAACCGTGTTCTCGACGAGGAAGGGTATGTCCTGTTTGTGCGTAAGAACGCTCTCCAGATTTTGATTCCAAAGTACGGTCTCGAAGGAACTGTCTACCTGGATGCAGACAAGAGCATGAAGAAAGCTTTCGTTTACGATGAAGAGGTGCTAAAGGATTAGTAGAAAAACGCAATTAGCAATTGTTTCACGTGGTATTGTGCATATTAACCAAACACAAAATACAGTAGAACTTTGATATAACTAAATTTTACAAACCCACTAAAACATTATAACAAGGTTACATTGTGGATTGTTTGAAGCGGTTAGGTTAGAGCTTGTGAAGAGCAAGTGAGGAAGTAAGATAAAGTTGCAGTATATCATTTTCAGGATCACTCCAGTGATGTCAGCATCACATCACCAATTCTAATACAATGGTCAACTGTGTAGTTAAATAGCATGTATAATATATATATATATAGTAATAATAATGATAATGCCTGTTCTAATACTTAAAGCAAGATAGACTAGCTATTGAAGAAAAGATGAATGAGATGTGCTTATAAGTCTGGGTTTAATTCATTGGGCGATCGACAGAGGGAAAGAGTTCCAGAATTTTCAGTCTTTATTCTTTTGTCTAAGTACATCTTGAAATGAAAGTAAATAATGTAGGTTTGAGCTTCTATTTGGAAAATAATTTTCTAATATAATCGGTAAGATCGAATGGAGTCCTGATGATTGCATACGCATACATTGTTCATATGTATTTTGTATTGTTTGAACAGGAAAGCAGTGTCACTTTTGGCGGTGTCGTTCTGCACGTGTTTGATCCGGTTGTCGTTAAGATCAGCATTGACAGTTCCAACATTCAACACCAAAAGCTTTCACTGAAATTAGTGAAACCAATGGTGAGTTCTATCTGTATATTAGATTCCAAAGGATATGTGCAATATGTTCTTTTATTATCAGTTGAATTCTGGGATACTGGCACTTATTAAAATACTGTCTCCAACTGTGATTAAGTAGATGGTAGACTATTATTATTATTATTATTATTATTATTATTATTATTAGTGTGTTATATGTTGTAGATACCTGGGTTAAGTCTGTGTGATAAGGAAAACCCAAATATTGCTTCATCCCATGTTAATGGCAGTGTTTCTGTATTGTCTCAGCCTCCAGCAAAGAAGTCATATATTACGTATGCATTGAGGGGGAGGGTTATTGGGTTTTGATTATGCATACAGAGGGTCTTGGCTGAATGCGTATGTATAAACACATAAGTTTATATACAGCCGCCTATGTAACAATTAAAAAACAACCGCTAAGGCTGGTTGAAATTACACACATTAGATTTGAACACAATTACTTTCTCACGGGCAGGCAATGGATGGGTCACAAGAATTGTTCACAAGCTTGCACTCGTTAAAACACACTTTTGTTATCTATTAGGTGCAACATGGGAGGAGGTATGAAAATATGAGTTTTTGCATATGTAATATATGGATGGTCCCTTAGATGTCTGATCCATTCATGTACTAGAAACCAGCTTTTGCCAAGAAAAAAAGACTTAAAATTGCTGCTAAATATCCAACCACACATTTTTAAAATATTTGAATTTGCATGCCCATATTATTATTATTATTATTAATGTGTTAATTAATATTATTATTAGTGTGTTATATGTTGTAGATACCTGGGTTAAGTGTGTGTGATAAGGAAAACCCAAATATTGCTTCATCCCATGTTAATGGCAGTGTTTCTGTATTGTCTCAACCTCCAGCAAAGAAGTCAAAGTGCAAATGAAGACCGCTGATTGGTAACTGTTGCTAACGTTTCATTTCAGACTTACTTTCCACTGGATTCGTCTATTGTTTGAATGCATATAAATTTGTGTTGTTAATCCAGTACAGATTTCTGCAAGTGTGTTTTCTTAATGTCTGAAGGCATCAACTACTGTAGTGTCTATAACATTGGTGTAGCCGTGGGAGACTTGGTCCCTCTTATTCGGGCTGGGACCAGTTGCAGACAGTGTTTTATCCAGACTCCAGACCTGGGGGGGAAATTGAAGCCTTTTGGGGAAATTGACTTGGCTGGAGGGGAAGGCACACAGTTCAATGCAAAATTTGTGTAAGTGCCGGGACTTTTGGGGGAGAATGTTGAGGCTTTGGGGGGAATCTCCACCCTAACAGGCCTGTATAAAACACTGGTTGTGGGATTTGTGCATAGCTGTTGAGAAGTTTGGGGGAAGGTAGGCAGTATGATATGATGATGATGATGAGAATGGACAAAAGAAGTTTAAAGCTTTGGAGCTTGATGCATCTTTTGCTTGCCAAGATTTTTTCATTTGAAAATGCCAATGTGCTCTGTTATTCTGGAATTATGGCTGTGCACCACTTGGCAGACTTCACAGTGAACTGGACCATTTCTATACACCACAGACCAGCGGTTCTCAAACTTTTTAGGATTTCTTGCGTGGTGGTGGTCCCTTAGAAATTGTTGCGGTGGCTTGTGGACCTTACAAAATTTGAATATTAAATTAACTGTAATTAGCATATAGGCTACTTTTTTATCAATCAATTATATACGGTGTATTCAGAAAAGTGCTAATCAGTCATTGTATTTAAATTCAAATGGAATCAGCACTCTTAGAGTCATCAGTGTGTTCTGTGGTGTTGGTGAGATAACTTGAGAAAGTAATCCCTTTATGGTCCCCTGAAACCGCCTGGCAGTTCGCTATGGGACTGGAGACCCAAGTTTGAGAACCACTGACGTAGACTATCAATCACCTGGTTGTCCGGTCAGATAGCCTGGATTTATTTTACCTGGATCTTGTATTATTTTGATTTGGTGTGCCATAGGCTGTTGCTTTTGAGCATTATGAAGTGGCGCTATAGAAGTTTAGGATAAGATTATAAAAGATCTAATTATGTGAATATTGCTAGTTTGTAAATGAGTGGTTTTGGATACCTGAGTAATGTGGACCCTTAATGAATGCAGGTTGAGCTAGGGTCCATCCATATAGTACGTTATTCAAAGAGGGGAGGGGTAGTTGGATTTAGGAGATTCTGCATCTGTAGAGTGTGCAAACAGAGGGAGGGGGTTGAAAATATGCCTTTTTTGCGTGCATACTTTATGGACGAGCCCCTAAATACATAAAAACAACTGCTAACGACTGAAATAACACAAAGTATAGAAAACAAATTTTAAAATTGAAAACAGGTTAAGAGCCATTCAGCAAAACACAACGCAAGCAAACAATTTTAAGCGTCAATTCGTTTTGTTTCAAGGAACATCCCAAATTCCAATCACTTGTTACTTATAGCAACCCACAATTCAGTAAATATTAATGTAATTATCAAAAAATTACTCCAATCAAAGCCCCCACAAAACCATTTTTTGCTACATTTTACCTGCAATGAATTAAATAATTTTGCAATGCATTCAGCACAGTACATGTAATGGAACCTTCTTAAAATGTGCCTTTGCAGCGTCTAAAAATGTTCACAAGTTCAATATTGTATATTGTACGCTAATATATCGGTTCTTAACGATCTTCTCTCAGTCAAAGAATTGATCAAGAAAAACCTGCAAATCAACATCTTAAAAACATTTTCATTTTCCATAAAATTCTTATAGCTAACCGACTAATTATTTTACGCTCGTACCAGCGTCTCAAACTGTCCGACGCACGGTAAATTCGATACTATTACCGTATTATTTCCCACAAATAGAAAGGTCATTGATAAAAACTGTCCGAACAGTCAACTGGGCCGTCGCTTGGTGGCGCGTCAAGTATAGTAGCTGGGCGACTGGTTGATCTGGGACTCCTGTACCTCCCTCACAATGCGGATGCGGTTTAACATTTTGCCCAGCGTGTCGGCGCCGAGAGCCGACGATGAAAACCAGACGGGACTGTCGGGGACACACGAAGGCTCCGGTAGCAGGTAGAACAGATCGTTCCGGTGCTTGATCGACTCTGGACTGCAAAACAATAAATGTAATAATACTTGTACCTCGGGGTACTTGAAAGACTTTTATGGGGGGTACGCGGAATGATCCGGAAATAGAGTCTGTTTCAAAGACTTTTACTACAACTCGCTCTGTACACTGCAAAAATTTTTGTACTAAATTAGAAATTCTAAAGAAATATCCCACTTCTGGCATGTACATAATCTGTGACAGATGTCTGTTGCAAACTATAATTTTGTTCAATATATTACAGAGCATAAACTTTTGTCCTGGGATAAAATGTGTGGGTAGGGATAGGGGAGGTGTGGTACTTTGCTTTCTTATACTTGTTCCAAGTATGTAGTCATAAAAAGGCTAAGAACCAGTGTAATACTGTAATTATAGAAGACAACAGAAATGGATTGGTTATGTTCTGAGAGAAGAACGTTGTCTATTGTGAAATACCTAGAGGGGGAGATGGAAGGGAAAAGCACGAGACATTAAAAATATTTTGAAAGTATCAGAAAAGTTATTCATTGTTTCGGTATGTTCGCGGGCCATTTTACGCCCCTTGGCGGGCCGGTTCTGGTCCGTGGGTCGCCATTTGAATACCTCTACTTGTAATAGACCCTTGCTGTCTTACCACTTGGACAGATAGAATTCATAAAGCTTCACTGGACAGCGCAGAGGGTTCTCGGGATTCTCCAGCTGTTCGTAAGGCTGCATCTCGGTGCTTTTGCGTCTCTGGTTTGCGTCTCCGGCTGCAAAACATCAACAACCATTTGCTCATTATCAGCTTAGAAATATGTTAAATATTGATGCAATAATACATTATATCTGGATGAGATACTAATATTGGCCACCAGTTTAAATGCTTTTAAAATTAATGTAAGTACTATAGGACACTACATTGGTCTTGTATGGCTATTACACTGTAGAATAAAGTATTGTAGAAGTAGTGAATACAGTAACTGAACAAGGCATGTACATTGTACAGCATTGTATACTGGAAAGTATTATTATTATTATTATTATTTGTAGAATTAAAGACAAGAAAACAAAGGAGACTATAGGAACAAACCTACGAGATGACAAAGAATGAGTTTACCAGTACACAGCAAGACCATAATGTGAATGAAGGATGGGTGGAACATAGTGGTTCTCACACAGGACAGACCCTACTTAACCACTCTAAACCTTATTATTTATTCTGAAAATTATTATTATTATTATTACTATTATTTTTTTTGAAGTAGCCACAAAAGAAAAGACAGCCACTCCCAGCACAAATCAAGCTCACCCGACGGTTATTTCTAGGATAATAAATTTGGGGGTGTCTGTATATTCTATGGGTCGGTCCCTGCTGAAAAAGTCTGACAGCAAAAAAGTCATCCCTGGCTCAGATTGGGGAGGGCTGTGGGGGGTGTAAAAATATCCCTGTCATCCGACAACAGCTTAAAAGATAAACACAGAAGAAGGAATGCACCTGGATTTCCAGAGGTTATCACTGGTCCGACGGCGTTGTAGCGGAGAAAAACCGTGCGCGCCGGTCTTCCGTCGCTCGTCGGAACGTTCTTCTTCCACTGTTTCATGATGTTCGAGAACGAAAGGCCGAGATGTCCCTCGACCGAGTTCAGCATGAAATGCTTTGTGTTGAAATAGACGAGCGTGTTGAGGAGGTTGCATGGCGAGTGCGCTCCGAGCTGACGCGACTCCCACAGGTGCTCCTCCGTTACACGACAAACTATCTGACCTATATCAACCAATCAATCAAACAATCAATCAATCAACCTCTATGCCGCCTCTACCATAATTCTTTGGACTTCGGTTGGTGGCATGCCAAATCAGGGCAGTTTTAAGGCACAGGCATGGTAGACACGTGCCTAGGGCCCCACGATATATGAGGGGCCCCAGTGGGTGGTGAACAAAATTGTCTGCTGCTTGACTTTAGGTTTTTTGATGCTCGAAAAGTCTGATGAGCAGGGAAAAAGGTCATCACCACTTTTTTGGTGCGTGACTTTATCATTTTGTCCTCCATCCAAAAGTATGATAAGTATAAAAAGGTCATCAACGCTTTTTTGGTGCAACTTTTTAAAAATTTCTAGGGCCCCCAAACTTCTTAAAACGGCACTGCGCCAAATTTGATTTGAATTAGACTCAGATCGAGCCGATCAAGTTTCTAACTGGTTTTGAACACGCTAGCCCCAAATTCTGGGCTTATGACAACCTCACCATGGTACTCTGCCATGTACCATGGTACTCTACCATGTACCATGGTACTCTGCCATGTACCATGGTGCTCTGTCGTACCATGAGTGTTGAGGCGGACTTCAAATCCTGTGAGCATGTCGTCCAGTGCGTCGGCAAATTTCCTGTAGCATGCATCGGTGAACAGACTGTCGATGCGACAATTCTCGTAAAGATAATGCTGAATCCCTGATGAAAAAAACGCACCCAAAACACATGAAATTAGGATATGTTAAGCCTCAATGCATCAACTTCTACGCAAAACTTCAATCTTAAAAGCAATATGGAATACTTAAGGCACATGTCTTAGAATTTATTCAAGCCAAGCAATCGTATGTTGCTAAGTAAATTTTTTGGCTGGATTTGACGTAACATGAAAAGAAAATCGGCAATGAAAATCGAAATAAGGATTCCCAAATAGGCATTTCTTTTTGGCACGAAGGATTTCACTCACCAAGACACAGGTAATAGACGCTGTCCGTTGCATATTCCTCGCCTGTCGGTTTCCGCACTTCGCGAATAAAGAGGCAGAGATAGTAGTTCAGCTCCTCCGCGTTGCACTGAAGAATCTCACTCTTTACCGGCTTAAACCGCCTCTTGGCTCCGTCAGTGGCAGCCTCCGCTTCCAGCTGGGCATTCTTCTGCATCACCCACTGGGTCCAGGCGCTGATGCCGTACGAATACTTCAGTTTCATCTGGATGTCGTTGACGGGGACCTGTCGCAGGGCCGTGTAGGTCTTCGCGCAGGGCTCGGGCTCGACGAAACGCGCTTTCTTCGGGGGCGGCGGTCCGCCCGTCTCGGGTACGAGCGCCTCTGTTTTGATGGCCAATTCGCCTTCGACGACTTCCGTCGAGCTGGCACCACCGAACTCATCCGAGTCGACTGAAAAGAAACGAGATCGGGTTACAGGAAGTTGAGTTCAGTTTCCAGTAAATACCCATCGACAAAACTCAAAACAAACGCTTGTATATCCAGACAAACTTCGCGGGGCTCAAAAGCGCGGCCTCTCACCTGCACCCGCCACGGTCGAATCCAACGCCGCGCCCGACGCCTCGTCCGCGTCGTCAGGAAGCTGAGAAGCAATCTGCATCGCCATCTCTAACACTTCCAGAGGAATCTGAGGTCCAGATGCAGAGGCAGGAGATACATCTTCCGGCTGAGAAGATGCTTCCTTATCAACTACTATTTGACACAAAGACATGAAAACAACACAACTCAGCTAACATCAAAATAAAATGCATCAATAAAAGCTGAGCACATGGAATGAAGTCATACAATTGGTAGGACTGAAAGATATTTGAGATCACAATAACTCTGCACTAATTACCCAATTAGTGCCAAAGGAGTGCCAAAGCCAAAAATTCAAGCAAGCTTTATGGCTTTAACTAGCACAGCCCAAAATATTTACTAAGCAAAAACTGAAAACAAATCTTGGCAAATTTTAGGCTCAAAATCAAGGGACAATCTAAAATACAATTCCACGACTGACATTTTATCTGGACTGTCAGAAAAACTCAAATACAGTCAAAATAACAGAACCAAAATTGTTCTTTCATGCAAGCGGCCTTTGATTGAACCCCACATTTTTTACCAAGCCACATCAGAAGCAAACCCTACTTTGGGAAAAAATTCAGAGATTTAAAAAAATCAAGCAAAACTCACCAAAGCAAATAAAGAAAAGTTTTTCCCATGCCTGGATTCAAGCGTTGGGGCTGGTGCTGATCTCCAGTCACTTAGGCATACTGATGGAACGGGTTACAACCCATAGGAGCCCCTAAGGTCGACTCAGCCTTACTCGCTAGAGGGCAGTTGTAACATCAAATTGAGGAGCAGCTGCGAAGTAAAGCGCAGGCCTAGATGTTTGGCTGGCAACCTACTCTAGGTTAATGGGTATGCCACCCATTGCTGTATGCCTAAAGCAAATATTCTGACTAACTGGCCTCACACAAAAGTCACTCATCCAGACTTCAGTGAAAAATATGTAACTTGACATATAATTACCCAGTAACTAGCTTTTTATATTTGTGACATATGCATGAAAATACAATTATACAAAATATTCTTTAATATATCTCGACCTTTGAAGGTTTTGTCCTCTTCATTGCTGGCTGGTTGATCCCCTTCAGCAACGGCCTCGGTGTCCTCGGAAGCCTCCATGGCCTCCGGTTGATCTCCTTCAGCGATGGCCTTGGTGTTCTCGGAAGCCTCCGTGGCCTCCGGTTGATCTCCTTCAGCGATGGCCTTGGTGTCCTCGGAAGCCTCCATGGCCTCCGGTTGATCTCCTTCAGCGATGGCCTTGGTGTCCTCGGATGCCTCCATGGCCTCCGGTTGATCTTCAGCGATGGCCTTGGTGTCCTTGGAAGCCTCCATGTCCTCAGTTCCGTCGGCCGGCAACGTATCACGCACTTCCTGAGAGACAGAAACAAGAAGTTGTCTTACAAATCAGTCTTAGAATAACACAGGACAATGCAGAACAACGTTCAAGGCTGTCTCAATAGTTTCAATCAAAAAGAAATCCCACTAAAGACGAAAGCGTAGGACATAGGACAAATTTACAGTACACCACTTTAACCCCTTTACCGGTTCATGCATCCATTTTACATTACATTACACATAAATGGCCGGTAAAGGGGTTAAACCTTCGTGTATCCATAATTTAAATCAAGTATCTACATCATGAGCAGTCAAACACAACATTGCTGTTGACTAGATTATGTATTAGGACAATTTTATTGCATCATAATTTTTTTCATTTAAATTAAAATGGTTTTTGGTTTTTTCCTTTCCATTTTTTTCTATCTGACAGTGGTTGATCCTTGTCCTTGGGGATCAGTCCTTGTGGTCTTTTTGCCCTTGGGGTCAGTCCCTGTCCTCACCCTTGTGGTCAGTCCTTGTCCTTGGCGATCAGTCCTTGTCCTCATCATAGGGCCAGTCCTTGCCTTCATCCCTAGGTGTCAGTCCTTGCTAACATCACTGACTTACGCACCTTCAGCTTCTTGAGGATGTTGCTGATGGAGCTTTTTGTCATCGGCAGGAAGGATGGATATGCAACTGGAACAGGGATTGGAATGGGGACTGGAGCTGGCTTACTGAATGTTGCCACTGGAGCCGGAACAAAAAAGGGAATGGGAACTGGAACAACGATCTTGGTCACATCCCCTTCATCTTCCTCTTCTCAAACGAAACAAACAGCAACAACAATACATCAAATTTCATTCCCAACAAATAAGTTTATTACAATAAATGTTACCCAACAAGATTTATATAAGAAAAACTGCCAGTTAAGGGGGACAAATGCTTGGAAAACTAGAAGACCTGCAGATTTACCAACAAGTAAAATATTCACAATTTTCCATCACTTTGTCAAAATTTAATCGCAGTAAAGAAGGTAATAAACAAAATACATTAAGATGTTTAAAATTTACTAAAAAGCATACAACCGTTAAAAAAATAATGCCAAGTTGCTAAAAACTGAAATAAAAATCTGATAAAGCTAATGAAAAACCAGTAAAATTACTGATTAAGTAGGAATAGCTAAGAACCATGTTTATTTTGAAAAGCAACAGTGGCAGAGATCGAGTGCAAATCCAATTTTTCTGTGGTTAAAAAAGACGGATTGCTTTACCTGTCTGAGTCACTTTGGTCATTCGGATTGGATTACAAGAAGTGGCTTTGGTCATCATTATTGGCTTGCACATCAGAGACTTGTTCTGCATCTCCTTTGGTGCCTGCGGAACCTGTAAAAAAGACAGAACAATGAACCAAAACAAAGAATTCTGATTTTAACAGAATCCAAGTTTCTCTATCTAGGCAGTCAAACAAAAATACAAAATCCTGGATAATCCCAGAAATTGTCATCCAAATCAAAAACATTGGGATTACAAAAATGAAAAATGTAGTTCAGGGGTATTCAAACTGCGGCCCACACACCAGATCCGGCCCACCAAAAGGTGTAAAATGGCCCGTGAAGATGCTAAAGAAATAAGACATATGTTCAACTTTAAAACTTGTCACCTTTATTTATACAGTAACTGAAGTGTAGTTATTAACCCCTGAACCACCATAACATCCAGATAAGTGCAAAAATATACACAGCAACAATTGAGTGCAAAATCCTGCATATTGCTGCAACTATTTCAATAATCATTGATTTCATCCAAAGTGGGTTTTAATCCTTTACCCATTCATTTATCTGTAACGTAATGTAAAATGGACGAGTATTCTCGGGGCAAACAGGAAAAGGGTTAATCATGCCCGTTTGTACGACATGCCCAAGAGCAGTTAATAGTAACCTTTGCAGTTGAAGATCCGGGTGTAAAAGGAACCGGAGTCTTTCCGTACATTGCCTTTGTGGAAACTGGTGTTGTAAAGCGCTTTTCTTCCAGTGAAGCAAGTTTTCTAGCTCCTATGCAGAGTAAAAGTAAAGTAAAATTCACCAAAAAATTTTCACTGAAGGATTTTCATTCATTCTCATTCATTCATTCAAAGAATCAACAAAAAATGTCACTTAGAATGACATACCACAGAATTAATGCAAGACAGAATGATGTTAACCAAGTTAAACAATGAAAAATATAAATACCAGATTCTTAAATTCGTTTATTAATATATTTTTTATCATCTAAATGTCAAATAATAAGGAACATGAGTAAGAAAATTAATACCAATGTCCACTTTATAATATTTTTTATAAATCACAAATATCTACTAAATATCTACTAAGGCAAAATATTTGACACACTTGAAACATTACATTTGGCTATGCATGCTATATATGCTGTAGCATTGAATTCAAGCAAATGAGCTTAAGAGACACAGATAATAATAATAATAATAATAATAATAATAATAATAATAATGCTACATAATAATAATAATATGCTACAGCATATAGCATTATATTCAAGCAAATGAGCTTAAGAGACAGATAATAATAATAATAATAATAATAATAATAATAATAATAATAAAATACATAAGGCCAAGCATAACCTTTCTGGGCCGATTTGGCGTAGATGCCAAGCGTAACGGAACTGTTGCTTTCATTGTCGTCTTCGTCAAAAAATTCGTTAATTTCATCGTCTTCGTCATCAAACTCCAGTTCTTCTTCTTCCATTTCTTCATCTTCGGAAGAAGATGACCGGTTGCCTGGTGGAAAGCAAGAGAACATGGTAGAGTCCATATGAACCACCAGTGAAACCACCTGTATGATGCCACTGCTCATACAGCAATAATTGTGACTCCATGCGTCTTAAATGCACGTATTTCAACTTCAGTCACTGCCAACCCCGGCTAAAAGTAATCCAGATTCAAGTCATTCAATGCAAAAAATAGGAATCTGCTAGCATTCAACCAGCATTTTCCACAGAAAAAAAAACAGGTTTCAACATTCCTTGTGAGCACAGAACTAGAACAAGAATGCGCGTACTTTGAAATGCCGTCAAGAGCATGCGGAAATAAAGGGTTAAGGCATTTACCCACCTGTTGGTAGCAATCCCCATTCGGCCAGCTTCATAGACATGTTGCTGCTCCTTTTCGAGCGCCGCGTCGTAGACAGCAGCTCATCATCTGACTTATTAACCTGCTTCTTGGCCAGTTTGGGAGTGGCCTTGATGCCTGCAACCAACTCCTTGTCCTTGGCCTCCTTCTTCACACCAGATGTCATTACAGTTTTGGCCTTCTGAGCGGCACCGGCGCTCGACGGAGTCACCTTGGTGTCGGCGCCATTTACCTGGGACAACGAAGCGGCGCTGTCTTTGGCTATCTGGATTGGAATTACGATTACCTGACTCGACGAAGGTCGAATTTTGACCGGTCCCGGCTTTTGCTGTTGGGGAGTTTTTGATTTGTCTTTCATTGGAGGACGACCCACGGGTCTCTGAAAATAGATGCAGGGAATTTAATTTAAAATCATGTATCCCAAAAAATTTCAAAACAAACAATACGTTAGCGCGCTGCGAAACCAAACATCGACACAAAACAATTGTCACCCAAGACAAATCCGATTAGCAACTACAAGTCTGAGGTTGATAAAAACTCTTATCTTAAATTTTTCTCAAATTTATCAAATATAAGCTAAAAATGAATGGGGCATTTGAACCATTCCTTTAACCCTTTCGTCATGTAAAGCCAATAATAGCCTTCATAGCCTATTGGTTATATAGATCGCTATAATCAAAGGTTAAGTACAGATATATCATTTATATCTATAGTTCTATACATAGTTAAATATTTGAAATTTATACAAAACAATACAGCACAATAAAAATATTGCATGGTATATCACCATCAAATCTGAGATTTGCTTTTGCTATTGATTTCGGGCAATTTACCCTTACTTTCTGGGGGATGTCGCCCTATAGCACCAAATATCCAGTCACCAAGGTGCTGCCACTATAGCCAATCAAGTACGCATTGAGGTGGTCGAAACAAAATACATTTTTGGCGAATTATCAACAAAACTACTCGACATATCAATTACTTTTACAGAAGACAGCAATACGGAAGGTATATATTGCGCTTGGCCAAAATAAAACATTACTCCGGCTTAACAGCAGTCTGGGAAGCCGATGAAGCAATATTGCGTTACGGCCGTTACAGTGGGGCGGGGTATGACACAATATTGCTTTACTGCAGGGAAAGGGGTTAATAAGTACTGAGCCATAAGAATTGAAAGCCCATAAGACAAGATCAGGGTCAGGTCAAACCATTCCAAACCGCACCAAAGAGCACAATGACCTTAGGCATTGAACTTTTAAAAACAAGCAATGATGTAAAATTTCAGATGCAATAGAACTGATCAGGGCATCAACACAGACAATACCTTGATTATATTTGGAGTAGCAACATTTGAGGTCTTTGGCTTCGCCGACGACACGACCGGCCGAGACACCTTTGCCGACGACCCCGGCGCCGACGTCAGCGGCAGAGTTATCGTCTGAACGGGCAGCGCCGACTTCTCCTGGGTGATGATCCTGAGAGGCAACGGAGGCTTGACCAGAGGCTTCGCGACGGTTTTCTCCGGCGACGACGAGTTCATCGGAAGAATGAACACCTTCTGAACGCCACCCATCGTCTCGATCTTTATCTGGTTGCCGTCGAGCGACTTGACGGCCGACGGCTTGACGGTTATGATCGGCTTCGCGTCCTTTGAGGAATCCAAAGACGAGGGCAGAGGGAGCGACGTCACCCGGATCGACCTGGTCAGGTTCTCGACCCCTTTTCTGGTCTTGTCGCCCTCGCCGGAAGACAGGGTAACGGAAGGAACGATGACGGACGATATCGCAACCGGAGAGACGACCTCTGGCGTTGCAGTTGCCTCAACCAACTTCGCTTCCGGCGTTCCAGCTTCGATAGCAACAGCCCCCAGGACAGTCAGTTCTGGCTCCACCGCTCTTTCCTCCGCTGCGGCGGCACTAGCATCCTCCAGCTTTCCTGTGTCATCGCCGACTGTATTTGAGACAATGGCTGCCGTGTTTTCGACCAGATCTCCCAAACCGGTCGCCAGTTTCGCCAGCGGCGCCACGAGCTCCAACCCAGCGCTTTTCTCAACAGCGGCGTCTTCATTCGAAGCCATCTCGACCGGGTCGACGCCGACTGGCTCGATGCTATTCAGGAAATCAACCTCCGAGGACAGCTGCATGGCCTCTGTGCCGGCCAAACCTCCAGCGGCAATCTGGTCATCCAGAGTGCCGGACATGAGTGTCATCTGGTCACCCATCGCTGATTGGTCAAGTACAAACTGCGGCTGCACTCCGGATACCATGTCACCACTCACCAGCACATACTGAACAGAACCATCAGGGCCAGTCACCATGTACGGTTCACCAGCAGCCGGTAGGCCCTCTCCCTCTTCCCCCTGGATCATCATGTACTGGGTCTCACCCGACTGGTCATCTCCGTACATGTAGGTGACCATTCCTTCCTGACCGTCACCTGGAGCGGTTGTGTAATACGTGCCATCGCTCATGTACAGCACCTGTGTCTCTTGGTCAGCACCTGTAACTTCTGCGGGATTCTGACTGCCTTCCTCCATATTCTGGATCAACAAAATACAATCCTTTGCATAATCCAATATTGTATACAATGAAAACATCCAAAATTCATAAGTCTAATTGTTAATTGCTACAAAGTCAACATACGTAATAAGGTAGCAGCTTCATCAATTGTTAGAATGGCTGTGAAATTGGAGTATAACATCCAACAATATTCTTGATCAACAGGGATTGAAAGACTGTAAATGTAGGGCTTCTGTGTGTCATCATCAAAACCAGTGAAGTCAGTGAATCAAACTTTATAAATTGCAAACTCTAATTCAATCATGACATAATCGGCACAAATTGCTTTAAAATACAAAAACTGAAGTGCAAAGACACTTTTGCTAAAACCTACCGATAACCGCAAAAAATTGTGGGATATTATTCAGATTACACCAACTGCCATATTAGTACACAGATATCATGCTCGCAGCAATCAAACTATTTCAAGCAATGCAATCAAATAAAAGCATAGCTTCATCAGTGTGTCAATTAAATCCTGAATCTTACTAGAAGGCAGTGAAAATGAAGTATATGAATTATCAATCAATCACGGGTGCTCTTCTTGAAAACATGAAACAACAAAGCAGCAGCATATGCCAAAACGAAAAATAAACTCAAAGGCCCGAGCATAATTCTGCTCACTCACAACAACAGTAAATCTAAATAAAATCAAATAATTTCTGGAATACCAATCAAAGTTTCCACCAACAAAGTTTTCATCAAACCCTCCCGAATTCGAAAGGTTTTCAAAATAATAGAGGCGCTACTAAAATTCCACACGGGGCGTCAACAATGCGCTTACTAGCTGACAAAAGAACAGGCGCCAAAAATATGCATACCATGGAAACGAACTTGTGCACGTCAAACGAAAATCCAACGAAAACAATCTACGTCTGGGGAAACGAATCAGAAAATTTAATTTTCAAAATAAACAGATTTATAGGGAAAATTCAAAATTTTTCCGAATAACAAATGGCGCCATATTGAAAACCCACGCTCAACTCAAGCTTTCCAGTCTCGCTTCCATCCGCTTGTCAGCGATTTTATATAGCGCCTAATTTTCTACTTCACTGTGTTGTCCACCGTTTGCAATGTAATTTTCGTAAATTTCCTTTGCACTAGTGTTTAGATAAATATGAATCTAGCTGTTTACTGCCATTTCCGTCACACTCAGGCCCTTGATGTCCGGAACTTTTCGCAGATGACTGGTCTCATCTAAGATAATCCCAAACTTCTATAGCGCCACTTTATTGCACAGAAGCATCAGCTGGTGACATGCCAAATAAAAATCGTTCAAGATCCAGGTCAAATCCAGAGTATCCGGCCAGACCAGGCTATTTCCCAGGAATTTGCGTTCTGGTGGGGGGTGTCCCATCATCGCAGAGTGCCGACCATGAGCGGGACAACTAGGTGAAAGTCCACGGTTGATAAATCAGATGTTGTGCCTTTCGTTTCTAGGTGCGTGACGACTTTTTATAGACCATTGATTACAGCGATCTTTATTTTAGCCATCATATAAATTTTATAAAAGCTACAGTATAATCTTTTCCTATGTAAAATAGGGGTTATAAAGTGCAAAAGACAAATAAAAACACGTGTCGACTTGCGCTTTACATGCTTTCACTATTTTTGCTCTTGGAAACAATCAATGTTTAAAATATTTAAATATGTATCTAGCCTCACTGCCCTTCGGATATTGACTATTGCCTGGCTGATCCCACACCTTTCCTATAGCTATTTTAAGAGAGGCTGAGCGCCTAAGAATAAGCAGCTACTGTTGTGCTGCTTTCCAAGGCGCTATAGAAATCCACGAGATTTTACTTTACTTACTTACTTAATGTTTTTTCTAGATTTTATGACAAAATATATGATATTTGGGCTAATCTAGCGTAACGGTAATAGTCATACAACATTTGACTGTCCATCTCTGATTAGCTATTTCAAAAACGATTAAGTGCATACGAATAAGCAGCTACTACTGTAGTGTTTTGAAAGCGCTATAGAAATTTACGAGTATTTACTTATTTACTTAGCGTCAGATTTCATTGATATCTATAAAGAGGTCACAATATATGTCACAATTCGTGATTGGTCAAAATATTAACACAGTTGATAGGCTACTGAACAAAAATACACTATGGTGGGGTATGATTGGCTGATGTTGATAGAGAACCAGCTATGATTGGCCGTGTTGGTTGCGTGCACATGTACTGTTGACTGTTGAGACAGGTTGAGTCCTTATCAAGTTATCATTTTTTACTGTTTGCCGAATAATGTCTAAAGAATTCGATTTGGAAGAAGTGAAAAAGCACAAGGATCTGCGGTCCTTGTGGATAGCTATTCACGATGAAGTCTACGACATTACGGAATTCCTTGACGAGGTCTTAACGATATTGAGAACGCTTGTTCATCGGCAATTTTAGTAGCGCAATAGTTTTGAATTTGACACTGAGCTTTATTTGGTTATTTAGAAGCGTTTCGTAATTTCAAAATTTAATATCTAGAGTGCTACCCGACAAAGCAACCGCACGCAACTATCAAAACACGTGCATTAACCGGGGCAAAAAGCTAATTTGCAGAAACTAAGTTCATCAGCGCTATAGAAATAAGGTGCATTGCATGTTTGTCCTGCTGCTGGTTGTAATAAGTGCAGTTGTATTTTTTAACAGCATCCAGGAGGAGTTGAAGTGCTACGGGAGCAGGCGGGTACGAATAGCCTACAAATTTATTCATTTTAATCTTTATATTCTTTAATTTTTACATTTCTTGTCTGTGACTACTAAAAGTAATATACTATTACAATGTATTTTGTGTCATCAGTGTTTCTGTCTCTCGACAGGTCCAGGTATCCAGTTTCTCCACTCCGATCGATTGCTTGCTTCTTCTTTGAGTTCCTGATATCCTTTATTCATCATCCACTCCAACATCATCTTTCTCGGTCTACCTCTCACTCTCTTTCCCTCCATTTTTCCTTCGATTATTGTTCTTAGTAAAGAGTCATGCCGGAGGACATGTCCCATCCAATTTCTCTGCCTTTTCCGGATTGTATCTATCAGACTGTATTAGTGTTGCTGTGTGTGTGTATATATAATGTATGTATGTATTTTGTGTAACATTAGTATTAATTTAATGTAATTTGTGTAATTTTATTCTAGGTGGTTATGCCACACATGCTTTTGAAGATGTCGGCCATTCAAGAGATGCACGGGAAATGATGAAAAAGTACCTGATTGGTACTTTGTCTGAGGTATTTACTAGTATGACTGCCTTTGGCATGTGAAACACAAATTTTGTGCCCAGAATCACTGGCAGAGAGCTAATGTGTATTAGTGTTGCTGTGTGTGTGTATATATAATGTATGGCACCATATCAGGACACTATGAATAATGTTGAACAGAATGATGTTGAACAGGAGTTGAACAGGATTCAAATTGCAAAAAGTATCTGTTCCAAATGGTAAGGTTGTTGGTCTTTTTGATCATGCCTGTCAATCAGATCAGTAGAGGTAAGGTAACGATACTGATCTAATCTTAAATATGGTCTCTGGGTGGTTCGCCTGCTCGTGCCGAGAATGGAAATGATCAGCCAGGGTCCATGGAGGCACGGGGGATTGAGTACCTGTGTGGAAATGAGCTCATTGGCTAAGAACCAGCACCACAGACCAGTCAGAGGGCAGCAGCTGTGCCTAACTCCTACGGCTGAAGAGGTACCCCAATGTTCCCCACAGTGACGGCTCCAGGATTTGGCAAGTGGGGGGGAGGGGGCGTTGGGGTAGCAACTTCTAATCATGGGGGGGCAACCACTTGTTAGGTATGTAGTATTAAGTATAAGGTCCCAACAGGGGGGGGGCACTGGAGGGCCAGGAACTCAATAGGAGTGCACGGGCCCCCGGGCCCCCCTGTGGAGCCGCCACTGGTTCCCCAACGACATTGGATGTATCAGTACCCTGCCCGATCTGTGGAAATGTCTCTGCCTTACCACACAGAATGTTTCCACATTGTCTGGTACCGGCTATCAGACCGCCGTACGCCGTGAATTTCAACGACTCCAGATCTCCATCGGTGGTCTCTGCAAAGCCTGGACTCCTGGCACACCAGAGCATACCTCAGGACCATGTCTGCTCTACTTGTGCTGCTTGCCTCTCCAACCCAAGGAGACGAAGTATCTGGAGTCATTGCCTCGGATACCATGGATATTAACTCAAGCAGCTCCAGGGTTAAAGCCCCTGATCACACACGACTGAACCCTCCCCTGCTGGAGCGCACATGACGGTTGGCACCCAAAACCCTCTCTGGGACGGTGTCACGCAGACTCATTTTTTTCGTGATGCATTAATTGAAAAGACAACTTAGTAAATTTCTGTTTAGCAGTTTGTCATATGACTGTTGACTACCGTTATTTTTAGTCTCTCGTGGAATGAAACTATCACCATGCTTGTTTCTCTGTAATTTTAATTTTAGGGTTCCCGAGAGAAAAACAAACCGGATCGTCGAGTAAGTGGAAGCTGTCTCTTCTTCCCCCCCCCCCATAGAATATCTCAGTCTAAAGGCCCGTTTGAAATTTGGAGTTGTGATCAGCAACAGACAATATTTTACCCTTATTTCCAAAAGATGCAGTGTAAGCATTTTAGTGACATTTAGCTTGTGCTTATCTGAATTATGGTAAGAAAAAATCTGACAGATGTTGAAGCAGAAAAACAAAAATGGAGCTATGTTGTCCTTACTTGCTGCTGATCACATTCCATCATCTATATTATTATTATTATTATTATTATTATTATTATTATTATTATTATTATTATTATCTCTGACAGGGTGCAAACCTGGCCGGAAAGTTGGTCATGCCCTAATTACTTCATGACCGCATGTCTCAGCAAAAAGTGTAGTAATAATGTTAATGTATTATTATTATCATTTATTATTATTATTATTATTATTATTATTATTATTATTATTATTATCATCATCATCATCATTATTTCATGATTTCATGGTAGTTATTGCATATAGTCATTCACAGGGGTTAACAACTTTTCCAAGGTCGCTATACAGTGGCTAGGGTCAGATTTGAACCCGCTACCCTCCAGTTGCATGTCAAATATCCTACTGCCACTTCACCGCACCCCTGTATTTAGTGATTTAGTCTTCTGGTCTATTTTATTTAAATACCATTTATAATTGTTTTATTTATAGGGTGTACCATATTCAACTGATGCTGCAAGGTCAGTTTTATATAGAATCCATCTTGAAGTTTGACAGAGTTGAATATAATGAAGAATTTATAAAATGTCTCTCAGAAGGATTGTTAGCCAACTTGACATTGTGAGACCATTTCCCATTGGTTAACATTGTGAGACTCTTACCCGTTGTTTGGCTTTGTGAGACCTTCCCTTTGGTTGACATTGTGAGACCATTTCTCATTGGTTGACATTGTGAGACCATTTCCCATTGGTTGACATTGTGAGACCCTTACCCGTTGGTTGGCTTTGTGAGACCCTTTCTCATTGGTTGGCATTGTGAGACTCTTGCCCATTTGGACACAAAAGTTACGCATGGTTTTTGTCTTTCATTTCGTGAAAATTGCTTTGCATTCGTGCTTTCCATTGATTTTGTGTTAACTAAAAAGACGTTTTGTTCTATTTAATTGACCTTAGAACCAGAGTACCAGTGACTATTTTTCAGAGATGTTAACAAGGACTCAACCCTCTCAGGGCCAGGACAAGGACCGAGGACTTAACTGAAAAATTGAGCAAGGCCTTAAAAGCCTGTCTTGTCATATTAGCTAAACTGTATTAATTTAACCCCTTAACTGGGGATCCGGGATATATCCATCCATTTTACATTGAGTTACAGTTAAATACACGGTTAAGGGGTTAATGCAAGGAATGAAACATTGTTATTTTGCATCGTAGTCTTTCAACACAGTCAGCCATTCGTTAATAAGGAAGCTTGGAGTTGCATCTTAGACACACCAGTGTTTCCAACAGAGTCAGTCATTCTAGCCCTATGTGGGTGCATGAGGGTTGAGTCCCTCATTCAGTGGTTTTCACGCAGGCTTACTTAGCCTCCTAAACCACTTAAAATCACATTATTATTATTATTATTATTATTATTATTATTATGCTGCTATGAGAAATTATGCATTCCACTGGAACCAGGGATATTTTTACATCCCCCAACACCCACCCCCCCCATTTGAGATCAACACCCCCACCCAACACCACCTTCCATCTCAGCTATGGGATTACCTTTTTGCTTGTGAGACTTCTTTTGGCAGGGGACCCCAGAATTTATTGATGCCCACCCCCAAATTGATAATCCTGGAAATAACCCAGACTGGAGCAGATGTTGCAGGCAAGCAGAATATTCTTCAGAAGAGCGGTTTTCTAAGTGTAAGAACTGTTTTGATGAGGAAGACTGCCTCTTCTTCTCTGTGGAACCTTCTGGAACATCACATGATCCCCGTTGTTAGGCAACCAGGCTAAAAGTAACCTAAGTTTCCAGTAAGCAAATATGGCATATGCACTTTAACCTTGATTTTAAATGACCTCTGACGATTTCCATTGTGTGTGTTCTAAACGGCTGAAATGTACTGCAGTGTTTTATGGTCCAAGCCAAGAACAAGCCAAGGGCTCAACCCTCAGGGCCAGAACAAAGAGCAAGGACTCAACCCTCAAGGCCTGAAAAAGGACCAAGGACTCAACCCTCAAGGCCAGGACATGTACCAATGACTCAACTCTCAAGGCCAGGACAAGAACCAAGGGCTTGTTAGTTGTCCTTAAGGAGTCCTTAAGGCAAGGACCAAGGCCTTTTAAGGATCATTGCTATTTTTAAAGAAAGCTTTTCTATGCAAGTAGCAACAAATCATCAATGAATGTAATGCAAATTTCTCTTAGCACTCTTTTCATTACGGACTTGCACACCCGGTGTACATGTATATTGTTTTCAAGCTAATGGCTCAAATTATTTTGGTTATTACAACAACTCGAAACAGATTTTAAGATAGAAATAACTGTAGAGTGGTTCAGCTTGTGAAACTGAAATTGCTGATAATCGGTGTTTAATCTAGACTCCTGGACTGGGGGGGCTAACAAAGCCGGGGGAAAACTGACAAAGCTGGGGGGAATTCTGCTAGGGGGCTGCAGTTAGTTGATGTAGTATGCCAAAATTTCCTGGGGTATTTGAAATTTCCGGGGGGAGGGAAGGGCAATTTTACCCTCCGGAAACACGGCCTAGATTAAACCCTGCTGATAATTTTTTTTTAAATTTCTTACTTTGTCTTTATCTCATTTCTTTCTCTGCTGGCGCAGTTCATCGGCTTCTTGGGCCATTCCAGTTGGCGTTGCTGTTCTAATCGTCGGCACACTTGCGCTCTACGTATCGGGGAACATTCCACTGTGATTGGAAACGTTGTTAAAAGAAATCAAATATATTCTATGAATGTCTCTGTCTTCTCCTAAACGAGTAATTAATCAAACGCGTCATTACAGGAATTACATCCACGGATATTGCATCTTTTTAATTTGTTTACTATTCTGAGTTGTTTGACATTTAAATCAGGAAACTTTCTAATTTGATTTCAGGGATATTTACATTGAACGTTGTGCTTTCATTTTTCAGTTCCTATTTATCTTGTTTGAAATAGACAATTTTTAGGCCTTGTTGTGTCATTTTAAGTTCCTATTTACCAGGTATCTTATTTGAAATATACAAATTTTAGGCCTCATTGTGTCATTTTTCAGTTCCTATTTATCCTATTTGAAATACAGTGTATACAATTTTTAGGCCTCATTATGTCCAGGTTATTCCTCAGTTTAATTTAATAATTGATTATGTTAGCAATTGATTACTGGTAATTGTTGCAGTCCCACTTGCACAAACCTGCTTTCTGTAATGTTTAGAGTTTAATAAACAAAAGATGTACTTGTGTTCTTCTCTGTGACTTTGATTGTTGTTATTATTATTGTTTCAATTTCCTGTGACTCTACTCAAAGCTGAAAGCTATTGCCAGTGGTGGCTCCATGGGGGAGGTCTGTGCCCCCCCTATTGAATGCCTCCCCCAGTTGGGACCCATGGGCTTATTCCGGAATCCTGGTTACTGTGGCACTGATTTAGTGTCCTCATTCTAAGGAACTCTAGCCCGGTGTTTATGAAAACCAGTTGGCCCCAGAGACGGCTTCACAGCGGGGCCCGTACCCCTATTGAATGCCAGCACCCCAACGAGGGGGTATGCCTTCTTTCTGCATGTGCTGATTTATAACGATGATGATGATGATGATTATTATTATACTGTAATTTGATTTAAAGTGGTTTAGGAGGCTAAGTAGGTCCAAGCCTGTGTTAAAACCACTAGTAACTCTCCACAGTCCACATTCAATAATCTAGTTTATTGGGATAGCCTTTGAATCCGTTTACTGTTTCAACTGTCACTCCCACCTCGTCCAAACTGTTTCATTTGTCCACAGCCCTTGCATAAAAAATTCTTTTTGGTCCCACCCACTGTTCAAACAATTTGTTGCATTTGTGGATTTTGTATGTTTCTATCAAATCTCTCACTCACTCACTCTCTTCCTCGCTAATGTTGTCAATCTAAAATATTAAAGTCTTTTTCGTAGCTTAAATTATGGCATCCATTGAGTCATTGACCATCTTTGTTGTGTTTGCACTTTTTGTAAAAGCTCTATATCTTTTTCTCAAGAATGGATTTCATGCCTGAACACAGTATTCTAGATGGGGCCTTACTAATGACATATGGTTTTACGATTATCTCTTTGTCTCGACTCACTATTGTCCTTTTCATCATTTCCATACATATGAAAAAGCAGTGGCCCAATCACTGAGCCATGAGGCACTGAACTAATAACTTGCCCATTCCTACTGGACACCTCTTAAGGCTTATAACAAATTTCTGTCGTCTTTCTATTCGCTAGATGGCGGTACTGGTTTGCTCGACGTTATCCCATAGATTTATTATAATACATAATATAATATTAAAGTCTATGCGTTATCTATCTAGATTCCAGAATACTAGATAGAGATCCTATAATTTTGAAAGTGCCTACTTTTGTTACTTAATAAAACGACAGCATCTCTACTTTGAATATCTGCTTTGTTATTTAACTCGTTCACATCAATAATCGTTCCCCTTGTTCAGAGCTCAGCTGTTGGAAATGGCCAATATATTAAATGAAAGCGCATCATAAAACCGACCATCCGCAGTCGCAGAGGCCATTTAAAAGGTAAAAGCAAGGGTAAAAGCATGCAATCTGTTGTAATTTTGTGAAATGAACTTTAAATTTTGAAAAATCCGTGCGAGATAAGCGTCTGTTGTACTTTATGTGTGTTTTCGAACGTAAATTACGGTAGTTTCAGTAAAAAGTTCTTCCTTTTGAATCTGTTCTGGATTCTGGACTTTTGTAATTGTATTTTTATTTACAAGTAACGTAAAATCTAGTGAACTAATATAACGCTTTCAGAAAGGTGTTATTTTATGTAATATATTATAGGGACTTAGGCAGTCTTATATAGCGCCACTTATATTTCAACCCAGAGACTAAGGGACTTATATGGCGCCTCGTGGCACCATAATTGTGTGCAAAGTAAGGCAAGGTCTCTTTGTAACTAGCTCCATTATAGCAGAGAATAGGATATAATTGACTTCTCTTTTGAGAGAAATATATAATTGATTGGGACAGGCCGTAGACCCAACCAAGTGCTTCTATTAATTATAAGTGATCAGGAAATGCATAGGATATGATTAATCTGATTATGATGAAATCTCCTTTGTTTTGTCACCAAATTTGAAATGTGGACTTGAGTAAGTAAGTGGATATTCAGTTTTCTTGTCTATTAAAGAGCAACACTAACATCCTTTTATGTGGCATTGAAAGCTGGAATCACTATTCATTCTAAGGTCAATTACGGGTAATGCAAAATTTAGCTGTGTTTGGTCTCACTTAGTTTTGATGTCAGTTAGAATCAGGGGTGGCGCTAAGGGGTGGGTCCGCAGGTCCAGACCCAACCAGCCTCGGGCAGGGACACCCGAGCAAATCGTGCAAATCCACAGAGAAGTTTTGATGGGGGGGGGGGGCGAGGGGTAGTCTGAGCCGGGTCCTAGTTGTGTAGATTGCATCAGACCCACCCAGCCAACAAAACCCAGCGCCGACCCTGGTTAGAATCAGAATCAGTTTATTTTCTTCTTCTCAGCATCATACATAGACACTTTGGCAGCAAGTAACAACTGTTAGACGTATAAAAGAAGTCTATTGACTTCTATTAGGTAGTCTCATATTAAGTAGATTATAGGTGTATAAGACAATTGAAATTCAGATTAAGCAGTAATAATTTGATAAAGTATTACCACTGCAAACTTAATTAGATGTGAAACAGGTGTTGAGAGAAAAAACGGTTGATCGAAGGGCAAAGCCCGTAATGTGATCAACCAAGTACCAAGTTAAGTGTTGCTTATCTTCTTTTTCAAGTAAATTTTTGACTGTGACATAAATTTGGGTTGAACATTTTAAATTGTCATACTAAAGCATAATACGAGAAGAAGCAGGCTACAGATGCAACTGGACATAAGATAGAACATTCGTTGAGAATGTGGGTTATTCCATTTATGTAGGTGACCACAGTGGCGGCTCTAGGATTTGGCAAGTGGGGGGGTGTTGGGGTGACAACTTCTAATCATGGGAGGGGCCAACCATTTGTTGTTTAATGTATGTAGCATTAAGTATAGGGTCCCAACTGGGGGGCAGGCACTCAATAGGGGGCACAGGCCACTCCTGGCCCCCCGGTGGAGCCGCCACTGGGTGACCATGATGATGAGGGAATTGAGCTTATGTCACCAAAAGGAATGCTATGAAATGTCATGCAACTGTGAATTTAGAAGATGGTCTTTGCTTTTTGCTGTAGGTAAGATGTCCATCCTTTATGTTGGCAGAGTATTTTCGGCATTGAGGACATTGAGTTTTCATCACCGCGTTCGTTTTGCCGGCTCGGCGCCTTCGACGCGCCCGTGTCTCGTTATACTCGGCACGGGTTGGAGCAGCTACTCGGTTCTCAAGAACATTAAGAAATCGCTGTACGACGTTGTCGTGATAAGTCCTCGGAACCATTTCCTCTTTACTCCGCTTCTTGCCAGCACCACGGTTGGAACCTTGGAGTTCAGGTCGGCGAATCAGACTCTTCTATGCAAAGAATCGACCCCATTGTTGATTTTCAAATGGCGATGGCAATGATGATGATGATGATGATGATGATGATGATGATGATGAATGTTGATGATGATGGCGGTGGTGATGATGATGAATGATGATGATGATGATGATGATGGTGATGATTATGATGATGCTGATGATGATGATGAATGATGATGATGATGATGATGGCAATTATGATGAGATGAGTGATGTGGTTTCCCGGTGCCTTCTTCACAGACAATTAAGGGTGAACAACTTGTCCAATGTCACTATGCTGTGGCTGACTAGGGTCAGATTCGAACCCGCTACTCTCCAATTGCAAGAGGCCATTACCACAACTTCACTATACCCCGTCATACACAATTGCTGCAGCTATATTCAAGCATTACATATTAAGATACACTGTCAGGTGTTGTTAAGATATTCTATTTCTTACACTGCAGTTATTTTGTGTACAATTTTCCAAAGCATTTTGCAATGATTTTCATTTCTCTTTAATTTGTATCATTTAAATTTTGCCCATGTGTTCTTGTTGATTTTTTTACTTGAATTTGAGTCCCTTAATTATATTGGAATTAACCATTTATTCTGTTTTAGTAATTGGGTTGTTTGTGTTACAGCTGCTGATAAAATAGTAAATATTACGGTAGTCAACCTTTGGTTTCTCCAGACCTTCTTTGCATTGTCATTTTTACCAAAAAAATTTGAGCAAATTTCATTTTTAATAGCATGCATCAACCCATATTTGACCACTGTTTGAACTGTTGTACAAAATAATGTACCGGTAATCTATTGAAATGTATTCAGTCATATTGATTACGCATTATTTTGCTCCCCCTCTGTCTGTTGTCTCTGTGTCTCTGTCTTGCTCTCTGTTTCTCTGTCTTGCTCTTTGTCTCTGTTTTTGACTCTCTTTCTCTCTCACTGTCTCTGTGCATCTATATTTTTCTCTATCAGTGCCTCTGTCTTTCTCTCTGTGTGTCTCTGTCTGTCTCTCTCTTTGTATATATATATTTTTGGGGCCCTTGGTACTTAGTTCGAGAAGGACTTATGAAAAAAGTATATAGACTGTATAAGAGTATATTTATTTATTTATTTATTTATTTATTGCAGGTCTATTATTGAACCCGTTCGCAATGTTGGATTTCGACAATCTCACCATTTCCATTTAGCTTATGCCGATAGTGTTGACTTTGATACAAGACAAGTTTTCTGCGAGAACTCTCTCAATCCAGACGTTAAATACGCAATCAAGTACGATAAACTCGTCATTGGTGTCGGGGCGCTGAGCAATACATTCGGCGTTCCTGGCGTTCCTGAAAACGCATACTTTTTGAAGGTGCTTGGGTTCATACAAGTATTAAAGATTCATTCAAACGAACCTTGATAATTTTTAGAATATGTGTGTATGACTGTATGTGTGTGTACTGTTGAACCCAGATATGGTCACTTCTTGAGGACTGTTGAAACTGCAAGGAGATGTTATGCAGGGTTTGTTGACAGGTGCATGATGTTGTTGATAACAACTTTGTGGTAGATGTTAGTTAATTCATGTTCTTTCTATTGTTGACATGTCAGCATTGTCAAAGCGCTTTTGATTTTGGTTTTTAACTATGTTACAGTGCTATATAAATCGTCCTGAATAATAATAATAATAATAATAATAATAATAATAATAATTTAATAATAATAATAATAATTGTGTTTTTCTCAGTACTGTGTCCTCTGTGAATGGTGTGTCTCTGGGGAGAGGGGGAGGGATGTGTTGTTGCCCTGTCAGAACTAATCGATCCACACCTAATTTCTAGGTTGCCCAATAGGGCGCTTCCAGGAGGAATCAGATGTTACATGAGGACTGATTAAAGTAGCTTCGATGCTGAATATGCTTATAGCATTAATTTTCGCATTGGGAAATATAAAACAATTGTTTTGCTTGACAGTTTATAACTATAGTTTATCTGAGACTTTCGTTTATCAGCTGTTTATTATAATATTATCCAGGGGCATATGGGGCTACATAATGTGGACCCTGGACGTTGCTGATTATTGTGGGGGGGCTTGGAAATTGTTGACCTCGGGGGCCAATTGGTCACAGTTGGACCATTCCTGCTCATGTTGATTAATTGAGCATTAAGCAGGGCCCATTTTCAAGCATTTCATTAGACAAATTAGGTAATATACAGGGTGGTGCAAAAAATGGACTATATTAAATGCAAACCTACATGTGACTAGTCCGTTTTTTTTTTGCACCACCCTGTATTAAGACTAGTTAATAAAACAGTGTTATTTACATGATTTAGGGACTCATAAAGTTCACTTTCCCTCATGGGGCCCTGGAAATTTCCAAGGCTCTAAATGTCTAACCTCAAGGGCCCTTACCCTCAAGGGCCCTTACCCTCAAGGGCCCTTACCCTCAAGGGCCCTTACCTGTAAAGGCCCAGGAACGTTTGCAGACTCTGTATGGCTATCCTCAAGGGCATCTACACTGTCTGGAAATTTCCATGGCTCTATTTGGCCAGCATTGGCTCTTATCATGTTACTGTTTCCTGTATGTTTGTTTCAGTCGTTTTTGAGATGACGTCTTGTTTTGTCTTTTTCTTAGGAGGTGTCGGACGCCCGCAAGATTCGCAACCGTATCCTCAGCAACTTTGAGCTGGCGCTGGCGCCGGGAATTGCGGAGAAGGAAAAGCAGCGCCTCCTGCATATGGTCATCGTTGGCGGTGGACCGACGGGCATAGAATTCGGGGCAGAACTCTATGATTTTGTGGAACAAGTATTTATCAAATTAAGCCTCTATTCTAATAGTTGGTTTTTCAGCTATAGACTCACACTAAGTACATACAGTAAAACTTCATTATAGTGTACCTAGTGGATCTGTAAAATTTGGTAGGTTATATCAATCAATCAATCAGACTTCTATGGTGCCACTATCATAATGCCCAGGGCATCAGCTGATGGCACATCAGGAGGGGGGATCTAAGTCTCAGTAGCAGACCACTCCAGTGGAATAACATCCCACCTGAAATTAGGAAGATCCTCAAAAACAGACTGAAAAGTCATCTGTTTAGGGAGTCATACACCCCCTGTAAAGCACCCTTGTTTTTGGTTATGCCATGTTTACGGCACTATATAAATAGTCCAGTATACAATACAATACAATTCGAACGGTACGCTAACATGTCACACGGGACCGTACATTGCCATATGTTATAAACGAGGATACATTATAAATAGTCCAGTATACAATGCAATACATTATTACGTGTTTGTTTGTAGGACGTGTCACGTTTGTATCGAGGTCAGGACAAGCAGGTGAACGTGACGCTGGTCGAGTCACAGCAGATCCTTGGATCATTTGACGAACGACTGCGATTGTTTGCGGAGAAGAAGATCAAACAACGCGATCGCTTTCATTTGGTGAAATCCTCTGTTACTGGTCAGTGCTCAAGCTTCAGTGATTAAGACAATGATGAAAGCTTTTAATAGGGTTACTACTGCTACTACTGCTGCTACTACTACTACTACTACTACTACTACTACTACTACTACTACTACTACTACTACTACTACTACTACTACTACTACTACTGCTACTACTACTACTACTACTACTACTACTACTACTACTACTACTACTACTACTACTACTACTACTACTACTACTATAATAATAATAATAATAATAATAATAATAATAATAATAATAATAATAATAATAATAACAATAAAATAATAATTAACAGGGTTTAGAGTGGTTCAGTTGGATCTGCCCTGTATGAGAACCACTACTGGTTGTTCCACCCAGCCATTCATTCCCATTATGTTCTTGCTGTGTAATCTAATTCTTTGCCCTCTTGTCTTTTTGTAGGTTTGTTCCTGTATTCTCCTTCTTTGTCTTCTTGTCTTTGGCTACTATGGATAACATACAATTAATAAACAAATAATATTCATGAACCTTCAAGCCTCTGGTTATTTCCGATCTTCAGAGCTAAGCTTAAATCATTCCTCTTTCTTCAATCATTTCCTCCATCGCTATAACAACCTAGCCTCACTGCCCTTTCGATATATTGACCACATTGCCTGGCTGATCATTGTAATGTAATGTAATGTAATGTAATGTGGCATTTGTTTAGTGCTTCTTATATTTCTACTCAGAGGTGCATTCACATTTCCCATAGCTATTTTAAGAATCACTAAGCGCCCAAGAATAAGCAGCTACTGTTGTACTACTTTCCAGATCGCTATATATCCATGAGATTTTACTTACTTACTTATTTATATTCCCATTTTCCTCCTGCATGCCCCCTCATATAACTATGGAACCTTTGCCATTTGCACTGGTATCGGCTTATCTCTCAGGTGTTGAAGTTGATGACTTCGAGCAATATATTATTTCTGTAAACGATTTGTTTGTGATTTTTAGAAGCATTTTGCGTGATTTTCTTACGCATGACTGGACTTTATCTGTCATTTTAGAGGTCAAAGCAGATGGGGTTGTCCTCGCCAACGGGGACACGATTCCTTGTGGCCTTACAGTCTGGAGCACGGGGCTAGCCCCTCGTTATTTCACCAAACGCCTTAACGTACCAAAAACACACAGTGGCCAGGTAACTTGTGTTCTGTTGCAGCTGCTATGATGCCAGTTTCAACCTATCGGAATACTTTTCCTAATGCACGAGAATTCTCTTCAGTTTCTCGTTATTTATGGCAGTTAAAATCATCAGTTAATTAATTAATGGTTTATCATCGGTTAACTAATTAATCAATGGTTAACCGAGTAACGTGCAGAGAGTGGTGGCCGCCCGGGGCCAAGTCGATAACAAATTTTTAACAAGCGAAAATACGTCGCCGAGTCAATTTTGTTGCCCTCGTCTGGCCGGTGCCCTGGGCCACCGCCTCCCCTCTGCACGCTATGGGGTTAACCCAATGGTTGATAACTTAATGGTTAATCGTTTATTGGTTAACCCGTTTCAGATCTTGACAGATCAGTATCTCCAGGTGCTTGGCACACCTGCACAGAGTGTCTACGCGGTCGGAGACTGCGCCGACATTCAGGATTATCCTCTTCCATGCACAGCACAGGTACAAGTCATAGGTTTATTCTATTATGCAGTACATGCATTTGAAATTTGTCATATATATATATTTATTTATTTATTTATTTATTATATTTATATATATATATATGAATGACAACTCAGCAGTGTTTTATCCAGACTCCAGGCCTTTGGGGGGGAAATTGAGGCTTTCGGGGGGGAAAATCGACTTGGTTGGAGGGGAAAAGGCACAGTTCAATGCAAAATTTGTGTAAGTGCTGGGATTTTGGGGGGAGGGGAATTTTGAGGTTTTGGGGTGGGGGAAATCTTCCCTCCTAACAGGCCTGTATAAAACACTGCAACTCAGTGAGAAACAAGTAGAATTCATTGAGGATTTGGTCATGTGCTTCATCGATTTTGCCAAATGACACTAGAAGAAATAGAGAACTTTGGAGAGATGTCGTGGAGAAGTCGATAGCTGGACACAGGTGGAGGACAAAAACCTGACCTGACCTGACTACTGATTATACATTGGTATAGTTTGTTTGAATTGTGGTTGTTGCTGTTTTGTTTGAAATGGAGTGACTGGTGATAATGGAAAATGTTTGCAGGTTGCCGAAAGACAGGGTCTGTACTTGGCTAAGCAGCTGAACAATATTCATAAAGGGAAGCAAGAACCTTTCTCCCACAAAAGCCTTGGAATGCTAACCTACATCGGCGGCTACGAAGCCCTTTCTGATCTGCCCGAATTCAAACTTAAAGGTAAGTCGCACATAAAAATTATTTTAAAATTTTACAAATGCCCAAACCCTATCATTTGGTACATTTGTCTTAATGTGTAGGCAAGTAAGTAAAACCTCGTGGATTTATATAGCGCTTTCAAAAGAGTACTGCAGTAGCTGCTTATTCTTATGCGCTTGGTCTATGTTGAAATAACTACAGGTAGGTGCAATGGATTGCCAGGCAATGGTCGACATGTCCATAGGGAAGTCAGGATGTGTTATTATAGCAACGGTGGAAATTGCCTTGAAACGGGAAGGTGTTAAGTTTAAATCTATAGACTTGAGCAGATAGTTAGTTCAGGAAATATAGGGTTGCGCAAAAAAACTGGACTATATTAAATGCAAATATAAATGTGACTAATCCGGTGTTTTTTGCACCACCCTGTAAGTGTAGTGAGTATAGTTTCATGGGTATTGTATTTCAAAGTTTTATAAGATGGTGTTATATCCTTGACATCTGACATCAGTAGGATAATAGTATTACACAGAGGAATTTAGTATAGATCAGTAAAGATGTCAGTTGGAAAATAAAACTCCAGAATTATTATATGCTATGTGTATACAATGTGTATGTGTATGTCACTGTAGTAGCAATCTTTGTCTCGTAAAGGAGGTACAGTTAAACCCGCTTAATTGCATAGGTGCCTTGCAAGCCTTGCTTATGCGATTAACTGGGCTATGCGAATAGCCGGGACGTCTGATAATTGTATGCACAAAACACTGGTTCGGGTTTTTATGTTGTTATGAGATTATGCGTGTTATGCAATTGCACGGTATGCGATTAAGTGGGATCCACTGTATTTGAAGTGGCAATGCAAGGAGAACTCTCAGGATTTTAGATGTGCTGTTATATTTATAGATGACTGCTAACTTTATTTCAATGATTTGTCAGGCTATCAGGCTACAGTTTATCCTACATGCTCTGAAAAGAGTAAACTATCAGCATGGGCATACCTGGGGTATTTGGGACCCATGGTAGGAGGGTAGAAAATTAAATTACCAGGTTAATAAATCTTTAATTAACAAATCATGACATTTTATTGACACAAGATTGCAGCTACAAATGCACTTTTCTTGTTTTTACTGATGTCAACTGGTCTATGATCACGTGCTCAAAGTCAGTTTTCTCAGTTTTTCTCTCTTTCTACGCTGAGTAGAGAGCAAGATCGCAGAGTTTGTTGATGCCCCCTTCAAGTGACGCCCAGGGCATCAACCCTGCTTGCCATTGATGGGCGCCCACAGAAATTTTTCCAGGAGGGGCAAAACACATTTTAACACAACGGTCATGGTTAATATCTTAGCAAGGTTTTCAAATTTCAATGTGAAATTTTCCGGGGGGGGCAAGTGCCCCCTCTTGTCCCAATGTGCAGGCACCCGTGCTGTCATTCCCTTGGTATGCCACTGTCTTGTCTGTTGCAGGTTTTCCTTCATGGTTTTTGTGGAGATCGGCGTACCTTACGCGGCTCGGAAGCTGGAGGCTGAGGATGCAAGTGCCAATGGACTGGTTGAAAACGCTTCTGTTTGGTCGCGATGTATCCAGATTTTGAGTAGATACTTCGGGGAATTCTACCTCATGATGAAACTGTTCAGTAGAAAACCAGCCATCTATGATGACATTGATCTTTTTATAGTTTATTTATGCTGTTGTCTTCAGATACTGTTTTTTTTTACAGTTCAGGGGTATATTGTGGCATAACATTGTACGTAGGTAATTTTTCTTTGATTTAAAGAAATAAACTAGGTCAATAGATGTGATAATGTATTTAATGGAACTTTGCATCATTTAATGTAATATAATGTACCATAATGTAATGTAATGTACCATTATGTAACAGCAAGACATTTAAATCATGAGTATACACCGGTAGAAAAATTCTCTTTGTGATTTGTGGAGTTGAAGCGTTTTTTTGTTACATTTTTGCGTGTTTATTTCTGTGTCCAAAGATTACTTGAATTACTCTACACTTTTATGATAATTATGATTAAAATTTATATGTTTTTATTAATTGTATATTTTGTATCCGTATTTAATAACCGTTTGGTGAATATTAGGCTTTTAAGCCATTAATTTTTGCATGGTTTTTGAGTATAATATAATTTGTGTTGTTGTAAAAGCATTGGATTGAATAATATTTGAATGTAGAAATGAATGCACTTAAGACTTGTCTTCTCGTCCATGTAAGTGTTTCATTCTAAGCAGCAATTGATTTTCTGTCCTTTAGGTCTATTCGCTATATAAGTTGACTAGATCTTTTGATTCCTGGCTTCATTTTTCAATCATATGTGCTCATCGATTTACGATTAGGTGCATTGTGATGGCCAGGGGCGGCGCTGAGAGGGTGGGTCCGCGGGTCCAGACCCACCCAGCCTTGGGCAGGGGCACCTGTGCAAATCCGCGGAGACATTTTGTTTTTCTTGGGGGGTGGAGGGTAGTCTTAGTCGGGTCCTGGTTGTGTAGATTGCATTAGACCCACCCAGCCAAAAAAACCAGTGCCGCCTCTGGTGATGGCACTGATTAACTGTTTTGTGTTAAAATAAGTGACTCGATGCTTAGGTTATCATGAATAAAGATCTTAATGTACAAGCATTGTTTTGGGTACATGTGCAGTAGGCCCTAGATTAAATGTCTTTATCTATAAGTATTTTAAATATAAGCTGTCTACACATGGTGCAATAAGTTCTTTTTATCCATTATCAGTTGGAAGCCAGTTACATCACCCTATTTACAGATTAAGGGGCTGTCCATTAATTATGTCAACAATTTTTGACCCCCTCCCCCCTTGTGAACAACTGGCAACTTTCACTTACCCCCATAATTACGTCAACAACTCTTGACCCCCCAAGATCAATGAAAGGTCCCAATAACAAGGTTATTATTTTTGTGGTAATGACCATTTTTTCCTCATTGAGTGTAAAAATGTGGCGGTGATGACCTTTTTTCTAATGCTTTTTTCCATTGTAATAAGTAGTATTCTATGACATTTCCTGTTTTTTGATTATTTGAAAAAAGTGAAATTGTTGACGTCAACTTCTCTTGACCCCCTCCCCCTGTCAACAACTGTCAAACTTTTCCAAACCCCCTCCCCGTAAATTGTTGACGTAATTAATGGACAGCCCCTAAGTTGCCCAGTGAATTTAATCAAGCAAGTAATTATGGGAGGTAAAAGCCAACATTGTGTCATGTAATAAGTAAGTAAGTAAATAAAATCTCGTTAATTTATATAGCGCTTTCATTAGCAGCACCGAAGTAGCTCCTTACTCCTAGGCTCTTAATCTCAGAATGAAGTAGCTTTAGCCAAAGGTGGGGTCGATCATGCAGGGTCATTTAACCCAAAGGGCCAGTGGTTGGGACATTACAGCTATCGAGGAAATGATGTATTAAAGCGCACAAATTAATTGCTCCGTCATGTGTGTATTTGCCATTTGTGTGCGTGTCTGTCTACTTGAGCAGGTAATACTGCGCTACATAAATGCCGGGCGTGATCGGTTCCGGTGAAGTCATTTCGTCCTATGTTGTTATTGTATTCGGCGGCCATTGCGGACCATGGAACTCGCAGCTAATTACAGATCTAATTTATTATTAATTAACTAAATATATATGCATTATATTATTATTATTAAAATTATTATCTCAAATTGTGTTTGAGTCGACGAGAGGGCGGTAGAACGTCGGCGGTGGCGATGTCGTCTGAGGCTACGAAGCAGGGCCACCCGGACCAGTACAAGGGCTGGCTGTACAAGTGGACGAACTACATCAAAGGCTATCAAAAGCGATGGTTCGTCCTCCAGAACGGATATCTGTCGTACTACAGGTAGGGGAATAAGTGCCTTCTTATCGCGGATCTCGGTTTATATTTTGACAGCAGATTGGGGGCGTGGAAAATGCAGCGACTTGGTAATGATGGTCATGTCAACCCGAACTGCTATGCAATCCATATTGAAGACCCCGCCGCACCGGATCGAACCCGGGTTCTCCACCACTCATCATCAACCCCAGAGCTGACGCCGACACCGAATGAGTCACCGAGGCACTCAGAAATAGAGAATAAAAATAAGAAATTGCCTCGAATATTCGACACTGGCTATTAACTCATGAAGAATACAGCTATTAATAGATATATTGGTCATATTTATTAGACCTAAATCTGTCCGTCATGCAGCCATGTTGGATACCCACACAGTAAAGTGTTATGCGCCATAAGCCCATAACTCAGACATTCTGTTTCAAGAGAGCCATAGCCATGTAAGCTGATCATTTATGCTTTTGGGTTAGGCCGTTGCTTATAATAATTTATGCATCTGGGTCAAGCTGATCATATTTTCTGTTGGATCAACAATTTTGCATATTATTTGCAGAACAGGTGCCTTAACCAAGATTGTGACTGTGATAGTTTGGGTGTGCTTTCACACACTTATCCTATATAGAAATTAAGGATCATGAAGATGATGACAAATTAAACAAAGAAATGAAAATTCTTTTAAAATATCAAATATATGATTGTCTTTGAGAGTTAATTTACTGGGGTACATCTTCTCAAAAATATAAATGCAAGAATAGTCAATGCTCAGTGTTTATTCTAGGCCTTCTTACGGGGGGAATTTCCCCTCCAAAGTTTGAAAATTCCCCCCAAATTTTTTTAGATGTTGACTGGGGAATGGAAATTCCCCCCCCCCAAACGTGTGGAAACTCAAACCTTGTCCCCCCCAAACATTTCAAAATCCCCCCCAATGTCAAGGGGGCTAGAATTAACACTGGTCAATGCTTGCATCTACAGATCCTGTAGAAACCTTTTAATTGATCTGCTGATGTATGTCTTATGAGACTTTATTGTCTCTTTCACTGGTCTTCTAACATATGTCTTATAGACCATGTTGTTTCTTTAGATTTGTTACTTTGATTTATGAATTTGAGAATTGCTGTTGGTACATAGTACTTATTAACTTGTCTTTTATTGATCTGTGCTCAAGTATGCTTTGCTTATACCTATTCTGGGTTGATTCAAGCAGTTATGGAATAACACGGTGTGATATTATCAGCAGAATGTGAGCTTTTGATATATGCTGCACTGCACTGCTCGAGATCAGAATCTATATTCAGCTGACTTTATAAGTAGTCCCGAGTGTAGTGGAAACTCCTGACTTTATGCATTCAGGTCACCATACTAAAACTCTTGTCATTTCAGCTTTTATGATATTGCCTAAAGTTCAGACTAGTAACATTAGAAGTTTATTGACAATACAAAAAGACAATGGCAAAATGTCACAGCCTTAACAATGCTCGTGAGGTTTATGCCTCTTTGGTGCATAAAAATGTCAAAAGAGTTTTTTCATTTCTTAGTTTGAATTTTAAATAAGTTTTAATTCGTTTGTTGTCAATGCTATTTAGTATTTTTTGGTTTCTCTGTCTTACTGTCAGACCCGGTTATTGCCATATTCTAGTGAGTGTTTAGTTTATGTGGTGTCAAGAGGCAGAGTGCTAAGTAATCAAGAGGGCCGTGTGTATTTTATTTGCGGCATTACAATCTTATTTAATTAACCCGCTGCAAATGTGCAAAGGTGTCGATAAGCAGTGGTGGAGCCAGGATTCCGGAATTGGGGGGGGGGGGCACATCACTGCACCAATGTCAGTAAGGTCTTGTGAAATGACCAAACTCTGCAATTGGCTGTTATGCTCAGTTCTGGATATTCTGACCATTCCCCAAATTTATTTAGCTTTTTTCTCTTCTGCAAATAGATGTGACCATTGACTAAAGTCATACAGGATGAGGGGTTATATGGGGTAAGCACTTGACAAGAAATGGGAGTGTCTTACTTACCAGTAAATGTAAATACAGTACTAATGCTTGATAGTAATAAACTAATGATGATGATGATGATGATGATTATAATAATAATAATAATAATAATAATAATAGTGCGCTTTTATAGCACCATTTCTAAGAACAGTTTGATGCTTATTATTTTGTTTTGTGATGTGCTGTTTGTTCCTGAACGCAACAGATCCGAGCATTTATTGGCCGTGTTTTTCGAACCTGTTTAGAAATCAAGCGGAGATGTCGAACGCCTGTCGCGGGACCATAAACCTGGCGAACGCGTTCATCCACACTCAGGACTCGTGCAGTTTCGTCATTTCGAACAGCGGCACGATGACGTTCCACCTGAAGGCACAGTCCGAGGTGGAGCGCCAGCGCTGGGTGACCGCTCTGGAACTGGCAAAATCAAAAGCTGTTATTCTCCTGGAATCAGGTGAGGGTTCTGTCTTATCTACCGCTTAAAATCGTTGTTTTTCAAGTCTCATTAGGTAGCTTATCTAATCCAGACATAGACTTGGGTTGGGTCCACCCATTGGTTGGGTCCACCCATGGGTTGGGTCTACCCGTAGGTTGGGTCCACACACGGTTTGGGTCTCTCCATTTGGTTTGGTTGGGTTGTACATTTTTATTTTTATGGTGGGCTGGGTTGGATTTGGTAAAAAATAAGTCATGGTTTAAGAAATTGTAATGTATAATGGTGGAAGGTTAAGTTGATCCTGTATCATGGTGGATTGGGTTGGGTTTTAAAAATGGACCCGTGTCCTTGTCTGATCCAATCTACCGGTAATCTGGTCTTCGGCTTCTATAGTGCCACTTCATAATGCATAGGAGCATAAGCTGATGGCATGCCAAGTCACAAGCACACGAGAGCCAGGCCAAATCCAGGCTATTAGATGACAGTCTGCATTGGAATCACATTGTCAAGCATTGAAGCATGTGTATGCCATATAGATAAATAAGCCTATAAGATTAAAAATACAAGCATATAACTTTAGCTTTTATCGAGGCAGAGGCAAAGTATTGTTTAATTGTGGACTATCATCGCTTGTGTTATCCTTCAGATGCTATTCTGTACAAGGCCTTGGTTAGTTTATCGGGTAATTTGTTGGGTCTAGGGCAGTGTTTAATCTAGACTCCTGGACTCTGGGGGGAACTGACAGAGCCGGGGGGAATTCTGCTAGGGGCCGCTGTTAGTCCATGTAGTATTCCAAAATTTCCGGGGGGAATTTGAAATTTCTGGGGGGAAAGGGCAATTCCCCCGGAAACGGCCTAGATTGAACACTGGTCTAGGGTATGTTTTTAATATCGTAAAATTTGCTTAGATGTAGAATTCATTTGTAGACTTGGCTTGTTTTGCCTGTTCTTATGTTCATTAGTCACCTGGGTTGCACCTTGCTGCCATCATAGGTGTACTGGACCTTCTATTAGACCTCTAGGCTCAAGCGGCCCTTATCTCACACTTTTTAAGAGGCTACCATAGGGAAGGAGGAATTAATGGGAGTTATGCCCCCACTTTTTCATCCAAATTTACACCCATTGTCTAGCACCATTTTCTAACACCTGTTGCTGATGTTAAATTCATCAGAAACTTGTAATATGACATGCCACAGTGTGAACAGACTCATATTTTAGCCAAAGTTTACTTTATATTCTCTTGGTTGAATTTTTAAAGGGCAGATAAAATTTTATTTTATTTAATCAGCCCATGTTGTTTGCTTAGGACTTTCGGGTTTCTTTTGCTATTATGTCTGTTCTTTGTCATATTTTATTGTTGAAATACAGTTAGGAATAAAGTTTGACCATTAACCTTTGATCCATTATAATGCATATTAGTTAATTTAATCCACCAATATTATGTGCTATTGACTTTTAATGTTTTCAGTCTGTTTTCTTATTTGATGAAAAATAACTCAATTCAATGAATGAAGTATAGGATGTATGAAGTCAATTGATACTTCATGTACTGCCTTGATGATAAGTCATCCGATATATAAGATTTTAGTGTTGATAGTTTTTTGGACCGCTGTTTGTTGTTATCAGCACGCTTGGGGTACTGTAAAAAACACTTGGGATGTCCCGAACCCTCCGTCCATCCTGTTCCCCCTCGTGCACGGGTCGGGATGGATTCGCCCGGTGATTTATACGTGGCGTATCGGCAGTGACATTTGGGGCACGGGAGAGCGGGATGAGCCAGTGGGATTCGGCAGGGGAAGAGGGAGGATGCCTGGTGGTGGTGGTTAGCAGACGGGCTTTGGGCGCTAGACCGACGGAGTCTGGCAGTCGAAGTCTTGAGGCTCTCAGGACGGTACGTCTAGGGGCATCGACCGAAAAACAACGGGGGGGGAGGAGAGAGGGAGAGAGAGAGAGAGAGAGAGAGAGAGAGAGAGAGAGAGAGAGAGAGAGAGAGAGAGAGAGAGAGAGAGAGAGAGAGAGAGAGAGAGAGAGAGAGATAGCAACGTCAGCAGACGATAAAGTATTAATACCTAAGAAGTGGACTTTTGGGTTTCAGATACTCTCAAAACGCAGGTGTGCGTCTTGTGAAGGAGGAATTTTTCTCGTTTTTTGTTATCGGTGGCATCACCCAATTTATCGCGTCTTTCTTGATCAGCGGCGATTTGGAAGGAGGGAAAGGGAGAGGGAGGAGTACCGGTATGGGGTGCGAGTCAGCTGACTGAGATCAAGGAGGTAGTCTACTGCACTGCTGTGAAGGTTATCGGGTCTTGTCTGAGGGAAAACGGCCTATAGGTTTTTTCATTGGTGTAAGTGTTGCCTGCAGAATATACAGCTATGCTTCAGTTAATAATTGCCGTGTTAATCGCCAGTTTGTACTCGGGAGATATTTTTCCTTTGCGCAGACTTAGTCACGTACAGGATTCAGTGATACTTCGGGATTGACGCGACTGCATTTGGTACGGTTCGATTGGGCTTGTTACGATCTTCTTCGCCGCTAGGATGTTAATTAGTTAACCCTCTGCAAATGTGTGGTTGTTGATAAGCAGTGGCGAAGCCAGGATTTCGGAATGGGGGTGGAGGGGGGCACATCGTTGTGCCAAATATCAATAATTAATCAGGTCTGACCAAACTGTACAAGTGGCTGATCAGTCGGTATTCTGGCTTTTCTCCAGATTTATTTGGTCTTTTTCTCTCCTCTGCAAATTGGGTTTTTCTCTTTTTTGATTTCTGTTTTACGTGTTAATTTATTCTGATTATTTTTTTTATTATTTTTCTGCTTGAATTTCATATTTGTTATTTCTATTGATTTTCTATTAAAATCATGTTACTTTTATGATGAACTTATTTCCAAGTTATTATTATTATTATTATTATTATTATTATTATTATTATTATTATTATTATTATTAGTGGTAGTAGTAGTAGTAGCAGTAGAAGTAGTAGTAGTAGTAGTAGTAGTAGTAGTAGTAGTAGTAGTAGTAGTAGTAGTAGTAGTAGTAGTAGTAGTAGTAGTAGTAGTAGTAGTAGTAGCAGTAGTAGTAGTAGTAGTAGTAGCAGCAGCAGTAGTAGTAGTAGTAGTAGTAATAGTGGTGGTGGTGGTGGTAGTAGTAGTAGTAGTAGTAGTAGTATTGTTATTGTTGTTGTTGTTGTTGTTGTTCTGTGTGCAAACTTATGCTAGTTGTAATGACAGTTGTATGACTGGAAGTTCTATATTGGAACTTGAAGACTGTTATATAATTACAGCTTAGATATTATGACATTATGGCATGAAGACTATACTATAAGCCTACAGTTTTACCTAATATCTCTTCTAGCATAATATCCAACTAGTGACGCAGGCTTTATATTTTAGTTGCTTGATTTCCAGCTGTGCCATTGGCATTCTCTTAGCAAGTCCTTCCTATTTCTTTATTGATTTATCTGAGGCTTGGTTGAATGACAATGTGTCTAGTCTGTTTGTTGATCGGTTTGTGTGGGTTTGTTGTTCCTGGGACTCTGTCTGAAGCTTAGGGGAGTCACATAAAGGGCATTCAGACAACAGGGCTGTTGATGTCTTTTCTATTGTTGTCTATTGTTGTCTATTGTCAGTGTGGGCTCCAGGATTTGGGTGTGGGGTGCTGTTGGGGTGGAGTTGCCTAAGTTGGGGGGGGGAACCATTTGTTGATGGGTATGTAGTAGTAAGTATTGGGTCCAAACAGAGGGCCACTGGAGGGGCCAGGCATTCAATATGGGAGCTCGGGCTCCCCATGTGGATCCGCCACTGTTTATTGCTAGTATTGTTTCTCTGTGATCTGCCAAATACTCCATTTGTCTGTGGTTGGGAGCTTTTTTGTTCTCCAAATTGTAGTGACAGAAGGTGTCTTCACTGATCATTACGGGAATCATCTAGCACTCTTCTGCCATAGTGATTACAGTATAATAATAGTGAACATTATCCTGTGTGAAAACCACTATAATTATAATAATTAGTGAACACCTTTTCATCCAATCCTGTTAGGTGAAAACCACTATAATTATTACTCTTAGCATTGAACAATGTAGTTCTTTTGGGTAACTGTTGAGTCCCATTGTTTTAAGTGTTACTGCCTTTTCATCCAAACGGTTCCTATGTTATGGTGATAGTTAAGAACTTCAGATGATACCTAGTCAGAATAGAGATACCTTATAGAGATTTTGAATTATTATGCCATGTGGATGTGTAGTTATGTATGGTAGTAAGTATTTTGACATCAGGTGTGTGTGTGTGTGTGTGTGTGTGTGCATGTACCGGTAGATGAAATCGAATGAGTGTCTATTGAGTGAGATTTTGTCTTGAAAGTTCTTCCTTTGCTTTGCAACGATTTGTCCCAGGAGAAACTCATTGCATTAAGGCTCCCTGATGAGAACTTGTTATTGGTTCTTCCATATCAATGAAAGTGCAGGGGTTCATGTAATTCTGTGTTTCATTTTTCTGTCATTCACAATTCTCAATCTGTGTGTGTGTGTGTGTGTGTGGTCTGCATAGAAGTTTTAGCATTCTTCATATAGCAATTTTACAGAAGCATTGGCCTTTGGTAATTAATGCAAACTATTGATCAGAATTGAAGTATTGGTTGGCTAAGTGTCAGCCATTTATCTTACTGATGTTTTTTTTAGTTTTTTTACATCCCTTTATCAGTGGAAAGTGATTACTTCTGTTGCCTAAAGTTCTTCTGACTTTTGTTCTTTATGCATTTGAGGCAGCAGTGTTAGATGCACTATCTGCAATCTCTCTCTCCGTTTGATGTGTTAGATAATAGACTTCTATAGTGAGTCCTGTCCATTCACTATAGAACAGGCAACAAGAACAGCAGAAGACAAGACAAGAAGACAATAGACTTCACTGGCTTCAATTACTTTAGACTAATATTTTAATTTTAATGTACGATAGTAATTGTAAAGAAGATAGGAGTGCATGGTGTTAATCATGACTCAAGGATCCTATTTCTGTGAACACTGGGGAGGGGAGGGCAGGAGTTGCATATGTAGAATAGAGTTGATATGATTTTAATGCAGGAAACAGTGGCTACAGTAGAACTTCATTATAATGGACTTGGCTATAACACATACTCGGTTATAAAATACCGCAATGTACTGTCTCAGCGCTACCTTATTGGCTGGCATCGGCTATAATGTACCATGGATATAACGTACTCAATTTGCAGACCCACTAAGTACATTATAACGAAGTTCTACTGTACTTCTCATGTTATTTCAAACATGTTGAAGCATTTTCTATGTCATTTTCCCAGTTCCTTTGTATGGTCCATCCAATGTTGTGCTGTTCCTGTAATTTGTTTTTCTTAGCCTCTTACCTGGGCGTCACGGATATATCCGTCCATTTTACATTGAGCTACAGTTAAATACATGGTTAAGGGGTTAAAATTTGGAGCAGATGATTAGGCTTGTTGACAGCCTCCTTGGATGATAGTGGTGAGCTTAACTCTTTTGCTACCCAAAACCCTTTTGCTACCCAAAACCCTTTTGCTAATTGACTCTTATGCGCAAAGGGTTCAAAAATGTAGCCTGGTTTCGAAAATGTACCTTGGATGGATGGACGGATGGCAGGATTGTAGGACATTCTCCCCCTAGACTTACTCCCCCCGGACATTAACACCCCCGGTACACCCTTTGAAATGACACTGCCGGACATAATCCCCCCTTTGTTTTCTCTATGGACTTTGACTATAATCATTACCCACACCATAAACCAGACACTAAACACTAAGCCTAAACAATACTGAGGGCAGCCATGGCATCAGGTAACCGATAAGTACCTTTTAAAATTAAGATCTATTACTTCTTTGCCGGGGGGGAATATGTCCGGGGGGATAATGTCCAGGGGGGAATGTCCGTATACCGATGGCAGCACCATTTTGTTAAGGTTCCCACTGGAATGAAAGGGTTAATACACATATGTACCGGTAGGAACTGCAGACAGATGTATTCTGATGATGGGACTATTGTTTTCCATCTGGGAGTTTGTGGAAGCAGCCATTACATTACAGAAGAAAGCACATTTTCAAGAAATATTCTTAATTTTAGGCAGTCAAAATGACAAGGAATGCTAGCAGGTGTGTAAAGATGTTACAAATGAAATACGTTACCCTTTTGAATCAATAGATTTCTCTTTTCAATTTCAAATATGTCAGAGTGACTCACGCTGGAAATTTATCTCTGGGTGTTGTATTCGAATGTAGAAAGCTCTTTTTAGACCATTTTGTGTGATGACATTTTGGGGTTGTGGAGGTGGTGGGGGAGGGGGGCATTAAGTAGTTTGTTATTTACACAATGCTGGAGTAATTTTTCATACAGATCCAATAGTTTAACATACATGTGTCATGTGTAATTGTATTGTCATTGTAAATGTTTTAACAGTTTTGTGCAGTAAAGGATCGATTGTTCTCATTGTGTATTGTATACCAATTGTGGAATATTTGTGAGAAACTGATAGAGATGTTTATTTTCATGAAATTTTTGTTGCTTGGGATTTTGATGAAATGTTATGAAATATTTCAGAAATTTATTAGACTTATGAAACAAAAATTTATATTATTAGTTTTTGCTTTTAATTGTCTACCTTTTAGGCTTATCAGTGGGTAGAATTCTAATGCCATGTAAAAGTTACTGCTAGACTGTGTTAATGTTCTGATTTGTGTTTTTAGCTGTTGAGAACCTTAATTACTAAGTTACTGTACTTATAAACTCAGTACTCTGTAAGTGGCATCAGTACAGTACTACAGACTGCAATCGTGAAACTGCTTGCTCTTGAAATTTTCAAAAATTTAACAACCACATGAAATATTTCAAATTGAAACATGTCAACTGACATACGTCACTAGAAATTTAGAAGTTTGATTGACATGGAATGAAATATGTTTTTCTCAGGATTTTTAACAGGAGTTTGGTAATGTGATCATTATGTGATGTAATGAAAAAGCATGGCCTGGAGAATTTAGTGGTTGTAGAAAAATCATTTTGAGTTCAGATGGTGACAATTCAAAATTTCATGCTGAAAGTAGTGCGTCATTTACGTGTAATGCAGATTACAGGAAACCAATGTAATCAGGTGACCTGTGTTATCTAAACAGAAGTCCAGGTTTTTCAGCATGTTAACAGAACAATGTGGATATTGCTTATAAACTATCATAATTTCAGTAAATAATTGCAGTCCTACTGATGTAATGTAATGAAGGTCCATCTTATTGTAATGTAACTGACACATGTAAAAATATACAAAGGTAACTTTAGACAGTCCATTGAACAAGAACTTTCTATACCCTATGGCATAAATTTCATTATAAACTACCGGTAATTCATCATTTTGTTTAAGAGGTAATGATGATTGTGGTATGAAATATACAATCTGCAAACACCCTGACTGTGTAGTGAATGTTCATCAATTGACCAATTTTATAATTCTGGCAGTGTGCACGTGTGTGTATGTGTGTTTGTGTGTTTTGGAAGAGAGAGTAGAAAGGATATATAGAAAAGAACTAACAACAAGACAGGCAAGGAAACAGGTAAAGCAAGAAGACATACTGGTAATGGAGGACATAATGCAGGAAAACAGGAAAATAAAATGAGCGAAATAAAATAGTGATAGAGTAATAAGACTATTTAAGACCGAAATGCAGACAGACAGACAAAGAAAGAGGCAGAGACAGACAGACAAACAGAGTTGATGTCCTCTGTACTTTGTTCCCAAGGGACCAACAATAAACTGTTTCTGGACACGCATGCACACACACACACACACACACACACACACACACACACACACACAATGTCTTCTTATTACAATGTTCTGTTTAATTCTATGTCTGCAGATGATGATGAGGATCTAGTGCAGCCGGACAAGAACGAACTGCAGAACACACTGAAGACGTTGAGTTCGAAGTTAGAGGACCTGCGAACCTGCAACGACCTGATAACGAAGCACGGGGCCGCGCTCCAGAAGGCGCTGATCGAGATCGAGAACCTGGACAATTCGTCAGAGTGTGCCACGAAGATCAAGTCTGTGAACGAACGCGCGACCGTCTTCAGGATCACTTCAAATGCTATGATCAGCGTATGCGTCCAATCCACATGTACAGTCTATCGTACGCTGAGTAAACTGTACTGCATCGGATGCATGTGAATCCATACAATTTGTTTTAAATGCCAAATTTATTGCTTAATAAGTATATGTGTATATGCGTGTGTGTTTGTGTGTGTGTGTGTGTGTGTGTCTAAATAAGTATATATGTGTATGTGTGTGTGAATTTATGTACTTGTAGATGTTGTATATGTGTGTGTGCACATGTGTGTAATACTGTTCTGTATATTTATGCACATACAAATATATATATATATATATAATTACATATATTATATACATACACACAAATATACATGTTTGCATATACACAGAACACATTATACTTTATTGTTTATTTATTATTTTTTATTTTATTCATTAGTTGAAAATGTAATGAATGATTGGAACAGAGAAAGTTGCTTTGTTTATACTCTTGACGTCTCGTCGTTGTTATTTGTCATCCGAAGGCGTGCAATGAATTCCTGACGCTAGCAAGCACACAGGGGACACGTTGGCAGAAGCTGCTGCAGTACGAGCATGAACAGCGCATGTACCTCGAGGACATGGTGGAGCAGCTCGGCAAGCAACACAGCAGCCTAGAGAAGCAGATCAGAAAGCAGCTGAACCCGGCGATCAACAACATCGCCGGACAGCCTCTCGAAGGACTCGGTAGGTGCAGAAAATTCAGGACGGCATCGTCACGTGAACAGATACGAGATGGAAGGACATCTCAATTAATCGAGACAACATCAAATGCGTATAATATGCAGTTGAATGTCATTATAGCGTATGCTTGGTTATAACATACTGCAGTGTACGGTCACGTGTGATGTGCTACTGCATTGGATGTTATTGGATATAACGGATATAATTAAATTTTACAGACCTGCTAAGTACGCTATAACGAGGTTCTACTGTACGACCGTGTGCAGTCATGTTCTGAGTATTGTTGGTCTTGTATGCCCAGATGCAGGATTGTTATCTGCTGTTCATAATGTCAAATGTATGTTCAAATCTTCCACTAAATACCATCATCATCATCATCATCATCATCATCATCATCATCATCAGGTGCTCTGTCCTGAGACAGGTTCTTTACTCCAGCATTTCCACTCCTGTCGATGTTGAGCTTTCCTTTACAGGTTTCTCATACTTGTTCTTTGCCTTAGGATCGAACATCCACTCTAGCTTCATTGTTCTTCATTGCCCTTTTCATGTTTTCGCTGCCATCTCTCCCTCTTGTACTATTATCAACAATATACATTTTTTACCTGTCATAGTCAGTTGATGGTGGTGATGGTGGTGATTGTATTATTATTATTATTATTATTATTATTATTATTATTATTATTATTATTATTATTATTATTATTATTATTATCATCATCATCATCATCATCATCTTCATCATCTCATTATTATTATTATTACAACATGTTCCTGGAGATTTTCTGATGACTTTAGTTCTGATCAAGTTTTATTGTCACCAGGGGGAGATGATGATGATGATGACGATTTCTACGATGCTGTTGAAGATGATGATGTCAAGACAGGCGCCCTACCCTCCGGAACAATCAGAATGTCGTAAGTTACTTTAATTCTAATCTGCTCAGTAAGTCGATCAATCGATCAATCAATACAAGTATAATTACAAAAGCATATTCCCATACAAGTGCAATGCAAGATCTACAGGGTGGCGCAAACAAATGGGACTATATTAAATGCAAACCTAACTGTGACTAGTCCGGTTTTTTTGTGCCACCCTGTAGTTTAATGCTATTAGTTGACCAAAGTGTTGAATGCAATGACTGTGTCTGTGTTTTTCTGATCTATATTGATTTCTAGTTAGTAAGTAAGCATGTGCATGGGTGATAGTAGATACGATAGAAGCTGGATTAACCCAATTTCATGTCAAGTGCATAGTTCGGTCATATGCACCAAATAGCACATTTTGATTTTTTTTGGACTCTATTTGGCTACTGTTACCATTTGCCGTACTGTTTATTGTTTACTGTTAGTTACTGCTTCCTTGTATTTTATGTAATGTTGTAATTTGTACTTTGGTTTTAGACTACTATTGGTTTTATTTTATCCGCCTAGATTGATTCTGGAGTTTAGTAATGACATTTTAAAAGTATGAACAGTTTCTTGTGTTTGGTGACAAAAAAATTGTTTGATAGTTATCAAACAATCAAGCAATCAAACAATCAATAAGCAATCAAAGAAGCAATCAAACAATCAATAAATTATAATTTATCCTGTTTGCTGTTGTTTGCTTATAGTTCGCATTCGGCCCATCTTCAGGAAAGCAATTATGACAGCAGTGACACAGACTACGAGAAGCCATCGAAGGACGCGTTATCTTCACAGAAGAAGGTGAGTGCGTTTTTTAATATCTCGATAAATGGCTTGGTACAGTGAAGCTTCGATATAACGGATTCAGTTATAGTGTATACTTGGTTATAATGTACCGCAGTATACAGTCCCCAGGGCCGCCGAGAGAAATTCCGGGCCCCGGAACAAAAATATCTGCCCTTAAGAAAAATTTATCAAGTCTTCGAAAAACCTGACAAACAAAAAAACGTTATCAACTCTCCAAAAACAGCCTGACAAGAAAAAACGTCAATTCTCAAAAAAACACCCTGACAAGCAAACAAAATTTATCGTCACCGGATCTGGGCCCCTGAAAACTCCATGGGCCCCGGAACAATATACCGGCTGCACCCCCCTCTCCTCAGGCCTGCATCACTCTTCTGAATTTTGCATATCAGCCTACTGTAGCACTAGTTCTTGCATTGTCCAATGTCAAACAGGGTATCAATTATATAATATTTTTGTGGTCTATAGAACTTGTCATACAAGAATCCAGCTCTCTTAAACCCTTCTTATCTCTCGATCGATTTTTTGGACATTTGACAGAGAACAGATTTCTGAAAGACTTTGTATAGCATCATTTCAAATTGCTCACCTTTTTTGTTTCACTTCGAATGCTCTAGAATTAATTTGAAGCAGAATATATTGACAATTTTAGTACAGTTTGACTCAGCTAAGCTGGGGACACACGAAAATGTGGTTTTAATTTGTTTCATCACTCCGGGGCTGCCGAGAGAAATCCCGGGCTCTGGGCCAAAAAATTTGCGGGCTCTTTAGAAAAATTTATCAAGTCTCCTAAATACCTGACAAGCAAAAAAACGTTATCAACTCTCCAAAAACAGCCTGACAAGCAAAAAACGTCAATTCTCAAAAAAACACCTGACAAGCAAAAAAAACTTATCGTCACCGGATGTGAAAACTCCATGGGCCTTGGTACAATGTACCGGCTGCACCCCCCTCTCCTCAGGCCCGACAGTCCCGCATGATGCATTACCTTATTGATGGTGTTTTATTGGCTTGGAGGCCTAAATAACCACATTGTCCATTGTCTTGAAGGTTTACAACTCTTAATAAATTAACCAGCTTTCTACTTTTATTTTTATTTATTTTCATGATTACATTAGAACATGTATGTGCAGCACAAACATGTAATTTATTTACTAATTATGTACTAATGATTTATTTTGTCAGTGTTGAGTCATTTTAGGTATAAGTGCTTTGACATGCTGTTATTTTGATATCGAATTTTGTCGTAGATTATGTAATAATGCTGATAAACTTTATATTGGCCGTTTTTCAGAAGAAGGGGAAGTTGTATGGAACGCCGAATGTATCCCTGTCAGACGCGACGCTTGCCGGTTGTTCCGCCGAAAATGCGCAGCCGCTTGTTCCGCTGTCGTTGTCGTCGGGCACGCGCCGTCGTCGGCAGAACATTCTGGAACGACCGAATTACAGCATCAATCTGTGGAGCATCATGAAGAATTGCATTGGAAAGGAGCTGAGCAAGATACCCGTTCCAGTAAGAGTACCCCCAGTTTTAATTGCATAGAAGTATTTCTATAATACATCATATGCAAGTATTATCATTATTATTGTTATTATTATTATTGTTGTTATTATTATTATTATTATTATTATTATTATTGTTACTGTTATTATTATCAGTGTTATTATCACTGTTATTATTATTATTATTATTATTATTATTATTATTATTATTATTATTATTATTATGGCTGTTATTATTGTTACTGTTATTATTATCAGTGTTATTATCACTGTTATTATTATTGTTATTATTATTATTATTATTGTTATTATTATTATTGTTGTTGTTATTATTATTATTATTATTATTATTATGGCTGTTATTATTGTTACTGTTATTATTATTATTGTTATTATCACTGTTATTATTATTATTATTATTATTATTATTATTATTATTATTATTATTATTATTATTGTAGTTCTTTTGGGACGTATTCAGCTACTTTTATTTCTAAAATAGTATTTCTGTAATACAGATAGGATTTCATATGCAAGTATTATCATTATTATTGTTGTTATTATTATTATTATTATTATTATTATTATTATTATTATTATTATTATTATTAAAATTTTTATAGTGCAGTAAGCATGGCAAAGGCCAAAGTCAAGAGCACTTTACAGGAGGCACTTGTAGGAGATTGTAAATAAGTGCATCTTTAGTTTTTTTGTTTGCGAACAGTTCGGTCACTTTAGTCACTTCAGGTCTAAGCTTAAATCCTTCCTTTTTCATAAATCTTTTCCTCCATAGTTGTAACAACCTAGCCTCACTGTCCTTTGGATGTTGACTATTGCCTGGCTGAACATATACCTTTCCCATAGCTATTTTAGGAGAGGCTGATATGAGCACCTAAGAATAAACAGCTACTGTTGTACTGTTTTCCAAGGCGCTATATAAATCAACAAGATTTTACTAACTTACTTACTTCACTAGGTTTTTAGTATAGAGATTGGATTTCATGTTCAAATAGGTTTTGTTATATAAATTAGATTTAGTGTGCAGATAGGTTTTTAGTATGTAACTAGGATTTATACAGCTGAGTTAGGTGTTATTGTACAAATAAGTTGTTACAATGTGAATTGAATTTAACCCATAAACCTCAACCCCAGATACTTTGTGATGCAGCCGAGTTTAATCGGTTCCGGTAGTTTAAGGGTTAATTAACAAATGCTGTTAGGTTTTTTTATTATTCCAGCTGAGTTGTTATTATAAAGCTTGGTTTTCTTTGTTAGATTTCACTTTGTGACATTTCAATGGGACCTTCAACTAGTTGACTGGAACTTGACTTCTTGACTTGACTTGACTCCTTGCATATTTGTATTGCAGCTGATTTTTATAGTCACAGACAATAAAACTGGATGCTGTAGTTATGCCAACGTGATTTCTAGAACCAGTACTATTCATTGGCATACTGAATGCATTATGCTTATCAAATGTTATGTATTTTTGTCTATCCATTAACGCTATGTATATATTTTGCTGGCCTTGTGCACTAGTGCTCTGGGAGTATTCAAATGGCAGCCCACGGGCCAGATCTGGCCTGCCAAGTGGTGTAAAATGGCCCATGAAGATACTGAAATGATAAATAACATTTTTCTAATACTTAGGAAATATTTTCTATTTTCATTTTTACTGCCTATTTTCTATGACTCATGTCTTTGTTGTTTTCACAAACATGTGGCCTTTGAACAAGAATCATAAAAAATCTGGTCCTTCATAAAATCTAATTGAATAGCGTGTGTTATCTGTTCAAAAATGGGGCTAGTGTACTTGTTTTTGGATACTTGTTGCAAATGTTTGTGTTTAAAAAGTCTAGCTATTACTGGAGATGAAAGCAACTCTACACATACAAAGAAGGCAAAAGAGGAAAAGGAAGACCCAGGAAAAAGTGGATAGATAACATCAAAGAAGACTTCAAAGATATCAAATGACAATAGTAGATGGAATGAGATTAACAACGGAAAAAGATAAATGGAAAAGTTTTGTGTCTAGCTATTGCTGCTAATGAGTTGGCAGAAAGCAACTATGATGATGATGATGATGATTACTGGAGATGGTTTTTCTTTCAGGTGATGCTTGTTGATTGTTAATTGATTGATGTTGATTGATTTCAGGTGAATTTCAGTGAACCTTTGTCATTCCTGCAGCGTCTTACCGAAGACTTTGAATATTCCGATTGCTTAGACCGAGCGGCCGCGCACGACGACGACGCCTTCCTGCAACTGGCATATGTCGCCGCGTTCACCGTCTCGTCGTACGCCAACCTGACTCTTCGAACCGGAAAACCGTTCAACCCTCTGCTCGGCGAAACCTACGAGTGTGACAGGCTTGACGATTTGGGGTGGAGGGCATTTTCAGAACAGGTCAGTTTGTTGTCAGAAGTAAATTTTTATTGGAAATCAGTTGGTTATCATAATTGTCAGAAGTCAGTTTGTCATTCAGAAGTCAGTTTGTTATTATAAGTCAGTTTGTTATTATAAGTCACTTTGTTATTATAAATCAGCTTGTTATCAGAAGTCAGTTAGTTATTATAAGTCAGTTAGTTGTTATAAGTCAGTTAGTTATTATATGTCAGTTAATTATCAGAATTCAGTCTGTTATCAGAAGTCAGTTTGTTATCTGGTTTGTGCATCTTCATATACTATTGTAATTCTCTTCATACAAGTTGAGGACACATTTGTTTGCGACTTCTTATGAATGTTGTCTGTATAATAATTGGATTTAATAATAATAATAATAATATAAAATAATAATAATAATAATAATAATAATTTTAATTACCCCAGGGTAAGGTTTTAGTTTGAGTTATTGTTAAGAATTCTATGCTAATGGCTAAAAATGTGTGGAGCCAAAAGGAGGTGGTGACATAAACAAGAGAAAATGGTACATGGTAGGAGAAATCTGATAGCCATAACTTTTGCCAACCAGTGATTTGACTTCTGATATTTTTTATTAACTTTTATTATCTCTTTATTGTCTTTCTGCGTCGACTTTTAATGTCAGGTGAGTCACCATCCGCCAATGGTTGCCATGTACACGGAAGGTCGCAACTGGACGTCGTGGCAGGAATTTACAATGTCGAGCAAATTCCGTGGAAAATATCTGCAGATTATTCCTTTGGGTTCGTGTTTCATTTGGGGAATTCTACTTTTGACATTGTTGTGGCTGTTCCTCATTTTATAAAGATTATTGGAGATATTGGGGCATCCATATATTACGTACGCATTGAGGAGAAAGGATAATTGGACTTGGGTTTTGTGTATGGAGAGTGGGAGGGGTCTTGACTTCTAAAGTAATATGTGGTTGGCCCCTAGAGGCTGATGCAAAAGAATGTATAAATTTAAGTTGAGCAATTGTCCAATGTGCAAATGTACAGGGTGGCACAAAAAACTGACTATATTAAATGCAAACCTAAATGTGACTAGTCCGTGTTTTTTGTGCCACCCTGTAGTAATACCAAACTCTCTGTGTAAACAGGCTTATATTCAACTAGATCCTCGTCTGCATTAGTTCTTTCCGTCTCTCAAACTCGGGCAGTTCTTGGTACTCATGCCTTCTCAGTGGCCGCCCCAAAACTCTGGAACTCACTGCCTCAGCATCAGAGATGTAGTACAAATTCACTTGAAATTTCTGAACTAGTTTACCGAGTACAAATTTCTATTTGACTTGGCTTGTCCAGGCCAGGACTGTCATCTACTTTGTCTGAGTTTTATAACCTGTATTTGACTTGGATCTTGTAATTAGGCCAGGTACTTTACTTGTACTTGTATGCTTTTATGCATTGTGAAATGGCTACATCTCTGGTTCATGATTTCAATGGTACTTGTTTATTTGCTGTTCCTTTAGGCTAATCTTTGACAAGCACATCTTCACAGATGGCCAAGTACCTGGAACTCAACGAAATTTATGATGAAGCCACTGATACCATCGTATTTTGGAACAGTGAAGTTAATAGAAAGGAGTTCAACAGGCTGTATAATGCAGCCATTAATTAGAGACCTTAGTTTATGTGTTGATTGCGTGACATGCAATTAGTTTTATTCTCTTGTAGGAATTGCTGTTTCAAGGTGGCGCACCAATTAACACGTATTTAGCCAAGCTGGCTTGATCGCGAGACCGCATAGGTGGGTTAATATGACCGATGCAAGACTATCATCTCTATTTTTAAGTGCAACTGTGATGATATTTAGATGCTAATATATTGTCAATTTTATTCGTGGCGGACAAACTGTCCGAGGACAAAATGTCACGGACAAAATGTCATGTAGAAAATGTCATGGGGACAAAATGTCAGCCAAAAAAATGTCATTGTCAAAAATGTTGTACTAGTACTTGGAGGCCAGGTACTTGTACTTGTACTTGTACTCGGAGGCCAGGTACTTGTACTTGTACAAGTTGCTCGGAGGCCAGGTACTTTTACTTGTACTTGTACTCGGAGGCCAGGTACTTGTACTTGTACTTGTACTCGGAGTTTTTGGAATGCACAGTACTTGTACTAATTTTTTACTTGTACTCGGAGGCCAGGTACTTGTACTTGTACGTTTGTCAGCTTGAAGCATTGTGTACTTGCTACATCTCTGCTCAGCATGTGCTCAGTGCAAATTCACTAGAAATTTCTGAACTAGATTACCGTAACACCCCATCTATTTGACCTGGCTTGTCCACCATAGACTGTCATCTGCTTGTCTGGCCTGATAACCTGGATTTGACCTGGATCTTGAATTATTTTGATTTGGTTTGCCATCAACTGATGCTTCTGTGAATTATGAAATGGCGCTATAGAAGTTCAAGATTTGATTAATGAGTGTTCTTGTTTATTTTTGATGAGCTGTACACTGTTTGGTACAATATTTTGCAGCTGAGAACTTTGATGATGTACAGTAATGTACTTGGTAGGGTCTGTAAAGTTTAGTACGTTATATCTGAGGTATGTTATATCCAGTGTCATCCAATACGGTAGTGCTTCACACGGGCCGTGCATTGTGGTACTTTATAACCAAGGATACGCGTTATAACCGAGCTCGTTATATTGGTGTTCTACTGTACTTAATCCATAGCATCATGCCATTAGCTTGGCACCATAGTTTTGATCTTTATAGATCGGTTGATTGCGTGACATGCAATTAGTTTTATTCTCTTGTAGGAATTGCTCACCTGCTGTTTCCAAGGTCACAGAACCACTACACCTGGCGAAAGGTAACCACGACTGTTCACAACATCATTGTCGGTCGACTCTGGGTCGACAACCACGGTGACATGGACATTGTGAACCATCACACGAATGACCGCTGTCACCTCAAGTACATGGCCTACAGTTACTTCTCACGGGAGGCACCGCGAAAGGTTCGTATGTTGCAGCATTTGGGTTTCTTTTTAAAATGAGACTGAAGCCGGTGATGTTAATAAGGCCAGCAGGACCAAGGCCAAGGGGCCGAGGACAAGAACTTAGGTTACAAGACCGAGGCCATGGTCAAAACTTTACGTTACAAGGCCAAGGCTAGTACGACAGTAATGTGCAAACAGGCCACAGACACCAAGGCCGGCAAGGCTTCAACTCACAAGGCCAAAACCTTAACCTCCAAGGCCAAGACTTTAAGTCACAAGGCCAAGGCCAAGATCTTACCCAGCAAGGCAAAGGCCATCGTTTTCTGGCCTCAGGCCAAGACTTTAACATTACTGGCTAAAACTAATGCATAACAATTTCAACCTGTAGTGGGGTATCAGATGGCCCAAACCCTAATTTTTGGCCTATGCAAGAGGTCATCCATAACCAATGGTGGCTTATCTTGTTGCACTTTAGTGACCAGCTTGGAGGGGAAATGACCCTCTCCCTCTGGTGGCTAGATTGTCACATGATGTTACGTTATTTAATCAAATTTCTCACAAAAATTATAAAAATTTAGCAAAGGTTGCTTTTTGTTATTTTACTAACGAATTGACATTTCATTGCTTGTCACTGGCCTCTTTATTTTATTATGGTACAGTAGAACTTTGTTATAACAGGCTCAGCTATGTGCAGAGTTCTCTGTTTCTCTGTGTACAGTAGAACTTTGTTATAACAGGCTCAGCTATGTGCAGAGTTCTCTGTTTCTCTGTGTACAGTAGAACTTTGTTATAACAGGCTCAGCTATGTGCAGAGTTCTCTGTTTCTCTGTGTACAGTAGAACTTTGTTATAACAGACTCAGCTATGTGCAAAGTTCTCTGTATCTGTCTGTCTGTCTCTCTCTTTCTCTCTCTCTGTCTCTCTCTCTGTCTCTGTCTGTCTGTCTGTCTGTGTCTCTCTCTCTCTCTCATGCATTTCTAACTAGGTTTTGATTTGAGTGAAACTTTGGAGCTTGCCATTTGATGCGTGCACTTCTTAGGTGATTGGTGTCATCATGGACTCAAGTGGAGTGGCGCAGTACGAATTGACGGGCACTTGGGACGACAAGATATTTGGTGCTAAAATTCTGTCTTGCGAGGAACCGACGAAGGGAAAACCGGAATACAAGACGGACAGTCCTATCCTGCTCTGGCAAAGAAGAATCAGGCCGTAAGTACTTGTGCGAAAATAGTTTAGCATTCCTTTTCAGCACGACAGTAAAAATATGTCTGCTTGAGACTTTCTGTTGACAGTTGACATGTTATTGAAGAGAAAGCTTCTTAGGCATCACTTTTTCTCCTTGTCTTCGTAGCGTCGAGCTCGAAAAGTGCTACAATTTCACGCGGCTGGCGGTGGAACTGAACGAGATGGAGGAGAACGTGGCGCCGACCGACAGTCGACGCAGACCGGATCAGCGCCTGATGGAAGAAGGCCGGTGGGACGAGGCGAACGACGTCAAGGTTCAACTGGAGGAGAAGCAGCGAGCGTCGAGGAAAGTCCGCGAGAGTCTTATGGAGGCTGCCGCAGAGAGGGGCAAGATTTTCCTTGAAAAATTTTTCATCTTCAGTTTAACCCCTTAACCATGTATTTAACTGTAACTCAATGTAAAATGGACGGATATATCCGGGATCCCCAGTTAAGGGGTTAACCCTATATTGCAATTATGCTGCCTGGTTAACCCTGTATTCACTATGTTGCCTGCAGTTAAAATAGCTCAATATGGGGTTAATACTACACTAGAACTTCCTTTTAACGGACTCGGTTACAAAGTACAGCAGTGTACGCCTGTACGGTCCTGTGTGATGCGCTTCTGTATTGGATGGTAATGGATATAATGTACTTAGGATAAAATTTGCTCAATTTTATGACCTTGTCTGTAGAACTTGGATATTCATTAGCAACAGATTTACTAGATTTACTTATCTGTACTAAATTGAGTCTATGCAATTCAGAGAGTACTTGCAATTGTATTGTATTAACCCTTTGACTACAATGATTCATCTGATCAATAGCTTGAATGCAGTGTTTATTCTAGGCCTGTTTTGGGGGAATCCCCCCCTGTTTTAAAATTCCAAAAAAATGTATATGTTGGCTTGGGGATGGAAATTTCCCCATCCAAGCGTGGAGAGACAAATCTTGTCCCCCCAAACATTTCAAACTCCCCACCATGTCAAGGTGGCTAGAATAAACACTGCTTGAACGAAATGGAGAAGAATGTGGCCCCAACTGGCGCAGACCGGATCAGCGCCGGGCGGGGCGCAGGGAGGCAAAAAGGGTTAATCAGAGACGCAGCAACGGGAAGGTGCGCGGTCAGTCTGTTGATGTTGTTGTTGTTTGATTTTTGGTACAGGTGAAGAGTACCGTGGGTACGAACCGAAGTGGTTCCGGAAGGAGCAGGACCCCCAGACGGGTAACGTCATCCATGTCTTCACCAACGACTACTGGACCTGCAAGGAAAAGCAGGAGTGGGACCGCTGTCCCGACATATACTTATGATTTCAAACGCGCGCGCGCGCACGCGCTCATCGACGACGGCGTCTGCTGGCAGGGTTCTGGGTTTTGACGTCTGGCGCGAGACGACTCCCGGCGTTGCGGCTTGCGGCGGCGTGCTTCGCGTTTTCTCAAATCTTAGAAACAACAATTTCTTGTCGGGGGGCGGGGGGGGGGGGTTCGACGTGCCCATTGGTGAACTGGAATTTTGAGAAAATATCGGATGATTGTTTTCAAATTTCCTCCTTCTCCAAACCACTCCCCATTTTTATTTGGTCAATGAGCACATTTTCGCTGCAGGTATCTCTGCCTGTGCTGAGCATTTATAATTGGCTTATGTTTACGAGCACTTTGAGTAGGAACGACGGCTTGTTGCGTATATTAGCGAACATTATTTGTGCGAACTCTTGAGGTCGGCATTTAGTAGTTTGAAGTTGTTTTGCAAAACCAAAGATGCAAAAATTGGTTTATATCTCTGGATAAACACACTCTTGAGTGTATTCTAGTGTGCTGCATAACTGGATATGTTGTTTTTTTGTACATATGCATCACCTAAATGTAGGCATTTTATGCATAGCAAAGCTTCATGCGTGCTACTTGAGTTCATTGCACTATGCATAGAACTTATGTACCGTAGTTGACGTTTGAAAGTCGTGCAGTTAAGCGTATGGCTTTTAGATATGTTCGTTGCAGATTTTTTGACCAAAACACGTTTTGTATATCGTCAGATGTTCATCACTTCTGTGCAGACATGTTTATTGACTTGTGCTTGTTTTTAGTAGCTGCTACTGTTTGGAGGCATTTAACATGAAGAACAGTAGCGCTATTTGGTGGTTCCTCGTCTTAGAATATAGATGATCTTTGAACTTTTCTATGATATTTGCGTGCAGAATGAGCAACTCTGCTACACGTGTACGATATTATTTGTGCGCTATTTCTGGTACATGTTTATATATTGTTTGCCTAATAGCAAGATAATAGTATACAATATGTGATGAATTTATTTCACGTTTGTAATGTTATTTCCATCATAAAAAAATGGCACCCGGTAAATTTTCCAGGATTTTATTGAAATTTTGGCAATTTTGAGTCTTCTGTTAAATTGCGTGTGTGTTGCTGTTTTCCTTGAATTTTAGCATTTTGGGTTTTATTTGCATTATGCATGGACATGTGATTTTTCAAATGCTCTGTGTGGGTGTGTTTTAACATTGCCGTGATCTTTGAGATTGAGATTGTATCTGGAAATGTGATTTTTTTGAATGATTTCCGAAAATTTGCTTTCTCTGACGTTCTCGTGTGGCCGCCAAGTGTTTCAAAATCAAAATTTCATATGTTCTTTTTTTTGTCAAACTGTAAATGTGCATTTAGCGTCCATGACTGTGTTCTGTTTGCATCAGCCGAGGACAATAGAGTACACAGGGTTTTAAGGAAGATCTGTTAGCCTTTCTGCTTTGTAAAGGGTTAATATTTAATTTTAAATAATAATAATAATAATAATAATGAGAATATGAATAGCGTTTCTGTGTACTATGTTGCAATTCTTTTACAAATAGCAGCTCAGATTTGAAGAACAGTACCAATATTTTACGGTACTGAGTAGAAATATAAGTGGTGCTATACAAATGCTACATTGCATTGCAAATGCTACAGTACATTACTGAGCCGTAAAGCATGAATTCGAAGAGTAACGCCATTAGCAGTTTACATATCTTTGCGAAGAGCTTTTTGTCACGAGTTTTCCAGCTTTGTCTTGTTTACAATGCGGTATAAAGAACCTCGTTAATACTTTGTGTCCAGAGACTTGTATCTCGGTGGGTCTGCAAGATCTGCCATGTTAGCATTTGCTCTCTCTCGAGCGGTTTGCCGCTGCCGTAGTTTTATCGCGGTCTGTTTGTAGCCAATGTTCTCTCTACGCTGTGCGGCTGCGTACATGACAAGAAAACGCGGTTTTCGACCGCCGCGCAGTGATTTTAAGTTTCGAATAACACCAATTTCGTTGTTGTCTTGGGTGGCATAAGTGAAAAAAATTTGGGTGCTCGGGTATGAAAAGGTGCCGCTCAGGCACTATGATTTTACGCACACACGCGGAAAAAGTTAGAGGGAACATTGTTTGTAACTACTGTGTCCGTTGTTATGTCTGAATATTAATGTATATGATATGTGCAGCCGTTTTGCTGGCGCTTTGTGGCCGATTATATATTAGCATTGGCGTGCAGAGGGGGCTGTTGCCCCGGACATCCACCAGATGGGGGCATCCAAATTTACTTTGACCCTGGGCATCCAGGACTCTTGGCATGCCACTGCCCATTGGAAATTGTTCTTGTGTTATTACTTGATGCACCATGGTTTCATTGAGTCATTGTGAGCTTTACTTTGCACAACACTGATGTTTAGGTTCTTTCTTATGTTTCGCATGTCTTTTTTTAATTGAAATATACACAACACTGATGTTTAGGTTCTTTCTTATGTTTCGCATGTCTTTTGTCATGACAATGAAATATACCAGTACATGGATGGTATATCATTGGGCAGGGACAAGACAGGGCTTCCCAGCCCCGCAGAGGCGATAGTAACATCCATTGGAAAATGCAAATATATGTTGATAGCAAACTTTTTTTTGACCAATATTTTCACACTAAAACATTACTTAATTAAAGTATAACCATACCTGATTTTGTTTGAAAATTGCCTGGCATTCTGGCTATGTTTTAACATTGTCAAATTTTGCATTTGAAAACCTTGCTGAAATATTAACTGTGGCCATTGTGTTTTGCCCTCTGGAAAAATTTCTGTGGGTGCCAATGGAAATGTAATATATGATATGTTCTTAGTTAATATTGCTTGGATGCCTAATCAAATGTTTGGTGAGATGAACTGCCTTGTTCCTTTCTGAGAGAATCTCCGATCTGTTTTCGTGGTTGAAATGGGAATATCTTGAAATTGTTTCTGTAAGCAACTTTGTGTTGTCTTATGGCTGTTGCATAATTTCTGCGTTCTGCATAGGCACGCATGCATATGTACTAGGGCTGTACCGAATTCTGGCCAGATTTGTTCTGCCTACATGCAGAAATTTTCTTTACAGTTTCACCCTAAGTACTACGTGCAGTTATAAACTTTAACAAGTAATTATATCAATTAATGAGTAAGAAAATACTATTATTATTATATTATTGTATATCATTATATCATTGTGTCATCATTATAGTCCGTAATGTGTAATTAATTTTGTCATGGCAGTAAGTTGAATAACAAATACAATAATTTATTTGTGGAGTTATCGCTCAGTTGAGCAGTCAATTCAGCCATGTACCACTCTATGGTACCAGTCAAGTTTTGCAGTTCAACACCATTTATCTGTGAATCTGTATCCAACCTAAATTGAAATCCTGTACAGTCCTAGTTATTATTATTATTATTATTATTATTATTATTATTACAGTGAAACCCGCTTAATTGCATAGGTGCCGTGCAAGCCTTGCTTATGTGATTAACTGGGCTATGCGAATAACCGGGACGGCTGATAATTAATTGTACGCACAAATCACTGGTTCGGGGTTTTACATTGTTATGCGATTATGCAGGTTATGCAATTAAGTGATATGCGATTAAGTGGGATCCACTGTATTATTATTACATGGTTGTTTATGCACGTTAAGTCATTCGCTAAGTGCGGCCTGAATTGAGATCCGGTATAGCCCTGATTTGCATATGTTGGTGCTGCGTATGATTCTGATATGAAATGACTTGTTACTGTTGGCTTTGTTTTTTTGTAGTGGCTGATATTAGATGCTATATAGAGTTTGTCAATGCTTTTAGAAGGAATTTTGATTTTTAACAGTTATTACAATATATTGGTTTTTTTCTCAGCTTGGTTTTAAGAAATCAGGCTTCACTTAACGCATTCAAGTCAACTCGGATCACTCCATAGGGTGCCTCTTCCCTTTACTGTTGTGGAATTTGTTTTTCCATCTGCTTCCACATGTGCTGTTTAACTCCTGATGTTTCCAGCTCTTTTGCGATGTTGCCTGGTTTGATTTAGTTGGATTGATAGTGATGGTGGGAGGTCAATCTTCCAATAAATCATAAACTGGAGATTGCTTTCAAATGCTGGCGGTAATGATACTTTGTAAAACATGGTTAACCCCTGCGCCCATTGAGGGATTTCCCATACTGACTGAAGGAGTAGATGCCTCTATGCAAGTGAGTTTAGCCTGAATGTCTGCAAATGCCATCTTGATAATTTCTGAGTACAGTTACGCGTAGAACTTCATTATAATGTACTTAGCTGGTCTGTAACATTTAGTACTTTATATCTGAAGTACGTTATATCCAATACAGTAGCACATCACACAGACCGTACACTGCAGTGCATTACAACGAAGTATACGTTATAATCGAGCCTGTTATAACGAAGGTCTACTGTATTTGGTTTTGACTACTGTATATTCTGCTATTGCTATATATTTGACTAAGTTCTGTGATTGCCTTCCAGTAGATTCTAAGTTGATTTTTTATTTGATGTTTTGTGTTATTTTAATGGTTTCCTAATCTCTGAGCTAACGACGTCATATTGTCGTTGAGAAGCCTTTATTGTTATTAACGTTTTTGAGTCGACATATTGACAGGCGATTTCATTTGTAAATGTGATAGATTTCAAGTTTACATGTGTTTATATGCTGCGTGAAATTTTAACATTCGTTCCATTTGCTAAATTTCTGTTCTTATGACTAAAGATATCATTGTAGTTCAACTGGATTTGGAATTTGAATTTTAAAAAAATGAAAGCTGAATGTCTAATGAAATATATGCGACGCTATTCATATCACTTCTCGTATGTTGTCATCTTATTTTAAGTTCTTGCATCTTTAGAGTTGACTTTATTATCATTGAAATTTGAGACTTATTCGTTAACTCTGCCTTGTTTTGTTCGCTTGCTGAATTTACTGTTTAATTTTGTTTTAACTATAACTCTGTGCTTGCCATATAACCAGGGTTTAATCTAGGCCGTTTCCGGAGGGGAAAATTGCCCTTTTTCCCCCGGAAATTTCAAATCCCCCTGGGAAATTTTGGCATACTACTTCAACTAACAGCAGCCCCCTAGCAGAATTCTGCCTGGCTTTGTCAGTTCCCACCACCCGGCTTTTCCCCCCACCAGAGTCCAGGGGTCTAGATTAAACACTGCATATAACCTGACTATATTCGTTTCAAATCAAAGTTAAATGTGATTGTTAGTTCGGTGATCTGTGCTCATGTACTGTGATGACTCATTGGAGCACGTGACCTTTCCGTGTTTCTTTTTGTCGTCTCCCTGCGGATGGGGTTCGGTAATGGTGTATGAGTTTCTATAGAAATCCAATCTGTGAGGTCTTAACTGTACCGTGATTGGTGTAGATCGTGTGCAGCGTCGATGGCGGTGTGCACACTTCCCGGCTAATGAATGTGTGTGTACAGATTTTGAATAGTAATAAGGTGCACTATACGTGTAAATGATTTTGTGTAGGTCTGGATCAATGGTTACTGAAAATAAAACAGAGTTTAACGGACGGGTTCAGTTGATTTATTCGAGTGATTTTGGCGATGGTTGTTGCCACTGGTCTTGGTAAATATATTTTTAAAATAGGTGTTAGTTTATGTTTCAGAAAATTCAAGTCGATGGGCTTTGGTCTCGTGGCAACTGTTTTAAAGGACTGTTCATTAATTATGTCAACAATTTTCGAGCAATTTTTGACCCCTCCCCTTATCAACAACTGTCAACTTTCATGACCTCCCCTATAATTATGTCAGAAACTTTTGGCCACCCGCCCCCCGAACTAAGACCAGTGCCAGTCCCCTAAAAAGTTTAGAGGGTTATTAATTTTGCAGTGATGCGACCTTTTCCCTTTCTTTTGTTCATCAAGTGTCGTGATGACCTTTTTTTGCTTGTCAGGCTTTTTTCCAATATAATAAATAGTATTCCGTGAAATTTTCAATTTTTTTGTCATTTGTAAAAAAATGAAATTGTTGAAGTTAACTTCTCTTGACCACCCCTCCCCCTGTCAACAACTGTCAAACTTTTTCAACCCCCCTAATTTGTTAACGTAATTAATGGACAAGTTGGACAAAGGTACATTCTGAAATTCTAATGAATATGCAATGTTCTATCTTCATATGAGTTTGTATTATCTTAACCATCTATTTCATGAAGCTATTTTTAGGCACTGGATCATCCCTGCTCGGTGGTGCAGCCAAGGTTACGGAATTGGGGGGGCAGTGGCATTTTCTAATTTAAAAAATACTGGCAAAAATCGAGTTACTGAGAAATTCTTGTCACATTTTTTAAACATTGATTCTGTTCTAATGAACAATCTACCCCCGTCAAATTCCAACGGATTTTGCGCAAATCCCACGACTGATCCCATCCGGAATAGGGGGCCGTCCATAAATTGCGTCACGCGGTTAGGGGTGTGCGGCCATTTGTGACAGCGTTGCGAAGGGGGTTGCGTAAATGTGACGTCACGCCAAAAATAGGTCATGACCTTTGACCTTTTTTGCTTGTCTGACCTTTTTTACTTGTCAGGGATTTTGGAGAGGAAAAATACAAGGATGGCCTTTTTATGCTTGTCAAGATTTTTCGGAAGACGAAAATGGGGTCGGCCCGTTGTGACGTCATATTTTGAGGGGTCCGACGTTTTGTGACGTCGCGTTACGTAGGGGGGTCACAAAAGTGCCAAATTCGCGTGACGTAATTTATGGACGACCCCTGGGGCCGTACCCACCCCACCCCGGTGGTTATGCCAGTGACCCTGCTTTATATGTCGGCGGTGTTGTGCAGTTGCTAGTCTAAGATTTTCAATAGTTACTAACTTATTATGTCCGCTGTCCAGACCTCCTCGTGGGATGGACCACTCCCCTCCTTCCCTTTTAACGGCGGTCGGTGCCCCTCAGTTTTTAAGTTAAGCCTCTGGAAGTCAGTGAGTTATAATGCATTTTGGACATTAAGTCACGCCTTTTAATTATAAACTGTTTCTGTTGAGGGAAGCCTCATACAATGGACAGGGGCGTAGCCAGAAATTTGATTTGGGAGGGTATAAATATTTTGGGTGGTATAAATCTGAACTATAACCCACATAAACCACATATAGCCACATGTAAATCACATAAAAACTTTAAGGTAGACTGATTTTGGGGGTATATATACCGATATACCCCCACCCCACCCCGTCGCTACGCCCTTGACAATGGACCAGATATCTTAAGACGCGGTTCGTCCCCCAAGAACCAAGAAAATAATAGGTGACGACCAGAATTTTAGCCTACCCAAATATTAAACTCTAAATCCGCCTATGCACTGGTGCAGAGGGCCCTGGGCGCACACCAGAGGGGGCGCAAAATTTGACTCGGCGACCATTTTTTGTCTGTCAACTATCCACCAGATGATGGGGGCCGTCCACGGTGGTCGAGTTTGGCCCCTGGGGCCTGGGCCAACCACTCTCTGCACTCCACCGAGTGTGTGGTATGAATCATGGCTGCGAGGTAGGGGAGACCGGGGCTAGCAGTATTACATGTCATGCAATGACACAAAGAGTGAAAATCGTATCAAGTAGCCCCGGTCTCCCCTACCCCATTTCAAGTGCTGGAGAGCGAAATTGAAGCGGTCAATATTGATTATTCCCGCAAGATTTGAAGCAACGAAGTTGAGGATAAACGAAAACGTCGTTTTAATGCCGGAGAATTTCTTCTTAATTAAATGCTATTTTATCGCACTCGCTATAGGCCTACATAGGGCCTAGACCTATGACATGCCATTATATGGAATATATGTGTTCGAAATTTAAATTTTTATAATTATGCGAAATCAGGATTCTCCTAACATTTCTTGAATGAAAAACGGGATTACGTGGCAGTGGCGGCTCCAGGATTTGGCAAGTGGGGGCCGTTGGGGTGGCAACTTCTAATCATGGGGCCACCATTTGTTGTTAGGTATGTGGTATTAAGTATAGGGTCCCAACAGAGGGCCACTGGGGGGGGGCAGGCACTCAATAGGGGGCACGGGACCCCCGGTCCCCCCTGTGGAGCCGCCACTGTTACGAGGGTACAAAAAACCTTGTACAGCAGCGCGGCATAGTGGCATAAGCTCTGAATCCGAAGCGAAACGTCAATATACTCTAACACGCCCACTTCGGGTCCCGCCGCAACCAATGAAAAAGTACCGGACGCCGTAGCGCCCCGCCCCCTCATCTGTAAAATAGAAGGCGCGCCGTTTAACCGAGGAGCGAGCAGAAGGTCTCGTTTCTGTTTGACAAATTTGCTGCACGCCCGAAGGCAGACGATCGACAGCAGACGAGAGAGAGAGAGAGAGAGAGAGAGAGAGAGAGAGAGAGAGAGAGAGAGAGAGAGAGAGAGAGAGAGCGTGTGGCAGACGGCTTTATCCTAGCGAAGACTCATTTCTGAAATCAGCGCTGATGGACGCTGTGCGAACGCCGGCGATAAGCCCCGAAGCGCTGTACAAAGACTTGCGGCGCTAAAGGATTTGCTCATGCGGCCCTAATGCACTGAAACGAAGGAGGCTCTGTGTGGCGGCGGCTGGATTCCCTCTCGTCCTGGAACGTTTCCGATAACGGTCGAAATCTACTGCGTACAATTAGTATCCATTTACAGATACGACATCAAAGAGCGACCATCGACTGATGTCGAGAACATGACTAATATGGCGCTATAGAAGTTCAACGTAGAATATATCGAACGTCGTTGTGTGGTTCGATGATTCCGGTCTTTTGGCCTCTTGCGGAAGGGGAAAGACGCAGGCCTGTGGACACGAATTGAGTTCTACCGGATTTTCCCGGATTTTATCCAGCGCAACGCAATACACGAGTGACTATATTTAGAAAGACGCCTCTAGGGTCGTCACTTCCGTTGTGTAAATTAACGATTTCCTGTTTCAACCGGGACTTTTAAATACGAAACATGCGGGCGATTTAAAATTCTAAAAGTACATTCGAAAGAGGAACAAAGAGTTCAATTGGATTCCTGTTGCGTTTATATTTTCACGATGAACTTCAATTGTGTTGCTCTCAGTCTGTCGGCGATTTCGGTTGTCTCCTTTTGGACCAGAAGCAGTGCATTACAAGGTGAGAACAGCTCTTTTTAAAGTGGTTCCCAGGCTTTATGGCGGGGGGCGCGGTATTATTCTCAACCCCATTTTAAATTTTAACTGGTAGGCCTATAGGTACAATTTGTTGATAGTGCACATTTCGTAGATTGTGGACACCGTTTGAGATCGTTGACAGCCTGATATTTAATTTATTATCTGTAACTTTGTAATGTGTTCACGCAGTTCGTTCGGACGAGTTACCACATAAATCAGTACGTTAATAATAATAATAATAATAATAATAATAATAATAATAATAATAATAATAATAATAATAATAATAATAATTTAAGTAATACTTGATCTATAGTTGAATAATCACGACGTGCTTTAATTTATATAGCGCCTGGTTTTGAATTAGCGCTAGAGGACGACGAAAAATAGGGGTTAACAACAAAAATGATGCATTAGGCCTGAATGGGAATCGTTTCAATCGCCTTGAGAGACAATTCAGAGACGGGAATTCTTTCACACGAGTCCCGTTCAGTAGCATTGAGCAGATCACGACCAGCGTAGCGCGACCGAATATTTATATAGTGCCGTTTTTGTGTCGCATTGATTTGCGCGTTAGCCTATGCTGCGCCCGATCAATCGGTTTCGGATCAAATCCGCGAATAATCAATGGAATAAACAGAGTTACTATATGAAGTCTTTGCTGCAGGAGGTGGCTAATTTTAACTTTTAATTTAAATGTGAAAGTTTTATTATTATTATTATTATTATTATTATTATTATTATTATTATTATTATTATTATTACTACTACTACTACTACTATTACTATTATTATTATTGACGATTTATGAAGCGCAGTAATAGGGCCTATAGCCATCAGCCAAAACCAAAAGTGCTGTACAGTCAACAGTCAAATATAAGATCTTGTGAGCAGTAATGGGGTCATACTTTCTTCCACCTAAGCCCATGCACCTTAAAGAGAAATTTTAATTAAGAGATGAATAGTTATCTCCTCCTGCTACCTCTCCATTTGAAAAAGTTATCCAGTAACGTATGTTCTGTAATTATTCAGCAGATATTGTAATTTCAATAATTTGTTACAGTATTGATTCACTGTTTTGATGTACAGTGGATCCCACTTAATTGCATACCGCTTAATTGCATAACCCGCATAATTGTATAACGACATAAAAACCTGAACCAGTGTTTTGTGTATCAGACGTCCCGGTTATTCGCATAGCCCTGTTAATCGCATAAGCAAGGCTCGCACGTCACCTATGCAATTAAGCGAGTTTCACTGTACTAATAGGCATAAAGCACTTGATTGATCCATTTATTATTATTTTTATTATTATTATTATTATTATTATTATTATTATTATTACTACTACTACTACTACTACTATTAGTATTATTATTATTGCTGCTGCTGCTGTTATTATTAATGTTGATATCAGGCAGTTTGCTCAGTGACATTATTATGTCTACAGGTGTAATTATCCATTGGATTTTATATTGCGACTTGCTCGATTGCAGATTTTCATTGATAAACTTATTGAACAAATGAATAAAAGTGTCCCATGCAGTGGAGTCGGGACGGGGCTGGACTGTGAAGTTTTAGTTTTCGAACCTCACAAGAGGGTTGGGTCCACCATTGGGGGCTTGGTACCTAATGCTCTTAAGCCCTGCAAATCAAACTTTAGTTGCAGCAAAATTATATACAACATATATTCTAGCTTAGAAGTCACCCAAGGGTTTGAGAGTATTAGGCCTTATAATTCTTAGCCAGCATCAGCATTGAACTTTTGTTCTTTCGTAGGCGGATTCAAGGGGGAGGCACATGGGGGCTCATGCCCTCAAATGGGGCATAGCCAGGAATTTGATTTGGGGGTATACTGTGATTTGGTGGGGGGTATAAATCTGTCAAACCTTTGAAAAATCTTAAAAACACATTAAAATTTTGGAGGTAGTCTGATGTTTGGGGGTATATATACCGATATGCCCCCCGTCGCTACGCCCCTGCCCTCAAACCCAATCACCCTGACAATTTTAATTTGATAGTCTGTCATCAAGTTGAAAAGCTGAAAAGTTAAAAAGGCAAAAATAAATTAGCAAGCAAGTTATCTTTACTTCCTGTAACAATTTGTTAACATCATGCATACATGAATGTTGAAGGGGAGGGCACGGTGTAGAATGGGAAATGGCACAGGGGTGCCCCCACACTGAATTTTGGACCCACCCCATTTGCACTGGCATGTGTATGGTTTCAAAGCAACTGTCAGAGACAAATTCTGTCATTCATCAGAGAGACAATCCATGAGATTCTATTTCAGTTTCTGGTAGTTACATTTGTTGGTAGGAATAAATTTTATTTTTATGCTCTGCAATAGGTCTCTTCAAGACTGACCTTATTTGTCAAGGATCCAGATGGAAAAGGTTATTTATAGGTTTGTGAGAGAGGGAGACAGACAGACAGACAGACAGACAGAGAGAAAGTAGAGAGACAGACAGAGAAAGAAGGGGGAGACAGAGACAGACAGACAGAGACAGAGAGAGGGACACACAGAGATACAGAGACAGACAAAGAAAGAGAGACATACAGACAGAGAAGAGACAGACAGAGAAGATAGAGAGACAGACAGACAGAGACATAGAGACAGAAAGAGGGGGAGAGAAAGACAGACAGACAGACATAGAAAGAGAGAGAAAGAGAGACACAAAGAAAGAGAGACAGGCAGACAGAGAAAGAGAGACAGAGAAGAGAGAGCAGAGAGAGAGAGACAGACAGACAGAGGTGTTTGATTTGGTATCACGTGATGGAGTAGATCTCATGCATGACTTGTCATTCATCGACTGTTTTCCTGGTCATCAGAGCAGATGGTCATCACTCACAATGGACCACACTGACCATTGATGTCCAGTCTGAATTAATCAGGCATCCTGAGGCCGGAACCAGGACCTATCCACGGTCGGTCCGTGTGGAGGAGGAAGTACGTGGACTGTGCCTCCAGTGTACAGAGTCCCCTTCCCCTGCAGTGCACCGGAACAGTTGGTGTTGCCGCAGGGATTTTCATACAAGGCAGTGAATTCTTTTTGCAGGAATTCATTCCATATGTCTGTACTTCGGTGGATTAATTAAGTGCAGGCTTGGAAGTTTAGTGCCGGGTTTAAAGTGCTGTTTTTTATGAAGGCAGAAAAATTGGATAATGTAGAGAGTTTGTAAGCCTATGTAAATGTGTGTGGATGTGCCCAATAAGCATTGATGGAGATGCATTTGGAACAGGGTTAATGATTTATTGTGAAGATGAGGCAAAATAATTTTTAAAAATCTCAAACATGTCAAATTTTTTTACTTTTTAGTACTTTATCTAATTTTTCATTTTGAGTGATAGCTATGTTAGATGACTGATAACTGATACACAATGTAATAACAGAATTGATAAAACCTAAAAGTAGAACTACATGTTGTGAACAGTGTTCACTGTCAAATGACTGTGGTTTATTTTTTCTAGTAGGGTGATCCAGGGAAGAGCCGCATATTAAGATATCTGGTTCATTATAGGCCTACAACAGGTTTTATGGACATCAAAAACTAGTTTTATAATGAATTCGCTCTGTGAGAGAAGCCAATTGAAGGCCTGTTGAATGGAAGGTATATAGGCCCTAAATATGTAAAAATCTAATTGATTTGAAGAAATTCTCAGACAAAATCCACATTTTCCTCTTGTTCCATCTTCATTGCTTTAATCTTTGCAGGAATAATCAATAATATTGTTATGAATTTCGATCTACATGATTCGAAATAGAGCACACCCAGCCATTTCATACACTAACGCCATTGACTGTACGAGAACGAGGGACATCAATTAAATGGAAGACCTGGCGAATATCTAACGGAATGCCTAGTAGGGCGATCGAGGGAAGAGCAGCGTATTAAGATATCTGGTTCATTAATTATACAACAGGTTTTAGGATAATAACTTGTACTACATGAACAAATCAACAGTTTTAATAAAATTTATTATAAAACAAATAATTATAAAACATGATACAGGATTAGGCCTAGATATAGATATAGATATAGTTATAAACAAGTTTTATAATTAATTCGCTGTGTGAGAAAAGCCAATTGAAGGCCTGTTGAATAGAGGGTGTATAGGACCTAGATATGCAAAAATCTAATCGATTTGAAGAAATTCTCCCTCAAAATCCACATTTTTCTCTTGCCACAAATTCTTTACTTAACCTTTGCAAGAATAACCAACGATGCCTTCTCAATTTCGATCTACACTGTTCGAAATCGAGCACACCCAGCCAGTGGCGGCTCCAGGATTTGGCAAGTGGGGGGCGTTAGGGTGGCAATTTCTTATCTTGGGGGTCCAACCATTTGTTGTTAGGTATGTAGTATTAAGTATAGGGTCCCAACAGGGGGGCACTGAGGGCCAGGCACTCAGTAGGGGGGCATGGGCCCCCGGGCTCCTCTGTTGAGCCGCCACTGCATATAATACATTACAATTTCTTAGTCCATGACTTATTTTCTTACCCAACTCAACCCACCATAGACATGGAAATTTCTGACCCGACCCAACCTAAGCGTTGGGGTGGACCGAACTCATGTCCATCATCTGGGCTGGTACCCCCCCTCCCGAATTTTTAAATTAATCTCACTTCTGGCGCCCAGAATAAGTCGTTTATTTGGCAATTCTCTTGTGTCTCATCAATAATTTCCACTTTAACTGCGGCTAGATTCTGTTTTCACGGTGGCCGGGGCTGCCACAGATGACGGATTGAGGCCGGCTGGCCATCCTCCATCGGTTGCGGGCCAAAAATTATCAGCATCTATTTCCAAGGTTTCACTTCCCTTCTTATTGAGTGCTTGTCACTAGTAGGCGGGCAATGGTGTCTGCTTTTCCCAATTGCATACTCAAGGGATGTTGCCTTAGTACTCCGGGATGAAATGTACGTTCAGCAAAAAAGATACCTATCTCCAAGATCCTGTATCTGTCAGTACGGTCCCCAAGGGAAAATGGAAGTGGGGTGGGGTGGGCCGGGGAGGGGTGGCATGGTGATGCCGAGGAATGAATGAGTGAATTGTTCAACGTAAACTATGCTCTTTACATTTGATTTATTTTGATTCTAAATTGTACATTTACAGTTAAACGTTTAGAATGCATTTGCCTATACAGTGAAACCTGCTTAATTGCATAGGTGCCGTGCAAGCCTTGCTTATGCGATTAACTGGGCTATGCGAATTATACGGTTTATGCAATTAAGTGGTATGTGATTAAGTGGGATCCACTGTATTCTCAATTTCATATTCCAGTTGTTCTTAAGACAATTCAGGTATTTAATAACCATTGTCTACCTAGCAACATGAATTCTTTGTCCTATCTGAATGCCACTGATAATGTGTGCATACCAGCTGCCATGCATGCATCTTTCGAAAGGCTTTTAAGATTGGATTATATCCTGCCAGATCCTCTGCCATTCTGGTTGGATAGTATCCAAGGATTGTGGCGTTACCATGACTTAATTGCTGTTTTGGCATGCTGTCAGTTGAATGCTACTAAAGCTGGCATGTAATTATCAACCCCAGAGCTGAAACTAATTACAGAATAAGGAGCTAAATGAATTTTAAGATAAATTGCTGTCCCTATGCTGCATAGTTGCATTGTCCAATGGGTTTCCAGGGCACAGACTGATTATTTCATTTTGAAGTAGGCCTATGGTCAAATTCACTTAATGTCGTTTACACTGTAATATATTACATTCCGTTTACTATGACAGTATTTCAAATATCCTGTTACTGACAGTAATGTACTTTAAACTTCTGGGTCAAACTGCCACAAGGTAATAATCCTTGAGTAAGATGTTTTAAAATTCCTGATCTTTATGAATGTATTGATTTTACCAAATTAACATAATGCTAGACTTATATTCATTCGTGCCTTTGCAACCGTTCAGCTTTACGTCATGCAATGGTGGGGGGTTGGGGGGTACGTGCCCCCTGCCCCTCTCCTGGATTCGTCCATGATCATGGCCCTCTATATCAATGGCATGATGTCAACAGCTGACTTTTAAAGAAAATTTGAAATAGCATGATAATATATTATATAGGATGGAGTGATTTCTAACTAACTTCAGACGGCAAACTGTATTATTTAAGAAACCTTTTTGAGTTCTGCATTTGTATCTCATATCAAACCATAATGTGACCTTCAACTGCAGGACTACACGTTCACAGAGCACTGTAATGTAATATTAAGTGGCATTTATATAGCGCTTATTTTTTAGCTTAGAATGTTATTTTAAAGGCATGGCTTCAGTGCCTAATCTAGACTCCTGGACTCGGGGAGTCGGGGTTGGGGTTGGGGACTGACAAGGCCGGGTGGGAAGTCAGCTAGGGGGCTGCTGTTAGTTGATGTACTGTGCAAAATTTCCGGGGGGAATTTGAAATGTTCGGGGGGAAAGGGCAATTCCCCCCCCCGGAAACAACCTGGATTAAAGTCATTGAACCCTGCGTGGCTTCTGTATTGGTCATCTCCCTCGTAGTCTCCTCCTGCCAACAAAGAGTTGGAGTTTTTTTCTCACACTGAATCTAATTCTTGTGTTGTGAATTTGATGTCTTGAAAGCGAAGTGTGCTGCTAAATTGTTCAGGTTGTTTTCAATTTAATCCGAATGCTGAACATTGGACAAGAAGACATTTCGACCGGCGCTTATTATTGCCTCTACTGTTGTTTCCGTTGACAGAGGATTTCCATACCAACATCTGCTTATATTCCCAATACTCTCTGTCTGTCTGTCCGTCTGTCTGTCTGTCTCTTGTTGTCTCTGTCTCTCTCTTTCTCTCTTTCTCTCTCTCTCTCTCTCTTTGTCTTTTTCTCTCATTCACTCTGTCTCTCTCTCACTGTCTCTGTCTCTGTCTGTCTGTCTGTCTCTTTTTTCTCTATCCCGCTTTTTCTGTCTCCGTCTGTCTCTCGCTGTCTTCTTAGTCCTCTGTCTGTCTGTCTCTCTTTGTGTCTGTGTCTCCGTCTGTCTGTCTGTCTCCATTTCTCTGTCTTTGTCTGCCTGTCTGTTTGTCTTTCTCTCCGTCTGTCTCCGGTCAAATGGCCCTTCGGGGTCCTTGAGACTCTGATTATTTCAGTGACTGCGTTGTCTGCAATCAGTTATAAGCCGAATCTATTTGCTCTTCATTGGTCCTTTGGGTGACTTTATTCCCTTCCCTTTTCCCTTCCAACTGTTTACTCCTTACTCTCTTATTCCCATTGGAAATTCTGCCTTACGTGTCTCAGATGATATTTTTTGTTATTTGCTGCAAAATTTTACACCATGTTTGCCGTGGAGGTATTTACAGCCTACATGTAATTTGTTTGTGTATGTCTGGGTGTAATATTTACACTGTATTGAAGTCCTATTAATTCCACCTTTAATTAATGGTTGCAGATAAGTGAAATAATGTAGACAGGGCACACACACAGTCACACACACACACACATGTTTGTTTTTTGAAGTTGTAATGTATATGTTACATTATGCTATATTCTTTCTGTATTGCTTCACTTTCTGTCAATATTTCGTTTTTCTGACTGATTCAGAGGGGTTTATTCCGTGGCGCCATAGAAGTTTATTTATTCATTTATCAATTGGCTACAGGTCTAAGGCATTGATGTATAAATGTCCCACCTTCCCTACCATTTGATTTCTAGAATTTTGGTATGGGAATGTGGGAATGGACCAAGCCCTCAGATTTTTTGGAAAACACAGAACAGCATGTGGGCGCCATTGTTCAGAAGTTTGTAGAGAGCAGTTTTTTTGGATTAAACCTTGAAAGCGAAATGTTTCTGGGTTGACGGACAAAGCACCAACACAGCCTCCTAAACCACTTAAAATCACTTTATTATTATTATTATTATTATTATTTATTATTATTAGTATTATTATTATTATTATTATGGCCGTCTACGTTCTAACGACCAGATCTTCTCTCTCTCTCTCTCTCTCTCTCTCTCTCTCTCTCTCTCTCTCTCTCTCTCTCTCTCCGCAGCGGGGTTTCCCGTTTGTCATTGCGGTTTCTTTGATGTCTGGCGGTCCCCTGATTGATTGAGGTGCGCCACCGCGCTTTGTTTTTGCACCGCAGTTAGCCAACTAAGGCTTATGTAGGACCTCCTGCCTGGGCGGAGGGGATTGGGGGGGGGGCAGTTGTCTCGCGCAGCATGTGTTGCGTGGAATCAAAGCACCCGGCCAAAAGCGAAAACCGGTTTCAGTTTCGCAAGATGACCGCGGAGTTCGGCGGATGAAGGTAGAGGCTGATGAGATGGGGAATTGCTTGCTGCCTTTCCAGTGGGAGGGAAGGATGGAGGGAGGGAGAGGAGGGGGAGAGAAGGATGGACGGATGGAGGGCATCCCGACCCCGCTTTGGATGAGGCGGGCAAGGAATTGGGCCCATTTTTGCGAAATTGTCCGCCGCTGACAATGGCAATTACAAGCAAGGGAATCAAGGACTTGGCTTTGTGTTAAGCAGGATTAGTCATCAGTCGATGGTCATCACAACTGAACCGTTGGTCAGTTTGGTTCGAAACGATGTAATTAGTGGCAGTAATAGCCTGTGCCTACACAGCAGTGACATCACTGACTGACTGTCAGAGGGGGCGCAAGAGGGTGGGCCAGGTGGGCCATGGCCCACCCAATATATAGGCCCAATGGGCCACAATGTGTTTGGCCCATCCAATTTCAATTGGCAAATTACAATGTTTTGTGGAACTAATAACCCCAAATCCCCAATATATTGGCATAATATTGCCGCATATAATTGAGTTGTCACAGATGTGGAAGACCATTCAAAATTACTATATTTATATAACCATGCAACTGTGTTTTTTCAATGATCCATTGATCTTAACGGCAAGAATTTCTAAAAATTGAAATTGAGACAGAATATATTGACAATTCTGGTATGGTTTGACACAGCAAAGATGGGGACTCAAGAATATGTGGTTTTAATTCGTTTCATCACTCTTCTGAATTTTTGCATATCTATAGCCTACTGTAGCACTAGCATTGTCCAGGGTATCAATTTTATAATATTTTTCTGCTCTATAAAACCTGACAGAGAATAGATTTCTGAAAGACTTTGTATAGTGTCGTTTCTAATGGCTCATTATTTTTGTGGCATTTCGAAAGCTCTAGAAAATAATTGAGACAGAATATATTGACATTTCTAGTATGGTTTGACACAGCAAAGATGGGGACACAAGAATATGTGGTTTTAATTCGTTTCATCACTCTTCTGAATTTTTGCATATCTATAGCCTACTGTATCACTAGTCCTTGTATTGTCCAATTTCAAACAGGCCATGTTGGCCCACCCAATATTTGGCTTGTGGCGTCCTCCATCGTTTTAATTCATTTCATCACTTTTATGAATTTTTGCATATCTATAGCCTACTTTAGCACTAGCATTGTCCAATTTCAAACAGGGTATCAATTTTATAATATTTATCTGGTCTATAAAACCTGCAATAGAAGAAACCAGCTCTCTTAAGCGCCATCTTATCTCTCGATTGATTTTTTAGACATTTGACAGAGAATAGATTTCTGAAAGACTTTGTATAGTGTCGTTTCAAATGGCTCATTATTTTTTGTGGCGTTTCAAAAGCTCTAGAAAAAATTGAGACAGATTATATTGACAATTTTAGTACGGTTTGACAGAGCAAAGATGGGGACACAAGAATATGTGGTTTTAATTTGTTTCATCACTTTTCTGAATTATTCAATTGCAACTACTGTGAAAGTAGTTCAACTACTGTAGTGAACTACTTGATAAAAATGTAGTAACTACTAGTTAACTACTTTTCCACAAAGTAGTTATTAACTAATTGGTAACTACCTGAGTAGTTAACTACTTTGCAACTACTTTTGACCCTGCAACGCTCAAATAAAAATATCCATTGTTCAATGTCTTGTTTTTAAACACCACACAAACACTGTCAACACGAACATCAATTCTATCAATATAAGCTGCTTCTGCAGCAGTTCTGCTATGTAATCAATGTAATGAATGATTACTCAGTTCTTGCATGTACCACAGTCGGCAATGAAGTTTTTATCATCACTGCGTTCACTCTTTTTACGTGGGTTCCAAACAGCTTTTGACTAATTGGCTATTCATATTTAATGATATCTATGAGTTATTAAGAATTAATCTGTTAATTCTGTTAACTTTTATTACTATTAATTATATCTCCTCAGTAAACAACATGAACCTGTATTTTTGGTACTACTAAAAGTTGTGTAAGTATGAGACCGGAAATGGAAGAGAATATTATATTACTGGTAGCTAAGTAAGTAAGCTTGTATGCACAAGGGCAACAAGGGCAGGCATGGGTTACATACGACAGAGTCTCATCGAAAGCTCACCGAGAAGCCTGGCGTCAGCGTTGTTGGCAAAGCGGGTTTAAGTGGCAAATAATGTTTTAACAAAAGTAGTTGACCACAGTAGTTAACTACTTTACTTGATAACTACTGCAGAAAGTAGTTAAACTACTTGTAGTTAACTACTATTTCACACATAGTTACTAACTACTCTGTAACTACTAAAGTGTAGTTAAACTACAAGTAGTTACCTACTTGTAGTTAACTACTGCCCGGCATTGGAATTATTGCATATCTGTAGCCTACTGTAGCACTAGCATTGTCCAATTTCAAACAGGGTATAAATTTTATAATATTTTTGTGATCTATAAAACCTGTAATAGAAGAAACCAGCTCTCTTAAGCGCCATCTTATCTCTCGATTGATTTTTTAGACATTTGACAGAGAACAGATTTCTGAAAGACTTTGTATAGTGTCGTTTCAAATGGCTCATTATTTTTTGTGGCATTTCGAAAGCTGTAGAAAAAAACTAAGACAGAATATATTGACAATTCTAGTACGGTTTGACAGAGCAAAGATGGGGACACAAGAATATGTGATTTTAATTCATTTCATCACTTTTCTGAATTTTTGCATATCTATAGCCTACTGTAGCACTAGTCCTTGCATTGTCCAATTTCAAACAGGCCATGTTGGCCCACCCAATTTTTGGCTTGTGGCGCCCTCCATGCTGTGTGACTGACTGACTGACTGTCTCACTCACTCACTCACTCACTCACTCACTCACTCACTTAAGAGTCAAGACCAAGAACAAGCTTGGCTAGATAACATAACAAGGTGTACTGGACTCTCTTTTCAAAACATGATTTGGAAAAATGAAGAACAACAGACATGGAGAGATGTGATACATAGTGTAGCCCAACCTCACATCGAGGAACTTGAACTTAGGTTTATTTCAACTCAACTTAACATAGACATGTCTGACATCAATTACAATAAATGACATCAATTGAATTTAAAATAAGACCAAGAAAATTCACAGAATATTCACAAGATTAAATTTAGTCTAAGTATACAATAGAATAGAAAACAAAAAGAAACCTGAGAAGTAGTCAAATTAAAAGTTAATATTTTACTAAAATATTCAGATTAATATAACATCATATAGTAGACAAGAGTTAGGCCTATAAGTGGAGTGTTGAGAAGAAAAGGGTTGCCTAAAGGGAAACATATCCCGCCAGGGAGGCAACCTGATACATTGAATTGTTAAATGTATAGCAGAGCATTAGACATCAGCGCTATATAAATTGTCCAAATAATAATAATAATAATAATAATAATAATAATAATAATAATAATAGACATCATCAACTTTAATTAAGACTATTAAAAATTAACACTCCCAATCAAAGTAATAGTATACGAATTATAGAATTATTATAAGAATTATAGAATTTTATTTTCAAGTACCAAAAGGAAACAGTGTTCCCGCAGGGAGGTACCTTAAGAATGTGGTAGTAACTGTAGTAAATCATAAATATGAAATAACTATAACTAGCAGAGAATTAACCTAAGTCCTTGATATGTCTGAGAAATAAATAGCATACAATTAACATAAGTCATTAAGATATTAATTTGATAAAGGATGGCTAAAGAACAACAGAACAGAAAGCAGCACTTACCGGCAGACTGTCACTCACTCACTCACTCACTCACTCACTCACTCACTCACTCACTCGCTCACCTACACTCATTCACTCACTCGCTCACGCACTGCTCATTCACTCATCAGTTATAATGTAACAGTATATTTGTATTATTGTACATCACTACTACTACTACTACTACTACTACTACTACTACTACTACTACTACTACTACTACTACTACTACTACTACTACTATAATAATAATAATAATAATAATAATAATAATAATAATAATTTGGGTTAGAGTGAGTGGTGAGTGAGTGAGTGAGCGAGCGAGCGAGTGATGTTCATTTTTAGTTAACTGAGAGCATCATCATGGAGTTAAGTTTTCCAATGCAGGTGATGTGTGTTTGTGGTAATCGTGGTTTTGGATGAGGAGCTTTAATTAAAACCGCCTGATCGATCCCTTCAGTTATTGTTGCGGAGACTTGATTGATGGCTGTTTGCATGACAGCCGGATAGACGGATGACTGGATGACGGAAGTCCAAACAATAGGATGACAGCATTGAAGTAATTGCCATTGCCTAAATATCCTGATGTCATGCATTGTCATTTCTGAATGCATTATTATAGACTGAATGACGGATGAAGTTGGATCATTGCTAAGACCAGAATGTGATTTGAGAAATAAATTGCTTATTTAATGATACAATCAAACCCAACTACAGTCACTCGTAATTGCTATTGCCTGTTAGTGTAAATAATGGCACAGAATTTGAACCGGTCTTCGAAGAGATGTCTTTAAACGGGGTTGACTGTATCACTGGTGAATTGAATCTGACCAGATTATATTTGTAAATTGTGATTTGTATTTCGGATTCATTGCTGAATTTAATTTAGGATTGTGGTCAGCTGGGAATACTGTTGAATTATGAATGATGGTGGTTGTGGTGGTGGTGGTGGTGGTGGTGGAGGAGGAGGAGGAGGAGGAGGAGAGATAGATGAGAGATGGAAACAGAGAGAGGCAGGGTGCGATTTGTGACCTGGAGCAGTGGGGGGATATGTCGAGCTTGGGGGGATATAGTTGTTGGGGAAGTGTAGCAGTGGGGGATATAGTGGTGGGGATGTAGCAGTAGGGAGGATGCATTTGGGCAGTGGGGGATTCCCCTTCCCCTACAAATCGCGCCCTGGAGACAGGGACAGACAGACAGGGGCAGAGAGAGGGAGGCAGGGACAGAGAGAGGTAGGCAGACATAGAGAGACAGACATACAAACAGATACAGAGAGACATCATGCAATAGACGTGACTGGAATCCATCTCACCTGTTGGGTGACAGGAATGGTTGACAGAGACCTGTGCGTGACAAGCACAATGTTGGTTACGTGATGGAACTAGAGAAGAGCAGATGACTTCTGTATCTGGAACGACTGATGAAAGGAATTGTAAGATGATGGCTGTTTGTTTTGTAACTGATCTCTGTCTGCAGAGGGAAATAATGTCTTGTTACGTTGTCACATCAATGTAGGATAATTTTTTCCACTGAGATGTATGGAGCCCTGTTCTTACTCTGCATTCGAAATCTGTGCTCAGATCAAATTCTTTATACTGAATTAGTTTTTCTTACAGTCAGTCAGTGGCGGCTCTAGGATTTGTCAAGTGGGGGGCCGTTGGGGTGGCAACTTCTAATCATGGGGTTTCCAACCATTTGTTGTTTAATGTATGTAGCATTAAGTATAGGGTCCCAACAGGTGGGCCAGGCACTCAATAGGGGGCACGGGCCCCCTGGCCCCCGGTGGAGCCGCCACTGCAGTCAGTCAGTTATTATATTTTACTAACTCATGGTCAGTGGCGTAGGGAGGCAAAGTGCCGCCTGGGGGCGAAAAAAGTGCCGCTTCCGATAAAATCTAGCAACCAAAAAAAGGCCATCATATCTTCCACTTAATCCTAAAATTTTTGGGAAGCAAAAAAAAACAAAACCTTATTGCAACTTCATAAAAATTATTTAAAAGTCTTCTCGAAAATGCCGCCCCTAGAGCAAGTGCTGCCTCGGGCGATTCGCCCCCACTGCCCCCTCGCTACACCGCATTTGTAGGGGAAGAAGGGGGTATATTCTGGTCAATCCTAACCACCCCTCCCCCAAATGGTCCACCGAGGGAGATCCTACAGTGAAATGCTCTTAAAGTGACGTTCAGGTTGCATGGAGAGTAGACGTTATCTCAGCTAGAGAGTAACATGTGTTATAATAAGTGGGTTTGATTGTACATGCAGTTGAAAGGCATGTCCTATGGGGAGCCGCAGCATTAGATCAAAGTTGAAAGACGTCGGATTATGGGAGGGCATAGATCTAAGGCTGGTTAGCTCAGAATAGATCTCCGTGGTTTTATTTGCACAATAGTATTTGTGTCTGCGCGGCCTTCTTGGCAACAGATAGATCAATGGTCAATGGTCCAATGGAAGGTTCTTGGGGTAGCGTTGACACGGCCGGAAATGGAGACTCTGTGGGACGTAGCAAGGACTACTAGATTGCCTGGACGCGTAACTGAAAAAGGAGCTATACTTCAGGAAGCTGGATAAATGCAGCCTCCTGTGCATTTGCATGTAATTTTGGACTTTTCAATCAATTTTGGATTCTTTAAAATTTGGTATAACCAATGTTTTGCATTTTTATCCCTCTTTCAAACCATCCGTGCAAAATTTAATAACAATTGGGATAAGGGTCCACAATCTGGCCTGAAACAGAACCCCCTCAAAAAAATTTTTTAATGTTCCAAGCTGTGTTGAGAGCAACCTAACTTTTGTGAACAGCAAAGTTGAGAAGTAATTGGAACAAAATAAATCAAACATTTTGAAAATTGGACAAGAGAGAGATATAGCAAATTATAAAAGAAATACAAGCAGTTCTAAACTGATCGAAACGACAATTTATCGGAAGGAGAGTGCTCGGGGGTAGGAAGAACATATCTCGACCAAATATTGTCCAATTTTCAAAATTTTTGATTTATTTTGTTCCAATTACATTCCCTATAACTTTGCTGTTCACAAAGAGACAGCAAAAATTTTAGAGAACATTAAAAAGACATAGGGGTTCTGAGCCAGACAGACCCTTATCCCAGTTATTAAATTTTGCACGGATGGTTTGAAAGAGGGATAAAACAGACATAAGAGATTGGAAGTTGAAAAGTCCAAAATCCCAAATGGACATTTCCAGTAGTCCATGCGCGTCAGTTACGCGTCCAGGCAATCTAGTAGTCCTTGGACGTAGGCATGTCTCGGCTGGGGAATTCAATTCTATTCCATCTTTTGGCTTTTAATTTGGAAACTCTGAGAGAGAGAGAGAGAGAGAGAGAGAGAGAGAGAGAGAGAGAGAGAGAGAGAGAGTTGAGAGAGAAAGAGAGAGAGAGAGAGAGAAAAGAGAGAGGGAGAGAGAGGGAAAGAGAGAGAGAGAGAGAGAATGCAAATTCCTTACCTTTGGCCCTATGGTTGCCTTTCAAAAGTGGGGGTGGGGAAAGACCTATTAGAAGTTTACGCCTATGGCAGACAGACAGACAGACAGACAGACAGACAGACAGACAGATAGACAGTAGTATTTGATTCACTAATTCATACAATAAGTCAATTAGTTGTATAACGCATGTTATCACTAAACATGGCAAATGATTTATTGAAGTAATATATCGGAAGAAACTGCTGGGAATTTGTGTAGAAAAGGTTTTAATCAGTTATCTCCATTCTCCACTATAAGCATAACTTAGGAGTTTACTATTTATTATTCCTGTGCTGATAAGTAAATACTATAATAGCGAAAATGTGTAAGTAAATTATGCTTTGAGTGTTTATTGCATTTATTGTGTTATTGTCTGTCTGTCTGTCTGTCTGTCTGTCTGTCTGTCTGTCTGTCTGTCTGTCTCTCTCTCTCTCTCTCTCTCTCTCTCTTTCTCTGGCTTAGTATTAGTGGTAAATGTTCATAAAAAGTTTACATATGTCTTAGATAGGCAATTTACCTATGCTCGGTGGGTTTCAGTTAATCAATCAATCAATCAATCAATCAATCAATCACTTAACTTCTATGGCGCCACTATCACGAAGCCTACGCCTACTACACAGAAACTTAATTTAGTGAAGAGCGACGACTACTGCACTTAAGTGAATTGGGGTCACAGTTGCGTTGAATAGTTGAATAGTTGGTCGTTGGCTCAGCACGTAGTTCAGCATAATTGACGAATGTCGTTTTTGTCGTTTTTCTTTTACAGTGAATCTTCTGGACAGTACAGCGGCCGAGACCCTCGATTGGGTCTCCTACTCAACTGCGGAAAGGAGCAGTAGAAGGGGGGTAAGTAGGATATTATTCACATTATTCGTAGTCGCGGCGGCACAGGAGGGGGCGGAGGGAGACATGGACATAGGTTGGTTCCACTAATTTTTCACTTTTTTTGGGTTCGGCCAGAAATTTCCATGTCTATGGTGGGTTGGGTTGGGTTGGGTTGGATAAGAAAATAAGTCATGGTTTAAGAAATAAATTGTAATGTGTTGTGGTCAGTTGAGTTGTGTTTGGTCAAGTGACCCTGTTGCTTTCGTGGGTTGGGTTGGTTGTGTCCGAATCGTGATGAGTTGAGTTGGGACCGGTCGTGGGATTTGCACAGAACCTTAGAAGGTTGTGGGTTTTTTTTTTGGGGGGGGGGAGATCGCATGATTGAAGAGAAAACGTGAATGTGTGAACAACTCATTGACGACCTCTATGAGTGAATGAATGAATGAGTGAATGAATGAATGAGTGAGTGAGTGAATGAATGAGTGAGTGAGTGAGTGAATGAGTGAATGAATGAATGAATGAATGAGTGACTGAATGAATGAATGAGTGACTGAATTAATGAGTGACTGAATTAGTGAATGAATGAATTAATGAGTGAATGAATTGAGTGAATTAATTAATTAATTAATTAACCCCTTAACCGTGTATTTAACTGTAACTCAATGTAAAATGGACGGATATATCCGGGATCCCCAGTTAAGGGGTTAATCATGCCGTAGGGCAGAACCAAGAATTGAGTTTGAGTCTCTTCATATTCCATTTCCCATTCTGATCCCTCTCTAGCCCCCCATAATAATGATAAATGCTGTTGAAATAAGTGAAGGGAAGTAAAAACGACCTTTCACTTATCTATTCGTGCCTTTACAGCACTTAAATATTTTTTATACAGCGAGAAGTTATCAAGCAATTCTTGGGACTGGTTTGGGAGGGGGACGTACCCCCCCCCGAGTCCTTCTAGCTCCGCCCATGCACTGGCACTAGTCCCTCTGTTCTCTCTCTCGCTTTATCTCTCTCTCTCTCTCTCTCTCTCTCTCTCTCTCTCTCTCTCTCTCTCTCTCTCTCCGCAGTCTGCTGTGCTTCACTAGGACGGTTGTTTGCAATTCATCTGTCAACAGTGCAAGAGATTCCTTTGATGGTCTTGTTCAGTCGTTCACTCCAATTGAGAGCACTTAATTCGGCAGTGGCGTCAACGAAATCAGTGCACTTGAACGATGGAATGATGCTGGCTTCTACTGATGGATAGAATGCAACAGAGGTTCTCACACAGGACATGTGGGCCTAACTGAACCATCTAAAGTTTATAAACACAATACTGTATTATTATGACTATTATTATTATTATCATTATATTTACCATATTAGGTAATAATAATAATAATAATAATAATAATAATAATAATAATAATAATATAAATATGTTTTGCTTCAGTCAGGCTGACTAGAATAAAAAATGTGGCAATTTTAGTTATTTTGGTTAAGAAATGAAGTGACCTTTATCAATCGATCAATTAATCAATAAGTTTGTGGATGGATGAATGGATGAATGAACAAATGAATGGTTGAATGAATGGATGAATAATACAGTGGTTTAGGAGGCTAATTAATAATAATAATAATGTGAAAACCAGTGTTTGAATGAATGAATGAATGAGTGCATGAATGAATGAATGAATGAATGAATGAATGAGGTCTTAGAGTTGAACCCAGGATCTTCGGCCGACGTTGCCTATTTGAGGGCACTCGGCATGCCCTGCCAAATGGTGAGCGTTGGTTGGCAGTTTCTTCATAGCTCTTCCATTGCATCAAATTTAGATTTTAGAATGTTTGCCCTGAAAGAAACCACCTGTTAACCCCTTAACTGTGTATTTAACTGTAACTCAATGTAAAATGGTTGGATATATCCGGGATCCCCAGTTAAGGGGTTAAATATTCTGGCGAAAACCAACGGATTGTATCCCACAGAAAATGCGGTATCCACTGTTTCTTTCTGAAGTTCCACCGGCAGAGTTATTTCTAGGATTATCTATATTGGGGGGGGGGGTGTCGGTAAATTCTGGGGGTCCCCTACCAAAAAAGTTTGACAAGCAAAAAAAGGTCGTCTGGAGTCTCGTCCCATAGCTGAATTTGGGGGTTTTGGGGAGTGTCGGTCTCAAATTGGAGGGTGTATTGGGGAGGGGGTGTTAGGGCCTTAGGGGATGTCAAAATATCCCTGTCCATCGGTTATACTTCATGTCTAATTCACGTGCTGCCTGCCTTTATTACGTCCCTTATTGATGACGACTGCATAGGAAATACCCATTCGTTTCTCCAATATGTACTTCTGGACAGGCAGATAGATAAATCTCCCTAAATGATTCCGACTATGGGGGTTAAAAGAGGGGGGTCACTGAGTACAGTGAGTACCGGCACTCAAATGGTTTCATTTTTTATGAAGACATGATGACGAGACTTGAGCTCTTCGTAGTAGGACTAGGAGAGCAACTGTGTAGGATTTGAGTTTGGAGATGACCCCCCCCCCATGCCGTACTGGCTATTTCCAAGGGGGATTACTGCTCAATGAACAACAGAGGAAGAAGCTCTTCTTAGCTTGATGTTAATGATTTATTGGGCTTTCCTTTGGTAAGAGAATATGCTTCTTGAATGGCGCCGCCATAGAAGAGTAAATATCATGCAGGGATTCGTTTTGTCACGGTCCTTGTATTTGCATTGGGACTTTTGTGATTTTCACGTCCTGCCTTTGCTGTCTATGACTCTGTGTAGTGCATGAGATGGATTATTTTTACCCAAAGGAATTGTGAATTTCACCATGGTGTTCAGTGATCCACTGTACAGTTGTGTTTTTCTGGAACTTTTGTTTTGCAAATAATACTGTATGTGTGAAGTTAGTGAATTGAATGAACCACCTGCATTATAATAGGCCCTATAGCAATAAAATTTAAGTGATTTCAATACTACTACTACTACTACTACTACTACTACTACTACTACTACTACTACTACTACTACTACTACTACTACTAATAATAATAATAAAGTTCTGGATTTTTAATAGTTTAGTATACAGGGTTTCTCCTGTGTTGAAAACTACTGTCACTTTTACTTCCCACCATTGTAATTTCCATCTTTGATTCTACAAAAACACCAAACACTTTGTCATTGATTGTCACTTTAAGAAGAATGCGAGAGACTAGATAATATCTAGTAGATATGTTATTTGAGTCTACTGTGCGATAATAATAATGTTTGCAAAAATTTAATGAACAGAAAAAATAGCCAATGAGCAAGTACTAAAAACCTTTGATGTAAAATGAATATTGCTAAAAACCAACAGTTGGAACTTTTGGACATCTAATTAGAAAGGAAGGATTGGAAAATCTAGTCATAACAGGAAAAATAGAGGAGGAAAGATCAAGAGGAAGACAAATAATAAGATATACAGACAGCCTAAGAGAAGCAACAAAAACTAAAGACAACATCAAACTGATTAGGAAAGCCAGAAGAGTGGAATTCCATGGTCCTCGACGTAGCAATATGAAGAAGATGAAGACTGTGTGATAGTGATAGGCTAAAGTCATCATTGTTTGTCTAAGGCTCCAGACATGGGACTTGTTGTTTTAACATGTATGAACATTTGCTTGTTATTAAGAGAGTTGTTTGCACAAGTTTACTTAGGAAATTCTTCCTCAGAGCTGTTCCTCTCATCTTGCTGCCAGTGTTTGTATGAACAGCTTTCTGTTTTTCCGCAAACAAGCAAAATTTCTTACGATAGCAGGCTGTCAAAATATTAAGATTTGTGTCACTGTAAACATTACTGAAAGCATTGAAATTTCAGTTCCCAGCATTGGAACGTGCTGCGCATGTGGACATTGCATGAATGCATTTATGCAGTCGGTTTATGGAAGGAGCGACTAAATCTTTGAGTTATATTGTACAGAGGGCTAGCACCCTCCACTGAAATTGGCAAAAATTGATTGACTAAAAGAAATTGATTGCTATTAAAATATATTTCTTAATTTCTTATGACAACGGTATTTTTTCTATGTCGTTTTGCCTGTGGACCTCTAGTCGCTTAGGCCTATAACAATTTCTACCAATTTCAGTAGAGGGTACTAGCCCTCAGGACCATATAACTCAAAGATTTAGTCGCTCCTTCCAAGATATCAAAAGTTATAAGCCTAACAGCTAGAGGTCCACAGGCAAAACTACATAGAAAAAATGCCATTGTCATAGGAAATACATTTCAATAGGAATCAATTTCTGCCAATTTCAGTAGAGGGCACTAGCCCCTGGACCATATAACTCAAAAATTTAGTCGCTCCTTACAAGATATCAAACGTTATAGGCCTAAGCGACTAGAGGTCCACAGGCAAAACGACATAAAAATACCATTGTCATAAGAAATTAAGAAATATATTTTTATAGCAATCAATTTCTGCCAATTTTAGTGGAGGGTGCTAGCCCTCTGTGACATATAACTCAAAGATTTAGTAGCTCCTTCCAAGATATCAAAAGTTATAGACCTAAACAGCAGACTGGAAACTCCATCCGACCATGTAGCCAGTTCAATCCCCTGTTAATGATTGACTTTGCTGTTAATGTTTGATTCAGAATATTCTGAAAATACAATTATGCATCAACAGACTTTATTGAGGGGCCAGGCTGGACTAAGCCCTGCATATTAGCTGAAAATGCGACATTTTAAGATTTTCCAGATTAATTTTTTCTGAAAATATGCATGATTATGTTCTTTTCATCAACATGTGCAAGCCACCTGTTCTGTTTTCTATCAGTAATGCATGACTTGACTCCTACGTGTTGTAACTGTTGTTTAACCCCTTGAATTCCTGTTGAATTTAACTCATTGAATGAAGTCCCAACGCTGGAGTGACAATTAAGATTATACAATTAAGATTATGGTTTAATTAGAAGACCAGAGGCATATACTTGAATTAACTTTCTGTACGTACGTGGGACAACTACAGCACTTGATTGGCCAGAATGGATGGGTCAGGACAGGCTAGGCCAAGACCAAAGGGGGCCATGGCCCAAATGGCCCAATGGTAAATACACCACTGCCCAGAATGATTTGATGCATTAAAGATGGGGACACAAGAAAATGTGGTTTTAATTCGTTTCAAACTCCTCTGAATTTTTGCATATCTATAGCTTGCTGTAACAATAGTCTTTCCATAGGCTCACCATTTTGTGGCATTTCGAACTCTCTAGAATAAAATTGAGATGGAATATATTAATAATCCCGGAATGATTTGACTCATTAAAGATGGGGACACAAGAAAATGTGGTTTTAATTCGTTTCATCACTCCTCTGAATTTTTGCATATCTACTGTATAGTCTACTGTAGCAATAGTCCTTCCATAGACTAATGTCAAACAGGGAATCGATTTCATAATATTTTTGTTGTCTATGCAACTGTAGTAATCTCCCGCTGCTGATGTAACGCGTCGATATTATGGTTCAGTCAACATCACCAACGAAACTCAACCCCCCCCCAAAAAAAAAAAACTTACGGTCTTCCATTTATTTGTCACGCCTTAAAAACACAGGATGTACGATTCTACGTCAAAGCAATTTTTAAAATCCAAAAATATTCTGCACGAAACCAATTTCTCAAGCCAAACAATATTTTACATCAAGCCAATTTCACACATAAACTTTTAATAAAATTTTTAGACTTTTATATTTTCGCGGGCCAAATAAAATCAGCCCGCGGGCCAAGGCTTTGACACCCCTGCCCTAACCCTTCGGTTTTCCGTACGAGCGCTGAGCCTGTGGAGTGCACCTTTGTACGTTATAACCGAGCCCGTTATATCGAAGTTTGACTGTAGTATCGGAGACGGGGGTGTCTTATGGACCGCGCGGTGTATCATGAAGGGACAATTTGTCTCCGGCGTAAGAGATGTTTCTATGTGGAAAATGCGAAAAACGCCCCGTACAAGTCCTATCTTCGTTCATCCAACTGCCACTGTTATGACCGAAACATCTGTGAACAACAACTGAACATACGGACTTATTGCCCTTTGAAGACCGCGCCGTTGATGTTGACGCCGCCGGTTGCGACAACAAAGTGACGTCCGCGGATACTCGATCGGATACTCGATCGGATACTCGATCGGATACTCGATGGGATACTATCAGTACCAAGTACCCAACACTTGACGTAACTCTAGTTGGAGTGGCGTAACAGTAGCCGGGCAAAATCATCCGACCAATTGGCTGTCTGTTTAACCGTATCGTCTCTGCCTGGTCGACAGATGTCGTCTGTATATGTTGAGGGCGGGAGGAGAGGGATGGGGCGGGGGTGAAGCTTTTTCGTAAAAAGAAAGACAGAGATAGACTCTAATTCTGACAGCTTATGTTATTGTTTGCTAGACGCTTGCCCCGTTTGGCTTGCGATGGATCCAGTTTGAAGGATATCGGATGGTTCCCCCTTGAGAGGTGGAAATCTTGCGGAGGTATTTGGGTGGGGTGGGGTGGGGTGGATGCCTCTGTGCCGTGAGATCAGAGGATTGGGATGAGAAGGGATACCGGGGTCAGTGGGATGCAGTTAATTGCTGAAGAGCGGGTGTGATGCCTCCGGAACAGTTGGACGACTTTTCAGACTGTGTATAGCAGCGGGTAATGATGAGAGATCAGGGGTCATGCTGGGTCATTATTGTTTCGTGACCCTCTCTGGTAATTACTTCCAAACGTGTTTGGATTCTGATTGACTCCGTGTCTTTGTCTTTTCCACCCGTTCTTGGGGCCCGTCCTCTGGAATGCCTTGAACCCATCAGTGTTTAATCTAGGCCGTTTCCGGGGGGAAATTGCCCTTTCCCTCCCCGGAAATTTTAAATTCCCCCCGGAAATTTTGGAATACTACATGGACTAACAGCGGCCCTAGCAGAATTTCCCCCCGGCTTTGTCAGTTTTCTCCCCCGGCTTTTTCAGTCCCCCGGAGTCCAGGAGTCTAGATTAAACGCTGGAACCCATCCATTTGGGCTTCACTTCTTACTCCATCGCTCTGTTCAGTGCGAAAGCTGAAGTCTCGCTACTTTACCATGCGACTCCAATGCTAGCTAGGAGCGTCTCTTTAGTAGAAAAATAAGAGGCGCTATACAAATGCTGCATTACATTACATTGTTAATTTCTGTTTTGAAAGTCATTTCCTCGGTATACTACTTCCATTTTACTCAGTGCCCGTCATAGTTCAACATTTCCGCCACACCAGTTACTGGGCCTCCCCTCCACTACCAGTGGGCGGCGGGGAAGGGGGTAGACTCCCAACCACCCGCGATATCTAAAGCTGCGTGCAAAGCGTCGTTCTTGCTTCCTGTTCTTTTGTTTTCCAGCCGCACTCTTAGACTGTGTTATCGGTGCTGCTGGTTAACTTTTAAGTAGAGAGTTAATGCGTTGAAATAACCGCCAGCTATAGGATCTGCGTCTGGTTTGGAAAACCAACATGCACTTGCCCTGCCCTATCTCAAGCTGCATCAATCTTGTTTCACTCCTCGAGGCACACGTTTTAAAAGTATTTTTTCTGTTTCTGTCGAAGTCGATTTCTTGATTTGGTGCAAAACGATTCTTCTAAAACCAATTATAATTCTTGGTCCAACAGCTGTTTGTGATTTGGGACATGTTTTTACTTTCAATTTTCTCTCTTTCCCGATGACCGCCCTGCCAGTGGCGGCTCCACCGGGGGGGGGCAGGAGGGGGCCCGTGCCCCCTATTGAGTGCCTGCCCCCCCAGTGGGCCCCCAGTTGGGACCCTATACTTAATGCTACATACATTAAACAACAAATGGTTGGCCCCCATGATTATAAGTTGCCACCCCAACGCGCCCCCCACTGCGTCCTGCTAATCATATGTTGGATGCTTTTATTTATAATCGCATTTTTCATTGAAAATTCAGTTCTTTCAACAGCACAGTCTGGCATGGGCGTCCGGAGGGGGTACAAGGGGGTACAATTGCACCCCTGGAAAAATTGTGAAGTTTTGATAAAAGTAAAATGACAGAAAAAGTAACCTTAGTAGGCCTACTCAGTTAAAATATGTATTTTATATAAGAATCCGATTAACTCTCCAGAGGGCAGAGGCGGATCTAGTGGGGTGCAGGGGGGTACAAATGTACCCGGGAGCCGAGGTGGGGGCGCCAAAATTGGTTTAAGGTAGGATGTTCCCCTACGGATGATGACTGTTTTAGCCTGTCAAGGTATTCGCGAAGTTGAATGAAGAATGAAGGGGTGCCAAAATGGGCAGAGCGGCGCCCTTTCTTGCTTCTTATTTTCGTCAAGTTGAGGGGGCGCCATCACTATGTTTTGTCCCCGGGCGCCAGACACCCTAGCTCCGCCCCTGTAACTCCTTGTAGCGCTAAATAATTTATAATTAGTCCAGTAGATCTTGACGGTAGAGTATTCTAAAGTACTGTTTGTTTCTTTCGTCACATGACCCTGTTTTGCACCCAGGCCTGGAAAAATTTCAATGGACGCCCACACAGCCTGGGGCGTACCTAGGATATTTGGCGCCCGTGGAAAGAGGATCAGAAAACCAAATTAGCAGATTAACGAATCATGGCATTTTATTGACATAATGTTAAAACTACAGATGCACTTTTCTTGCTTTTACTGATGTGAAGCTGGTCTATGATGTGACTCTCAAAGTCAGTTTTCTCAGTTTCTTCTCTTTCTACGCTGAGCAGAGAGCAAGATCACAGAGTTATTGGCGCTCCTTCAATCAATCAATCAAACTTCTATTGCGCCATTATAGTGATGCCGATTGCCGAGGGCTTCTGGTTTAACGCAGTGTTGTGTAATTAAGCCATTCTTGGAATGCAATTGAGGACGGTTGAACTGTTTCCAGGGAGGCCTGGAGTTTTGCTCCCGCGCTTAGTTAAGTTATTCCCGAGCACTCAAGGTTATAACTCAAGGCTCATAGGAGCGGCGCTGATCTCCGTTTCTACGCCCTCTGTCAGGCGACTAGTGCAGATTACATGATACGGGACCAGTGTTCTCTTGCACAGCGCCTGTTTACTCCGCGGATTAATCCGCTACTCAGCTGCCATCGCCATCTGACGAAAGAAAACCGAGTCGACCTTAGGGTTCCTGCGGGAGTCGAACCCGCGACCTTCTGCTCCATCGTCCAACGTTGTTACCACTCTGCTATCTTCCCGCCCGCTTCTGCACTTAATCAAGTATATTTTGTGGGTGATATCCTCATTCCTTTTCTAATTGGTGCCTTGATATCGTCTGATCATCAACGACTCTAGTAACCCTATGTTTGATGTTGCCGACGATCGCGTTGGCATCATTTATAGGCCAAATTTATAGGACATAGAAATTACGGTTAACCGGTCAAAGTTAAAAGGACCGGTCCTTGCTCTTAGGACCGGTTAACCGTTAACGTCCTTAGTCTTATGCTTTTCAGAGCTTTGCAAAAACACAAAAACCAAAAATCAATGTGAGCTCAAAGATCGCTCCTGCAGACTGCACTAAAATAAGCCGAAAAAATTTGTTTCTTTAATCTTAACTATGTTTTTCACTTTAATTAGTGTGTCGTTGGGTTGCCCAAGATTGAATTCCAGCACAGAAATATATCTGGCAGGGATAAGGTTTAAAGGGAATGGGAGCAGTTCACCCGGCCCATGGGGAATCGGCCTACAGTGGAGCTTCGTTGTAACATACCTAGTTAGCGGGTCTGTAAAATTGAGTACGTTATATCGGAGGTATACATTATATCCAATGCCATCCAATACGTTATATTCAATACCGTCCAATACGGTATACTACAGCACATCACATGGACATTGCGGTACTTTATAGCCGAGGGTACGTTATAGCCGACTCCGTTATAACGAAGTTCTACTGTAGTTGGTATGATTAGTCATGACAAATGAAGGCTCAGATTTTATCTCTTTCCTTTTTGAGATTTTGTGTTTTCCAGCCTTATTATGCCCTCTAGGGACACGGCTTGTCAATAGAATTGATATTCCCGTATCTCTTTTCACGTTGAACAAATTCTTCTTAGTCTATTCCCTTTTTCCCTTTTAGTGTCATATTTTTAACAGCAACAACAACAACGATAATAATAATAATAATAATAATAATAATAATAATAATAATAATGATTGTGATATTTGTGATATTAGGTTGTAATAATAATAAAAATAGTAGTAGTAGTAGTAGTACAGTAGTAGTAGTAGTAGTAGTAGTAGTAGTAGTAGTAGTAGTAGTAGTAGTAGTAGTAGTAGTAGTAGTAGTAGTAGTAGTAGTAGTAGTAGTAGTAGTATAACAATAATATGAACTAATATCTAGGAGTTTCTGTCTTGTAATAATAATAATAATAATAATAATAATAATAATAATAATAATAATAATAATAATAATAATAATAATAATAATAATAAATAATAATAATAATAATAATAATAATAATAATAATAATAATAATAATAATAATAATAATAGGGTTTAGAGTGGTTGAGTAGGATCTGCCCTGTGTGAGAACCATTATGTTCCGTCCATCCATTCATTCCCATTATGTTCTTGCTGTGTAATCTAAATTATTTGCTCTCTTGTCCTCTCGTAAGGTTTGTTCCCGTATTCTCCTTTTTTGTCTTCTTGCCTTTACATCTACAAATAACAACAAAACTTTGCAGTATACAATGTGTTCTAAATACCTCATTCAGTTCCTGTGCTCTCTACTTTTCAATACTTTATTATACAGTCTTATAGTTAATGATCTTGGTGGTCTTTTCTGATTAGAGTACAGTTGATAAACCGAATGATTGTTCATTTTGTGGATAAAAGCATGACATTTTGAACATTGACACTTCTTATAATTTAGTAACATTTTGTCCAGAGGCATTCGAATAAACTTAAGGGTAGGGGTACCTCTTGGGGTAGGAAAATGGGTACCCCTAGGGGTATGGCTATGGCTAGGGGTATCCCTAGGGGTAGTGGTACCCATAAGGCTAGGAGTAGGGGTACCCCTTGGGATAGGGTAGGGAAATCAAAAGTGCTAGCCATTCACACGTCTGCCAATACCATTCTCTGTAGTTTTATATCAAAAGTGCTTGGCATTCAGAATTTTGCCTGTTGTATTCTCTGTTGCGTAAATTGACATTTTTAAGAACATTTTTAACCTACAGAGAATGGTATTGGCAGACGTGTGAATGGCTAGCACTTTTGACAGAGAAGTGAAGAGCACCTGCTAATCAAGTTTTTTGAGAAATTAGACCACTATCTCTTGTAGATGAAAATTGCTTGGCATTCAGAATTTTGCCTGTGGTATTCTCTAATGCGTAAATTGACATTTTTAAGGAGAATGGTATTGGCAGACGTGTGAATGGCTAGCACTTTTGACAGAGAAGTGAAGAGCACCTGCTAATCAAGTTTTTTGAGAAATTAGACCACTATCTCTTGTAGATGAAAATTGCTTGGCATTCAGAATTTTGCCTGTGGTATTCTCTAATGCGTAAATTGACATTTTTAAGAACATTTTTAACCTACAGAGAATGGTATTGGCAGACGTGTGAATGGCTAGCACTTTTGACAGAGAAGTGAAGAGCACCTGCTAATCAAGTTTTTTGAGAAATTAGGCCACTATCTCTTGTAGATGAAAATTGCTTGGCATTCAGAATTTTGCCTGTGGTATTCTCTAATGCGTAAATTGACATTTTAAAAGACATTTTTAAACTACAGAGAATGGTATTAGCAGACGTGTGAATGGCTAGCACTTTTGACAGAGAAGTGAAGAGCACCTGCTAATCAAGTTTTTGAGAAATTAGGCCACTATCTCTTGTAGATGAAAATTGCTTGGCATTCAGAATTTTGCCTGTGGTATTCTCTAATGCGTAAATTGACATTTTAAAAGACATTTTTAAACTACAGAGAATGGTATTAGCAGACGTGTGAATGGCTAGCACTTTTGACAGAGAAGTGAAGAGCACCTGCTAATCAAGTTTTTTGAGAAATTAGGCCACTATCTCTTGTAGATGAAAATTGCTTGGCATTCAGAATTTTGCCTGTGGTATTCTCTAATGCGTAAATTGACATTTTAAAAGACATTTTTAAACTACAGAGAATGGTATTAGCAGACGTGTGAATGGCTAGCACTTTTGACAGAGAAGTGAAGAGCACCTGCTAATCAAGTTTTTTGAGAAATTAGGCCACTAGCTCTTGTAGATGAAAATTGCTTGGCATTCAGAATTTTGCCTGTGGTATTCTCTAATGCGTAAATTGACATTTTTAAGAACATTTTTAACCTACAGAGAATGGTATTGGCAGACGTGCGAATGGCTAGCACTTTTGACAGAGAAGTGAAGAGCACCTGCTAATCAAGTTTTTTGAGAAATTAGGCCACTATCTCTTGTAGATGAAAATTGCTTGGCATTCAGAATTTTGCCTGTGGTATTCTCTAATGCGTAAATTGACATTTTAAAAGACATTTTTAAACTACAGAGAATGGTATTAGCAGACGTGTGAATGGCTAGCACTTTTGACAGAGAAGTGAAGAGCACCTGCTAATCAAGTTTTTTGAGAAATTAGACAACTATCTCTTGTAGATGAAAATTGCTTGGCATTCAGAATTTTGCCTGTGGTATTCTCTAATGCGTAAATTGACATTTTAAAAGACATTTTTAAACTACAGAGAATGGTATTGGCAGACGTGTGAATGGCTAGCACTTTTGACAGAGAAGTGAAGAGCACCTGCTAATCAAGTTTTTTGAGAAATTAGGCCACTATCTCTTGTAGATGAAAATTGCTTGGCATTCAGAATTTTGCCTGTGGTATTCTCTAATGCGTAAATTGGACATTTTAAAGGACATTTTTAAACTACAGAAAATGGGTTTGGCAACATTACTCATGGGGATGAACAATTGTGCCAGTTTTCATCACAATCTGAGATGGTGACGTCCGATTTTATTCAAAAGCGTGTTGAATTGATGCGGAATTACCCTTTTCGTATTTTAGTTTCGGAGGAAAAGCGAAATGAAATGATAATATTCATATCTGTACACTCTATAAGCACAATTATTACTTAGTATTGTTTATTTGGCACTGTATCGATTGTCATTCGTCTACGTACTGCAGCTCAAGCGGATTTTTTTATACAAATTTTCAAGAAAATTTTTGGTGCCAAATTGCATGGTAAGAGATAACAAAAACGTGTGCATCCTTTGGGGAAATTGTTCAGGGCCATGTACCCTATAACTGTGCCAAGTGGCATGCTTTTATCCAGAAGTGAACGATTCTTGGCTTTTATGGACTTTAGCCACTAAACTATTATGCTCTGATATGCAATTCATGATTTGCTGATATAACTGCACGTGGAGAGCAGTGGCGTAGCCAGGGTTCCCGAATAGGGGGGGGGCACGTCGGCATTTTTTGGTAAAAGTTTCAGACAAATGACAAGCAAACAAGGTCGCTTCTTTGATCATGATGTCTCCGCCAGAGATGTCCATGGGTCCATCTTTTATAACCCAACCCATCAAGTAATCAACCCAACCCTGCCCATCCAGCAATCACGACCCAATCCATTAACCCAACCCACCGTAATACATTGCATTTTTTTAAACCATTGCTTATTTTCTGACCCAACCGAACCGAACCCACCATAAATATGGTAAAATCTGACCCAACCCAACCCGATCCAACCCATTGGTTAACCCAACCCATGGACACCTCTGATGTACACCCCACAATATTCTTCAGCGGTTTTGCGCAAATTTTAACCCACCGTTCCCATCCAGAATGGGGCCCCCTATCTCCCTCCGTGACTACGCCAATGGTGGAGAGTTAGACTGCCCTCTGAAGATGTTCATTTGGGTCATAGGCTAAGCATATGTGGCTGCAGTTGGTTGTAACTTGGTTTCGAGCAGCTGCTGAAACTGGGGAGAGTCGAGGAAGATGCTCATGAAAATATCTTGATCCCCGTGGCATGCGTGAAATACTATATTCCCTATAGGGTTCATTTATTCCTGCGCTAATCAGGGACAGGATCAATTTTTGCAGAGATGTATTTGAATTACAAATGACCCGCAGAAATGCAAATACCGGTACAATTGTCATCTGGAATGCAGATTTCTTGCCGATATTTTACTTTATAATGCGATTTGGCCTTCAAATACATAAATTTTTAGCACTCGGCGCAATATTATAACAGATTTGTATGACTCTTTTATCGGGGCGTTTAACAATTGTTAATCCTTTTGTCTTAATTTATGGTTAACAACTTTTAAAATTTATGCTCACGTTTGCGAATTTGCATCACAATTATCAGGTGCTGTAGATACTATAACTACTGCTACTGCTGATGCTACTACTACTACTACTACTACTACTACTACTACTACTACTACTACTACTGCTACTACTGCTACTGCTGCTGCACTACTACTATTACCACTACCACTGCTACTGCCACTGCTGCTGCTGCTGCTGCCACCACTGCACCACCACCACTGCTGCCACTGCACTGCTGCCTGCCACCACCACTTCCACCACCACCACCACTACCACCACCACTGCTGCTGCTGCTGCTGCTAATGCTGCTGCTACCACCACTACTACTACCACTACTACACCACTACCACTACTACTACTACCACTACACTGCACTACTACTAATACTAATAATAATAATAATAATAATAATGGTATAGCCTAGTTCCTGAATAGGGGGCACATTTTTGGGAAAAAGTCTTTGACTAACAAAAAACATTGTCACGGAGTTCTTTCCAAATTCACGTATTCTCTGCCATAATGCTACCTACCCTCCCCCGTAAAGTTCCTCAACGATATTATACGCAATTCCCACGACCGCTCCCAGGAAGAAATAGGGGTCCGAACCCACGCCCCCCCCCCATGGCTACGCCAATGAATAATATTACGCTAAAAGCGGCGGGTTCTTACGGCTGTAGTGGCGTGCTTTTTTGTTCTTGTCTCTCAGTGGCGCGAGGCTAGTTACGCCAATAACGACGGCGATGTGCTGAGGGTGTACACGGTGTGCGACGTCGCTTCCTTGGGCGTCGACAACTGGCTTCGAACGCCGTTCATTGCACGCGGTGATGCCGCCCGCATCTACGTCGAAGTCAAGTTCAGTATGAGGAAGTGTACAAACTACCCCTCCCCCGGAAGACTACAGCAGTGTAAGCGATATATATATATATATATATAAAATATATATATATATACATATTTGCCCTCGGTACTTCAAAAGATATATACCGGTATATAATATAGTGGCGGCCGATGGGTCTAAGAAGTGGGAGTTGCAATGTTGAGCTTGAATTTATTTGGGGCTAGCTTCAAGTTGGGGGGGCTCAAGCCTCCCTTCAAGCCCATGCCTAGCTACGTCCTTGGGAGTCCTAGCGGCACCCTCTTGGGACCCTATACTTGCTAGTACATACCTATCAACAAATGGTTGCTCCATGCTTAGAAGTTGCCGCCCCAACGGCCCCCCACTTGCCAAATCATATATAATACGTTTACAAATGGATCAACTGCATGGCCAAATACTGTACCGTTGTATTTAATATGACATGAATCTGTATGTAAATCTTTCTTAAATCTTAATTAGTCGTGCCGGTTTAATGCGATTATGCGATCGCATATTTTGCTAATTTTTTAATGCGCCGCATTTTCAGCCGGTTTTCCCTCACTGCGATTTCCGCAATTTTATCCGCATTTTTCTCTATTTTCGTCAAATATATGGCAGTGTTTGCAATTTTCTTCATATAGGCTACACTTAGACATATTGCAGGGGACCAGCGCCTGTTTGGATTTGCTTTATTTGCTCGTCACTTTTATTTGGCCGAGAAACGCAGCAATTTTCGTGTATACGACCACACTGATTTGCCATTTCCGCATGTATGCGAGGAGAAGTAAGAACATATTTCCGCGCTTGTCCCGAAAAATCCCCACTCTAAACCGGCTTGACTAACGTAGTATTGAATTTGTTATTGAAAACCTACACAAAATATCGTGGTAGGAAATAGCCAAGCTCCCTCGTCATTTTTGACGGGCAGACAGATAGTGTAATAGTAATAAAAAGAATATCTTATTCGGGGTTATTTCTAGGATTATTAATTTGGTGGTGTCGGTCTCAAATTGGGGGGGTTGTTGCATCTCAGGCTCGATTTGGGGAAAATTTGGGGTTGTCGGTCTCAAATTGGGGTGTTTGGGTGGTGTTAGGGGTGTAAAAATATCCTGATCTTCAGAGATGTAGATACACAATTAGTTTGAGTACAAGTACAAGTACTTTGAGTACAAAGTACAAGTACAAGTACCTGGCCTCCGAGTACAAGTACAAGTACAAGTTCTTCCGAGTGAGTACAAGTACAAGTACCTGGACTCCGAGTTACAAGTACCTGGCCTCCAAGTACTAGTACAACATTTTTGACATTGACATTTTTTTCGCTGACATTTTGTCCCCATGACATTTTCTACATGACATTTTGTCCGAGGACAGTTTGTCCGGCCACGAATAAAATTGACACTATTAGCATCTAAATATCATCACAGAAAAAGAGATGGTAGTCTTGCATCGGTCATATTAACCCTATGCGGTCTTGCGATCAAGCCAGCTTGGCTAAATACGCGTTTAATTGGTGCGCCAGAAGCAGGCACACTAAGGTCTCTAATTAATGGCTGTATTATACAGCCTGTTGAACTCCTTTCTATTAACTTCACTATTCCAAAATACGATGGTGTTAGTGGCTTCATCATAAATATCGTTGAGTTCCAGGTACTTGGCCATCTGTGAGGATGTGCTTGTCATTAGCCTAAAGGAACAGCATTACTGGTACCATTGAAGTACATGTAGCCAAAGATGTAGCAAGTACACAATGCTTTAAGTACAAGTACAAGTACAAGTACCTGATGAGTGTACAAGTACAAGTACTTGCATTCCTAAAACTCCGAGTACAAGTACAAGTACAAGTACCTGGCCTCCGAGTTCAAGTACTAAAAATTTGTACTCGAGTACAACTCGAGTACAAGTACAAGAACCAAGTACTACATCTCTGCTGATCTTATTTGAATAGAATTCGTACTGAGACCTTTCTTAACCCCTTAACCTTGTATTTAACTGTAACTCAATGTAAAATGGACGGATATATGTCCGGGATCCCCAATTAAGGGGTTAATGACTGTAATCCACAGGCAAAGAGTCCTTCAAGCTTGTTTATTACGAGGCGGAATCGGACTTCGCTAATTCGATGATGCCCACCTGGGACGAGGAGACCTATCGTCACGTTGACGTCATCGCAGCCGACAAGGTCTTCACCGACAACAACAACGCCTTCATCAACACGGAGGTGAGGAGCGTCTCGGTGCTACGATCGGGCGCCTACTTCGCCTTCTACGACCGCGGGGCGTGCGCTACCCTGCTGTCCGTTCGTCTGTATTACGTCGTCTGTCCCGCCGTCTCCGTTAACTTTGCTCTCTTTCCCAACACCACCACCGGAGCGGAGCTTACGTCCATTGTCCAGGTGAGGCGTCGTCACCGTCGTCGTCATCATCATCATTATCATTATCATCATCATCATCATCAGGGTTATTTCTAAGATTATCAATTTGGGGGATGGGGGATGTCCGTCAATTCTGGGGTCTCCTGAAATTCCTGAATGCCAAAAAGTCTGATAAGCATACCTGAGATTGGGGAGTGTTGGGGGTGTCGGTCTCAAATTGGGGGGCGGTGTTGGGGGTGTTAGGGGGTGTAAAAATATCCTGGTCATCATCACCATCGTCGTCGTCGTTACCACCATCGTCGTCATCATCAGCTTCATCATCACCATAAGCATCGTTATCATCACCAGCATCATTTTCATCATCAGCATCACTACCATGTAATCGTCATCATTATTATATTATTATTATTATTATTATTATTATTATTATTATTGGTACTTTGAAAGTACCATATTATTATTATTATTATTATTAGTAGTAGTAGTAGTAGTAGTAGTAGTAGTAGTAGTAGTAGTAGTAGTAGTAGTAGTAGTAGTAGTATTAGTATTAGTATTATCAGCATCGTCATCATTGACAATTAAATTGAGTAAATAAGTAAACCCTAGTGCAATTTATATAGCGCTTTGAAAAGTATTTCACCTGGAACCATGGTTAGCAACGGACGATGGCAGAGTGGATGAGGCGCTGGAGTGGTAGGCTGACGAAGCGGGTTCAAGCCCCGTTAGCGCCGGATAGAGGCTGGCAAACAGGCAGTAATCAGGGGCATAGCCAGGAATTGGGGGGGGGGGTTAAGTCTTTACAAACTTTGAAAATCTACAAAGACACATTAAAAATTTTAAGGTAGCCTGATTTTTGCTGGTATATATACCGATACACCCCCCCCCGTCGCTACGCCCCCACTGGCAGTAATGCCACCTAAACCTCTTTAAATCACGCTGTGTTTTTAGCTGCTTCTGCTTATTCGTCTAGAAAGGTCCATAGAATTTGCGTACAGACAATTTCTTTTGTAGCCTTGTAGTTGATTCCCATTGGAATTGGACTCGAACATTGGACATTGTCCCATTGCAGCCCCGCACAAGTTGCTCTTGTCCGCTAGTGACAATCATGGTCGGATGCTCGTGGCGTCTGAGAGAGGAGTTTTGCGCTAGAAAAGATATAATTAGTGAAATGGGAATGGGATCAGACAGGGCTGGAGTGGGGTAGGAGTCAAGTCAATCCTGCAATTTCCGTTTCTTCACCACCGCCACCATCATCATCATCATCACTACCATCGTCATCATCATCATCAGCAGCAGCAGCATCATCATCATCATCATCATCATCATCATCATCATTATCATCGCTATCATCGCTATATTCATCATCATCATTATCATCAGCAGCATCGTCATCATCTCTATCCTCGCTATCATTATCATCATCAGCAGCAGAAGCATCACTCATTATCATCATCATCATCATCAGCAGCAGCATCATCATCATCATCGATCGATGCCGTGGCCATGCTTCTGCACGCCTTGGCAGTCTCAATATGGATGTCCATCTGGTGTGGTCTTGTGTTTTCCTTTTGCGTTTCTTCAATTTGATTGCAAAGTCGTGAAAACTGTATTGTGTTTGGCGTTAAACGCAATAGACGGGACAGGACCTGCCTTTGTCACAGTCTGTGTCTACTTGAAGTGGTGGACATAAAGACAAGAAGACAAACAGAACTTCTAATGGACAAGAGACAGGCAATGAATGAGAGTATGCACATCAACGCCTTAATGGGAATGAATGGAAGGGTGGAAGGAACATAGTGGTTCTCATACAGGAGCAAAAAAACAACCTATACTGAACATATCTAAACCCTATTACTACTACTACTACTACTACTACTACTACTACTATTACTACTACTACTACTACTACTACTACTACTACTACTGTTTCTACTACTAACTACCAGTGGCGTCGCCAGGAATTTTTGATTGGGGGAAAAAGGGGCTAGCGTGTCAGATTCCTTACCCACGGCTGCCCCCCCCCCCTTCGCAGAAAACTTTCTCACCGTATTTGTGCGAATCTGGTAGGTGGTCTGGGGCAGGTTGGGGGAGAACTTGCCCCTCATCTGTCCCCCCCCGTGGCGACGCTAGTGCCTAATTGACATTGGACAAGCAAGGATTATTGCTACAGTAGGCTAAAGATATGCAAAATTCAGAAGAGTGGTGAAACAAATTAAAACCACATTTTCGTGTGTCCCCAGCTTAGCTGAGTCAAACCGTACTAGAATTGTCAATATATTCTGCCTCAATTTTATTCTAGAGCATTCGAAATGCCCCCAAAAAATGGTGAGCCATTTAAAACTACACTATAAAAGTCTTTCAGAAATCTGTTCTCTGTCAAATGTCTAAAAAATCGAACGAGAGATAAGAAGGGGTTTAAGAGAGCTGGTTTCTTGTAAGACAAGTTCTATAGAAAACAAAAATATTATATAATTGATAGCCTGTTTGCAGTGCGTTGCCAGGATTTTTTAGTTGGGGGGCAAAAGGGGCTAGCGTGTCAGATTCCTTACCCCCTCTGCCCCCCCCTTCACAGAAAACTTTCTCACCGGATTTGCGCGAATCTGGTAGGTGGTCTGGGGCAGGTTGGGGGGGGGGCACTTGCCCCCATTTGCCCCCCGTGGCGACGCTAGTGCTAACTACTACTACTATTACTACTACTACTACTACTACTACTACTACTACTACTACTACTACCACTACTACTACCACCACTACTACTACTACCACCACTACTACTACTACCACCACCACTACTACTACTACTACTACTACTATATTATTATTATTATTATTATTATTATTATTATTATTAAATTAATATTATTCAAAATCTTTCAGTTGCAAATGGCTCACTGGCTTCTATAGTTAAATCATGTCCTATACTGTAGTGTATTGGTATTAGCGCTCCAACAATGCAGGCTTATTATTGTTTGTGTTAGAATTAGCCTTGCTTGCTTCCATACTTACTTACTTGTTTTCTGTCCCTTCCCTTACAGTACATTGGATTAAGTGAGGTTCAGTCCCTTTTTGAACTTGACATGATGTTTTTCTTTGCTAGTTAATTTTGCCCCAAAAAAAAAAAAACTGAAAATGTCTATGTGCGCCCCTATTCCGGAATCTTTGCTGCGCCACCGGTGGTACGGACAGATCCAAAGTGGGCTCCTTATTACTCCCATCGATTCATGCACTCTTTCATGATTCACGATGCACTGCACTTTTTGGTCGACTTTTATTCCTGCTTGAATTTCTCTATCTCAGCATCATTGATGTAGCTGGTTGTTTTAAGGGTGCTAGGACAAAGTGTCCGCGGACAAAATGTCGCGGACAAAATGTCACAGACAAAATGTAACCCTAACCCTAAATTGTGACATTTTGTAACCATGGCATTTTGTCCGTGACATTTTGTCCGCGGACATTTTGTCCGGCCATGGTTTTAAGACAGTAAGTAAGTAAAGTAAGTAAGTAAAATCTCGTGGGTTTCTATAGCGCATTGGAAAGCAGCACAAAAGTAGCTGCTTATTCTTAGGCGCTCAGCCTTTCTTAAAATAGCTATGGGAAAGGTATATGATCAGCCAGGCAATAGTCAACATCCGAAGGGCAGTGAGTCTAGGGATCTATACTGGTAATTTTGCTTCGTCGTTCGACTTTTCAAACTCCGCCTAAAACTGTTCAAATAATTCTCAATCCAGGTGGATGGAAGGTGTGTGGAAAATGCCGTTGTGGACCAGAGTCCTTCTTACCTGTGCAAAGCCGATGGAAGCTGGTACTACAACACCGGCAGCTGCTTGTGCCTGCCAGGTTTCGAGCCCTGGGAAGACCCTCAAGATGGCCAACTGTTTTGTAAAGGTATTCGTGGCTATTCAAATTTTTATTTAATTGAAGATTTTAAAATATGGATATTTTAGTCTTTGATTTTCATATCTAGGATAGTTTAATGCTCTTTATTTCTGACTATATATTTTGGTGCATTGATGCATTTACAGATTGAGTTTGTTGTTGATGTTAGTTGTTTTTGTTTGCAGCATTCTGTGTTTTTAAAGAGTTTTCTAGGGTCATTTAAGAAAATGTTACTGTTAAGTAGCTGTGGTTTTTAGATGACTGTTATGACTGTGGCTGTTTTGGCTGTTTATCTGTTTATTTTGCAACATTTCTACTGGAATTTTGGTCTTCTTCTTCTCACTTTGCCTGCAGAATATTAATTGATTTTTTTTAAATTTTAAAGTTTTATGACACTTTTTGGGCTGAATTCACCTTTATCTACCATAGGGCAATTGGGATATTGGAAAATTTAACCGTTCAGCCTTTCGACCGATCTAAGAAACCCCCTAGTGAGGGTAGAAATTTTGGTTTATATCTGTCAGACCCCCACTGCTTTTTTAGCACGTTGAATACTGGTTTTGCCATAAGTTGAAAGATATTTTAACTGGTAAGTAATTAATCAAACTGTTCTATGTCCTTGACATTGCACAGCATGTAATCGACTAAGAAAATACGATAGAACTTCGTTATAACGAATTCGGTTATAACGTACCATCAGTTATAACGTACCGCGGTTATAACGTACCATCGGTTATAACGCACCCTCGGTTATAACGAAGCGCAATGTATATATGGTCCCGTGTGATGCGCTACCGTATTGGATGGTATTAGATATAACGTACCTCCGGATATAACGTGCTCAAGTTTACAGAACCCCGCTAAGTACGTTATAACGAAGTTCTACTTGTAGCCAGTGCATTGTAGGACGCTTGTAAGGGGACGTAGAGGGGTGATTTAAGGAACAGAGGGCCAACGGACAGACTTTGTGTAATGTCTGGTAATTAATTGGCCTGGTTTTCTTGGCAATTATTGTCGGACACTCCGGAGAAAATGACATAAGGTAATCAAAATGCAGTATCCTTTATGGTGCGCCATTAGTAGAGAGAGAGAGAGAGAGAGAGAGAGAGAGAGAGAGAGACAGACAGACAGACAGACAGACAGACAGACAGAGAGAGACAGAGAGAGACAGAGAGAGAGAGAGAGACAGAGAGAGACAGACAGAGAGAGACAGAGAGAGAGAGAGAGACAGAGAGAGAGAGAGAGAGACAGAGAGAGACAGAGAGAGACAGAGAGAGAGAGACAGAGAGAGAGAGAGAGAGAGAGAGAGAGAGAGAGAGAGAGAGACAGAGAGACAGAGAGAGAGAGAGAGACAGAGAGAGAGAGAGAGAGAGAGAGAGAGAGAGAGTTAGACAGTGATGGGTAATTGACAGCTAATGAATTAGCTATCTGTCTAATTCTAATTCTAATCAAGAAAAATTTTGCTAATTCTAATTAATTCTAAGACCTAATTGAATTGAAAATAACAATTAGATATTGCTTTCCAATGCTTTGGACTCACGATCCAAACTCAGTTGTTCGTGATGTTTTTGACAAATTAAACTTCAAGTAGACTAAATTCAGTCTCAAAGCAGATAAGCAATACACCTTTTACACCAGCTATGGGTGACTCAGTCACAATTTCCCACAACGATCTACTTTGATATATGGAAGGTCAACAGAAACTGAAGAGCTCCAAAGTTACTTAGATACTCCAACCAATATGAAACTAATTGTATTTCTTTTGGGAGGACCCCAAATTGTCCCCAGCTGCATTTGCAGCATCTATTGTACCGGCCACCACATCTCTATTCAAAGATCTTTAGTGCAGCTGGATTTATTCTTAATGATAGGAAAAGTCGATTAGATGATACTTTGTTTGAGTCACTTTTACTTGCAAAATGCAATTCTGTCTAGATTACGGAGGATGAAATTAATTTTTGTCGTTACATTAAAATGCATCGCAATTTTTATCACTGCACTTCTAATTGCTAATTCTAATTAAATTCTGTCTATAATTCTAATTAATTAGTTGTGTAATTTTGATAATTCTAATTTAATTCTAATTTGTTTTTAACTAATTCTAATTATAATTAATTAGATTCAATTACCCATCACTGGAGTTAAGACCATTGAATTGATGTGATATTGCTTTTCCAATGCTTTCCCAGTTGCGTGATCTTGATCGGAGAAGGCCAACGGTGACTCGTAATTTCGTAAATGGTAGTCGGATAAATTGAAATGTTCATATGTCCCTCTGTCTGTCAGTCTCTGTCTGAGTGTCTTTATGTATGTTTGTCTATCTGTGTCTGTCTATGTCTGTCTATCAATCTCTGTCTGTATGTCTATATGTCTGTCTTTGTTTGTTTCTGTCATTGTCTGTCTTTGTCTGTCTGTCTTTGTCTGTCGTTGTCTGTCTGTCTGTCTTTGTCTGTCTGCCTCCCTGACTGTTTGCTTCCCTGTCTGTCTGTCTGTCTTTGTCTGTCTGTCTTTGTCTGTCTCATGTGGTCGCTGGTGACTCATCAGTTGGACGGTTTAACGATTCCAGTGCAATTTCCTGATGATGGGATGAAGGATCACTGGAGATCCGTGATGGATACGGTGATGTCGTGACGTCGCCATTATTTCGTGACCATCGACACGAAATGGCGACGTCTTCTGGGTTTCGTTAGATTCGCTTTTCCGATTGAAATTTTTTACATTGCTTCGTATAATGAGAAGCCCCCTATATATTCTCGAACCCTTGCTACGCCGTGCAGCGGTTGAGAGCTGTTCCTTGGCTTTTCAGAGAAGCTGTTGGGACTATAGAGTACTTTCCCCCCGTAGGCGCAAACTTGGATGAAAAAGCGAGGGGAGGGGCAATCTCTGTGGGCCTACCTTCCCCTTTCCGCATTTGTAGGTTCAGAACGTTAAGAACATTGGTGTTAGTTTTGCTCATTTCGGCAACTGAATTCAACGCATGGATCTATATTCAGCAGGGGCGTAGCGACGGGGGGTATATCGGTGTATATATATATACCCCTCTCAACAAAATCAGGCTACCTTAAAGTTTTTAATGTGTTTTTACAGATTTTCGACGTTTTTAAAGATTTATACCCCAAATCACATTATACCCCTCACTCATCAAATTCTTGGCTACGCCCCTGATATTCAGTCGGAATCGGATAGACTAATTCGACCAAAAGACAGAATATCTATTTAATAATAATAATAATAATAATTATAATTATAATAATAATAATAATAATCAGTGCCTTTTTATATTAAAAATATTTGCCGGTACGCAGAAAATAACATTAACGTGATAACTGGCTTTAAAATGATTTAGTTGACATTAGCCTGTGTGAGAACGACTACAGTAGAACCTCGATATTACGGGCTCCATATACGGTCCCGTGTGATGCGCTACCGTAATGGATGGCATTGTACATGACGTACCTCAGATGCAGCGTAAACCTACTCAATTTCACAGTCCCGCCAAATACGTTATAACTAAGTATATAAGTTCTGCTCTATCGTTGATCTTGATCGTGGTCTTGAGTGACAGTTCCCGATTGATGCTATCGCCCTCTTATCTCTTATCGCTCTCCTCAAGATCCTGTCCAGAAAGATCTTCAAACGCCTACGCCTCCTCCTCCTCCTCCTCCTCCCCTTTCTTCTCTTTTTCTACCCATCCCTCCTCTTCTTTCCCTCCTCTGCCTCCTCCTCCTTCTCTTCCTCTCTCTCGCCCTTCTCTTTTCCTCCTCTTCTCCTCCTTCTCCTCTTCTCCTCATCTTCCCCTCCTCTTCCTCTTCTTCGCCTCCTATTTTACTCCTCTTCTCCTCTTCCTCTTCTCCTCCTTCTCTTCTTCTTTCCCTTCTCCTCCTCTTCATTCGCCTCCTCTCTTCCTCTTTTCCTCCTCCTCCCCTCCTGAGGCATCCGCCTCCATCTCTTCTCCATGTCCGCCGCCACCACCACCACCCCTTCCTTTCCAGTCTGTCTATAGTTTGGTTGTTGTCGACGCCTGCTTGTAATAATTGTTCCCGGTGACTGAACGCCAATCTAAGGCTAATCTTCGGGCGCCGTAAAAGGGCCGCTGCATTGATCATCATCATCATCATCATCATCATCATCATCATCATCATCAGCAGCAGCATAATCGTCGTCGTCATTGCCATCATCATCATCAGCATCATCATCATCATCATCATCATCATCATCATCATCTGGAACCGCCGTATATTAATCCAAAGACACTACTAGGCTGTGTGCCCCTCACCCCATCAATTCCCCCCCCCCCCCAACCTTTCCATTCTCACTGGGTGGCGCTCGCGTTTGTGATAGATCAGGTTTTGGGAAAACCGGAAAGGTATTATGACACGCAGAGGCGTCACTAGAGCTGCGGCAAAGCCACGATGTCACTCACCCCTCCTCCTCCCAAACAAAAGAAAACAAAGAAATGATTACACCACGGACCTTCTCTAGTCCTTCAATTCCAGCTCCTCATGCGTGCAAATAGAATCGCCCGGCTTTACAAACACCGAACGTTTTGGTGTCACGCGCTCCCCTGCGACGGTGTGTATTGGTGTCACTTGGTGCGACCCGCGCCCCTTGAGAGATATCACTGTTGGTTGGTGGTCTCGTGTTGCTTAATAAACGTTTCCAGGTGCTGGGGGGGGTCCATGCACGGGTGGGTGACTTTTGACTGAATTCGCGGAGGTTATGCAGTGAGAGAGAAAAATTGCTATTTGAATCTTGTCATCCTGAATTTATCATGGTTTTGTAATCACAATTTAGTAAGTAAGGTCATAGATCATATTGCCTGTGATCATGCACTGCATTATCAATGACTTCTCCTCACATATAATAACTGAACTCAACGCACCGCTGTAATTTTGTCTCTAACCAGTGTGGTCTATATGCCTGTATGCAGTGGCGTAACGTGGGAAGGGGGCGAGGGGGGCAATTTGCAGAAAGCCCCCTCGGGCCCCGGAAGAAGGGGCCCCAAAGAGTGGTTGAAACTTAACTAGACAATGATTTATTTTTACATTTTACTACTATTTCAATATTACTGTTACAAAGTGAGTAATTATTGAATTAGGGAATAAACCTTATTTTAGAATGGTCTAATCTATGCTAGCTTATAGGGGTCCCCATATCCTATAGGGTCCCCATTATCAAGGATGCCCTCTGTGCCCCTGAAAGTCATGCTATGCCACTGCCTGTATGGATTTGGCAATATGAAGTTTTCACATATTCATGTTCCTAATGTTTGGTAAATGATTGATTATGTGGTTATCTGACTGATTGACTGATTTCCATGCATTTGTTTCGTCGAGCATGACGACTTTGTTGTGTGATGCATGACAATTACTTTTATCAGCAGAACCTGGAATAACTCCATCGATTTTACCACAGTAACATTGACTCTTAGTGAGATAAATCATGGGATTGCATCACTCATATATATCCATTTTTATAGCTCACTCAAGCAGAGCGTTGTCTCAACCCGGGTTTGCTGCTGAAAATGTTATCTCCCTGGCATTGATATATGTTTGCTGTCATAGAGTGGAATCTTGGAAATGATATTTTAGGTTTTACTTGCTTTGATGTGTTGGCAGCTGATCGTGAGTGATTCGATTTATTTAAATACCGTATTATCTCGGGTATAATATGCATCCTGAGTGTCTAGAGTTATTGTAAAATTCTTAAAACCGCTGTATAACACGCACCTGAACTTATTCATATGGGACAACTTCTATAGCGCTATAACATAGCAGAAGCTAAAGTGAAAGACATTGTCAACAGCTTTAATTGGATGTAGTTATAGTCACAGATTTTTGCAAGGAAAGAAAGGAGTTAGAAGCTCTTTTAATGTCTTGGAGGTAAAATATGATTGTGTATAATAATTGTCAATCCTCCAGAAGTGTTGAGAAGAAAGGAAATCGACAAATAACAATAGCTTAGAATTTCAAGTCGAAATGTCATCAGATTATGACTATCGACTTTTGAAAATTGTGAATTTTTAGTGGAATTTTGAAAGATATAAATAATATTTCAAGTTTTACTCGCATTCACACTTGGGTAACTGATCAAAAGTGATTCGATTTATTTAATTACCGTATTGTCTTGGTATAGTACGCACCCGTGCAATCCTGTTGTGTTTTAGCTTGCCCTGTCTACACTTGCAAATGGCAGCTGGGCAGTGACTTTTGCCAGCCGTGTCCAGAAAACAGCGAGGCAGCGAAGGCCGGTTCGTCTGAATGTCGGTGCTTTGACGGGTACTTTCGAAGCGTCACTGACAGCCCGGCAGCGCCATGTACCAGTAAGATCAGATGCCAATTGCTTGGACATTGTTTGTTCATTGATTAGGCTTTGTATGTGTTTAATGGACCCTTAATGGGCCCTCATGGCCTCAACATGTGCGCATCGCAAATTCATTACAGATTTGTAGAAAAAAATTAAAAACCCATCTTTTTGACCTGGCCTATCCACCATAGACTGTCACCCGTTTGCCTGGCCGGATATCCTGGATTTGACCTGGATCTTTAATTATTTGGATTTGGTGTGCCATCGGTTGATGCTTCTGTGGCGCTATAAAATTATTATTAGCATTATGGAATAACGAGGGTTGTCATGGATGAGCCGTTTTAAATGCAGAAGGTGATGGCCCATGTCTGCAAAAGCGATTGATATCAATGTAGTAATGGATGCTAAAGATAGTGGCTGAATATGGTGCTTGAATTCGATCTATAACATGACGAAATAACTTTCAAATGTGCGGTTGTATTTGCTCAAATACTCTGCATTATTGGCATTATGGAATAACGAGGGTTGTCATGCTGGATGCGCTATAAATACAGAAGACGATGGCCTACGTTTACAATAGCGATTGATATCGATGTAGTGAAGAATGCTAAAGACATTGGCTCAATGTGGTGCTTGAAAACGATCTCTAGCAGGACGAAATAAGTTTCAAATTTGCGGTTGAATTTGCACAAATCCTGTGCATTATTAGCATTATGGAATAACGAGGGTAGTCATGGATGAGCCGTTTTAAATGCAGAAGGTGATGGCCCGTGTTTGCAATAGCGATTGATATCAATGTAATAACAGGAACATCTTGCATCGTCCATGTATCTCTAATTTCCTTTGCTAACTTTGATACGAAAAAACTGCTGGTCTTCCCCATATTTTCATTTTGTATCTGAAGTTGCGTTTGTAGCACATCCTTGTTTCATGGCAGTGTCTTCAAATTTACTAGAGTATCTACTAGGGATGGTACAGGTGGACGGGTTTAAGCACGGGGGCTTTTTGTTTTACCGAAAAAGTTATAAAACTATAGCAAATTAGCAATGCAGTAATAGAAAAATAATATTGAGTAAAGTGTATTAGTATAACTTGTACATCGCGTTCAGTTTGTCAGACAGCATGCATTTTACTTACTGAAAACATGAAATACAGATGACGTAATCTGACATCATCAGTAATAAATCTATAATGGCGTCCTCTGACTCCTCCAAGGACTCTTTGACCGAGAAAGTTCTTCTGGTAAAGTTTTGTGGTTTAACTTGAGCTCTAATGCCTGCTCATAGATAAATGATATCTACTAAATATTTTTAACAAGCCCATTCATGTCGGCTTAGGCTAGCTGACTGATTATCCTGATTCCTAAGTACTAGATCTGTCCTAATCTAAACATGCGTGCTATTTACAATGAATAGTTATCCCAATTTCGTAGCCCCTATTTCACTGTTGCCTCTCTATAGTCTCTAGGAACGGATACGGGTTACGGGTCCATGTACAGGTCCTTGTAGTACTTGTACCCGTATACCCGCTGGTACGGGTCCAAAATTCCAAATCCAAAAACTCCAAATTTCAACCAAAGTCGGTTACGGGTACGGGTACGGGTACACAGCTTACGGGTACGGGTCGGGTAGGGTATAGCGCTAGCGGGTACGGGTAGGGTAGGGTAAAAAAGTTTTTCCACGGGTACGGGTAGGGTATGCATTTTGCTGTACCCGCACATCTCTAGTATCTACTGTATGGATTTAAGCAGGGCTTTTTGTAAAAAAATATTTTCCGGAGGGCATCAGTCGGAAGTCACTTGTCAGCATTACGTAGTCACGTAGCTATAGGGACTTGTTACAAAAAGTGTCCGAAGACAGATAAATATATACTCTTCAGCTCTTGTCTTGACCCGGATCAGAAGCAGAGAAAGTCCCTTGGAAAGCAATCGCATTGAGTCGTTGTGCAGTCATGGAAATGCGTTGGAGCAAAAAACTTCTCTCCCTTGTGTCTCCGGAAAGAACGGAAAGATGACGACCCAACTCTTTTATGAAAGTGAGTGCGTCGTGACTGATTGGGCCAAGAGTCTCGAAGGCCAATGGCAAGAAGAAATAGTCGGCCGATAAGTCAGTGTATTTGGTGATTTTCCTCACTGATGCTGCTTCAGCAGCAGCTCCTGGAGAGAGAGACGTCAATGGCGGATGAGTGGCAGCGACTGTGTCCGCCACTGTGACGTCCCACACCAGGCAGTATATATATATATATATATATATATATATATATATATATATGTTATATTATGTTATGTTATACGTCCCTTCTTACCTTCATTGACATGTCAGCGTTGTCAAAGCGCTTTTGACTTTGGTATTTTACACTATGCTACAGCGCTATATAAATTGTCCAATTAATAATAATATATATATATATATATATATATATAATGATCATTTTCTATTTAATAATTTAATTTTGCAAAAACCAGTCTTCGGATTTTCTGGAGCGTGGTCGGATTTTCCGGAGTGCCGCTCCGCCTTGCTCCGGCACAAAAAAGCCCTGGATTTAAGAAACCTGCTAGACTTTTTACAATTCCTTCTTTGTGGCATGTCTACTTCAATACAATTAGCTATAAACTGTGGAAATTAGTCTTTTATCTAAAATATTGATAAAGAACAATCAGTACATTTCTATCAGTACATTTGGCATACATTATAGGCAATCAGAAGGGGTTTTTAGATTAACTCAACTAATAAGTACAATAAGTAACATTTCCATATAATATTACAACATGGTATAAGTATATGAAAAACATATGCTAAAAATTTATGAACTTTTCTGAGCTTTCAAACAAAAACATTATTGCATTCATAATAAGTAAGTAAAAGCTCATATAAAACCACTTGAAGGTAATTGAAAATCAAAATTTGCAACACCTTAAATATATATATACTTTATATATTTCCTACTGAAATTGCAATTCTTTGTGTGGTTTTCCAGGACCACCATCTGGCGTTGAGAATCTGTCGGTTGATTTTGCCAGCCACTCCGTTGTCAACCTGTCCTGGCACCGGCCGAGTGACAGCGGCGGAAGGGCTGATCTCCGTTACCGCGTGGAGTGCGTCGAATGCCGTGGCCGCGTCGGCTACGTACCCGCTCAATCAATGCTCAATTTCACAAGGCAAGGAAATATGACGGTGGGGTGGGTGGGTGGGTGGGTTGGTGGGCTGGAGTTGAGTTTGTGCAATTTTTTAAAACTGCTTTTAAATTTTTGTCCACAGGTTTCATCTAAGGTTGCCAGATGTCCCACGATTGGCAGTAGCCCGTTTCTGCCATCAGCATTGGGGGAGGAAATTTGTTAAATTTGTGAAAGCTATACTGATGATGATGATAGCTGATATTTTATGATGATGATGATGATGATGATTATGATTATTATTATTATTATTATTATTATTATTATTATTATTACGAGCATTTATAAAGGGGAGTAGCGACGGGGGTGGGGGTATTTTAGTATATATACCCCAAAATCAGGCTACCTTAAAGTTTTTAATGTGATTTTTAAGATTTTAAACTTTTTAAAAGATTTATACTCCCAAATCACAATATGCCCCTCCCCCCAATCAAATTCCTGGCTGCGCCTCTGGTGGGGAAGTAATTTTTCCATCAGTCCGCCGATATTATCACTCTCCGCTGAACTTAAGTCACAAGACTAAACAACGGCAGAATGCTTTCTTGGCGTTGAGGCAATCATCGTATTTCAAAAGCTTGTCTGTTCAACTGATCAGATTCTAATGACAGCGTCTCTTCTTCGCCTCCAGTTGTCTCTGAATTATTGTGACTTACTGTCCTGGACATGGATACCTACAAACCATCGGATATGTTTAGAAAAACCCCGTTCTGGCATCCATCTGCCTACCTACATGCCTGTCTGTCTGTCTGTCTGTTTGTCTGTGTGCGTGCCTGTCTGTCTGCATATCTGTCTGTATGTCTGTCTGCCTACCTGTCTGTCTGTCTGTCTCCGTCCGTCCGTCTGTATAATTGATTGTAGTTGGTGGTCAGTTCTTCCTGTTTATGAACGAAGACAGAATTCATTGACTTTCTCTCCCATGTATGGTAACCGATATATTTTCTCTTTGGGTGGGTGGGTGGGTGGTGTGGGTGTCTGTTGCCCCGGCATTGAGGGTTTATTCAGAAGTTTCTGGTACATCTGTCCCGGGGGAGGGGGAGGGAGCCAGGACCAACTAGACAACACTGGAGGCAGCTCATGGTCTCGTTCAAAATGTAAATTTTAAGCAAGAGAAAACAAGCTGGGCTCAGTGGCGGCTCCAGGATTTGGCAAATGGGGGGGCACTGTGGTGGTAACGTCTAAGCATGGGGGTCAACCATTTGTTGTTAGGTATGTAGTAGTAAGTATAGGGTCCCAGCAGGGAGAGCTCATTGGAAGGTGGGGAGCAGTCATTCAGTAGGGGCCCCTCTGTGTGGAGCCGCCACTGGCTGGGCCTAGAAAAAGTTACGATACAGTTACACCAGGGCAAGAACATGGCATTGAAGGGGCATTGTTACATGAAGTAGATAATTACCAATGCAACATAATGGCCATCTAAGTCTGGGTCTGTTGGCTCAAAATTATCAGGGGCGTAGCGACGGGGAGGGGGTATATCGGTGTATATATAACTCCCAAATCTCAGACTACCTTAAAATTTTCAATGTGTTCTTAAATATTTTCAAAGTTTTTTATGATTTATACCCCCCAAATCACATGATATATCTGCAATCAAATTCCTGACTACGCCCCTGAAAATTATTATTCTGAGTTCTTTAAGTTTTTGTCATTTCTTTGTGGCATTTGCTATTTCTTTTCTCATTTGTTTTGTTTATTTTAAAATACAAAGTTCAATAATTTTAGCTTCAGTTTTGTTAGTTGTTCAATTTTTTCTCCTCATTTTGAAATTTGAATGCGCTATAGAAGCCGTATTCAATCCACTCATTCATTGTTTCTTTATCTAGACTAAGTGCATAGGAATAGGCAGCTACTAAACGGTACTACCCTCCAGAGCGCTATATAAATCCGTGAGATTTTACTTACTTATCTTTGTTCTGCTAATGTCTTGTGGGTGACATTTTGTGTTTTTTTGTGATTTTTTTTCAACAGATTTTTCAAGTAGACCCCTAGTTCTGCGTGAATGGTGACACGTTTGATTAACCCCTTAACTGGGTATTTAACTGTAACTCAATGTAAAATGAACGGATATATCCGGGATCCCCCAGTTAAGGGGTTAAGCACTCAGTTATTGTTAAATGTTGTATGTGTCTGTATATGTGTCTGTGTCTTTGTAGTATTATTGTCTGTTCGTGTTTGACTTACCTCCCCTTGCTATTGTTTCTGAATATGGAGATATGAGATAAATTGATTCTTGGCTTCTACGCTAAGCGTTGCATCTAAACAAAAGGTCGAACTCTGACCCCCGAGTTAAAGCCCCCCCCCCCTTCCCGAGCAAAAACCCTGTCGGTCTTTTGTCTGTTTCCGCTCTCAATGACATGAGTGGCATTCCTACACTGACCTGGCCACCGCAGATGGATTTGAAGTACATCTGCACAGAGCATCATCATCATCTTCTTCTTCTTCATCTTCATCAACGTAGTCATTGTAATTATTGTTGTCCATATTACCGATACTAGTAGTATTGTATAATAATAATAATAATAATAATAATAATAATAATAATAATAATAATAATAATAATAAATTATTAATGTTATAACTACATAGTTATATGATATTATTACTAGTAGTATTGTATAACATTAATAGTATAATAGATGTAGTTATAATAATATTATTAGTTTAGTAATAATAATAATAATAATAATAATAATAATATTATTATTATTATTATTATTATTATTATTATTATTATTATTTTTCCTAAATGGTATTTATGAGCTAACGGTTTAGGTTTGCAGTTTTCATCGGTCCCTCCCTTCCCTTCCCTTCCCTCTCTTCCCTCAATTTTGAAGAGCTATAATGTCAGAGATACAGCTGATACCCTTTAAGTTGAAGCCATAAATATGGTCTTTGTGTTATGTTTAAACTGTCTCTGCTGTTCTAAATCCTGTAGCGTGGCTTGTTCTCCGAAACCTTAGCCCTGTTGTTCATCTGTCGTTAATTAAGATGTTAGGAGTTTGTGTTCTTCTAAACTTTATGTCCGTTCTTTGACATCGCAAGGAGAAGATAAGAACCGTTACTGTTATCTCTGTCTACCTGTGGGCTATGTTTTTTCCGCCCATTAGAGCCATCTGTTGAGTTAAACAGGGGCGCAGCCAGTCTATAAGGATGCCATTCTGTAATATTCTGCGCGCGGGGCTTGTACGGCGCCCTGTTCTCGAAGAGCTGTGGGTGCTTAGAGTTGTCCCTCTGGGGCAGGACCCTGCGAATCCTCAGGTATGGTGGACGACAAGAGTGCCTTCCAGCCATTTACTTGTATAGCATTCACAGTGACAGACAGCACGCAGTGGTTTGGCCGTTGATATGATAAACATGGCATGTTGTTTACTGGTCAGCGAAAATGCCTGGACAGATTGGAGACCAGTTACAGTCAGGGGCGTAGCCAGGAATTTGATCTGGGGAGGGAGATAATGCGATTAGGGGGTATAAATCTTTAAAAACTTTGAAAATCTTCAAAGACACATTAAAAACTTTAATAAAGCCTGATGTGTGTGTGTGGGGGTTGTATACCGATATACCCCCGTCGCTACGCCCCTGGTTACGGTTTGATATCACGTTCTTGTTCTGGAATGAGCAATGGATGGACTGACGGACGGATGCGTGGATGGATGAGTGGTTGGGATGCTACGGCTATGGAGGAACAGTGGCGGCTCCTGGATTTGACAAGTGGGGGGGGGTGTTGGGGTGGCAACTTATAAGCATGGGGGCCAACCATTTGTTGATAGGTATGTAGTAGTAAGTGTAGGGTCCCAACTGAGGGGCCACTGGGAGGCCAGACATTCAATAGGGGCACAGGCTCCCCGGGCCCGCATGTGGAGCCGCCAATGTGGAGGAAACGATTTTCTAAGGTTAAATGCTTTAATTAAGTTTAGGTAGAAAAACTTGAGACGGTACTATGCTATCCTTTTCCACACATTACAGGATCATTGTTCTTTTTTATACAGGTTGGAGCAAAAAAACCCGGACTAGTCACATTTAGGTTTGCATTTAATATAGTCCGGGTTTTTTTGCACCACCCTGTAATTATTATGTTAGGAATAGACTTTGGCCAGAGAATTTTTTGCAGTGAAAAAGGCAATTCCAGTGCTTCAGTTGCCAGAGCTCTGTCCCCAAAACTATTTGGACATCTGCCTTTTTTCACATTAAAAATATCTGGTGCATTCTATCGGACATGCATTACGACTACTCTTGATTTCCAGTCACTTTTCCATTTGGATTCTGTTAATTGCGCATCAGAGTAGAAATATAAGATAAGAGGCACTATTATATTATACAAATGCTACATTACATTACAATTACACTGAATGTCACACATTTAAAATCTTTAGTTTAGTGAATATGTCAGTGAGTGGGTTTGATTGTATCGCTGTTATTATATGTGACATGCTGCAGTTGAGTTCTGACCCATGAATTTTTAGAAAATCAAACACATTAAACAACCATACTTTTTGACAGTTGAAGACTAGTTTATGGCAAGGATTAATAATAATAATAATAATAATAATAATAATAATAATAATAATAATAATAATAATGAATAATAATATGCATTTTAAAATTTGTAAGTATCAGTTCTAATACACAAAATCAATACTAATAACAATAATAATAATAATAGTAATAATAACAATAATAATTTAATAATAATAATAATAATTTGTGTAAAAACTTTTTTGAGTAAAATTTTTTTTCTTTAATGATGATGATGATGATGATGATGATGATGATGATAATAATAACAATAATAATAATAATAATAATTATAATAATAATAATAACAATAATAATAATAATAATTTGATTTTAGGTGGTTTAGGAGACAGCCTGTTTGATAGCCGCTCTAATATTAAAGATGTCTCCACAGAACGTATGTTACTTTATCGCTGTAGAGTGTCGCTGGTTGGTCTGACTTCCAACACCATGTACAGGATTCTTGTGTTTGCCGAGAATGACGTTAGTGCCGTCAGTGGAGTGTCCGTGTCATCCGAGATCGTCGTCACTACTGAGGCGGCAGGTAAACAGTCTTTTGCGATTTGCGTGACGGCGTGCTTGCGTGGCGTGTCACGTGTTTCGGTTTTGACCCCACGCCGGCGTGACCGCAGATGGAAAATGTTTCTTTTTTTCTCGACGATAAGTAGTTTCTGTTGACTCTCGGAGAAAATTGAGACTTGGATTTGCTGGCGTCGAAGCCCGCGTTGAAAGCATGGAAATGCGCGTGTGTGTGTGTGTGTGTGTGTGTGTGTGCACGGTCCGTCGAAAGACGATGGGTGTCTGGCTCCTCCTTTCTCATCCGGACTTGCCACCACGGATATAGAAGGGTTAACATGTCAGAGATGGGGAATAGTGGCGTAGCCAAGGGAGTTTGGGGTTAAAACTTAAACCCAACCCCTCTTGGCTGCCGAAAAATTTTTAAATGAGTTTCTATACATTTAAAAAAATTTTGGACGCGATTTTGGTGTCAAAACACCCTTGGCTGGCGACCCAAAAGTTTTAAGTGGCATAAAATGTAACAGTGCAAGAGGCGACGACCTTTTTTGCTTGCCAAGATTTTAGATGTTTTCAAAGTTGGTCAAGGTCAAAACCAACCTCTTCCCCTTCCGGAAATCCTGGCTACGCCACTGATTGGGGATCAACTAGTCTTATAAGGTTGTTGCAATGTCCGACTGCAGAGAGATGAGTGTCCATCGATTCTCTTCTATATTAATCATCCTTCATGATCCCCCCCCTGGCGGAAAATTTTCAACAGTTTAGCGCAATTCCCTTCCCACGACTGATCACAGCCAGAATAGCGGGGGTGGGGGCGCCCCCTCCGTGGCTACGCCAATGGTGAATAACTGACCTCTTATCTGTGTGGTGCAAAAAACGGACCAAATTCGAACATTATCGCGGCGTTACTAGGAAAAGTGCCACTTACGTTCAATCATCGCGTTTCGTGTTTCTACTAATCATTACTCCTGCCAGTCTGCCACCTGTTTATACATTTTTTATTCCTTCATTCATTCCTGGTTACTGTCAAGAGAATTTAACCAGCAGGTCTGTCTGCTTGTCTGTCTGCTTGTATGTCTGCTTGTCTGTCTGTGTGTTTGTCCGTCTGTTTGTCCGTCCGTCCGTCTGTCTGTCTGTTTATCTGTGGCAATAAAATATCTACAGTGCCGAGTACCAGGAGCTATTTCAATGATCATACAACAGAATATTTATGTTTATTATGATTAACTTTATTGCGTTCATCCAACAGAGGCGTTGTGTTGACACAACAGCCCAAAAATCAGGATATAAACAGTGAGCTTCTATGATATTGACAGACCCACAAGAGTTATTGCTATCATTGAGGGATGTGCAGACAGGTATAGAAGAAGAGATACACTGGGGAATCATTGTTTAATAGGAATGATAGGGATATCATAATCTACTGTATGTGTATAGATGTTTATTGTAAACAGTGAATTATTAATGTGTGACTGGGCTTGGGGCTTGTAACATTAAGCACACTAGGAAGTTGAATAAGCTATTCAGTATTCGATACTTGGTGAGGTCCAAAGATTAGTATCCAGAATATCCACTAGTATCCAGATGATTGGAGTTCTGCAGTGCCTCTTTCCCATCCTCGGTCGCCGTCTTCTGAGAAGAGGCGCCACATAAACGCCGAGTTACTTTACAACACATTACCCGATCACAGTGTTACTCAATTTAATTTGCATTTATTATGGATGTTGTATTTTTGACTGCTCTGAAATGGCATGCATTACAGTTCTCTTGATATTGCATAATTGGATATATAGCGCTACACAGTTTGAAGTTTTGAACCACTTTGTGTGAGTGTGTGAGTGTGTGTGTGTGTGTGTGTGTGTGTGACATTAATCAGGTTGTGCTGTTATCGATATATCGGTTATTCTGTTTAGCAGTGGCGTAGCCAGGATTCTGGAATGGGGAGGCGCATAGATAAGCCTATTTATGAGTAAAAAAAGTCTCCAACGAGAAAAAATATTGCCACTCATTCTCTAACCCGACCCCCGAAATTCAGCCGACGGTTTTGCCCTAATCCCACGCAGTGACGTAGCCAGGATTTTATGTTGGGGGGGGGCTGAAGCCCAAGATTCAACCCCTTCCTTCTCCACCCATTCTCCCGCGTTAGACGCTCCCCGGCCGCGTTACACGCGGCCCCATTGGAATGGGAGTTCGGGAGTTTCTCCCCCGAAATTTTTTTAAAAATCGTAGATGCTCCTACGTGTGTTTTAGAGCATTTTAGACATAAAATCACAGGTCTGGTATCAATAGGTTCCATGTCTGTAATTTCTTATTTTAGGTACTACACACTTTGGACCTCAGTTTAACGTAATTTTGTAAGAAATGCATCAGGTTCGTTTATCTCACAATAGTTAAAAACCATTTCAATTGCAACTAATATTCGGCAGTCTGCATTGAGCACTGCATCATAATTCAACGATAAGTAGTCTCTTATTATCAGATAATTGTTCGCTGTATATAGCGTATGTTGCAAAATATAATTTCTTGTGCATGTGGTTCGCGGAGCCGTCAAAGGTCAGCAATGTGGCCCGCGGCTGAAAAATTCTGAAGACCCCTGCAATATCCAACATACGATTATTGTGAACAAACAAAATTACCAAATTACCAAGTGTCACTCAGGCGGTCATCGCCAGTTTTGTTATGCAGGCATGTTTTAAGATATCTGGTTCATTATAGGCCTACATAACAGGTTTTATAGCCATCAAAAACAAGTTTTATAATATAGTTATTCACTGTGTGAGAGAAACCAATTGAAGGACTGTTGAATAGAGGGTTTAGAGGGCCTTGATATCGAAAAATCTAATCGATTTGAAGAAATTCTCCGACAAAATCCACATTTTCCTCTTGTTCCATCTTCACTGCTTTTACCTTTGCAAGAATAATCAATAATATCTTTCTCAATTTCGATCTACAGCGTTCGAAATAAGAGCACCTACAGCCACTTCATACAGCACACTAATGCCATTGACTGTACGGGAACGAGGTACATCAACTAAATGAAAGTCCTGCTGAATATCTTGTGGAATGGCTAGTAGAGCGATAGGGGGGAAGAGTCGTGTTTTAAGATATCTGGTTCATTATATGCCTACACAACAGGTTTTATAGCCATCAAAAACAAGTTTTATAATATAGTTATTCACTGTGTTAGAGAAACCAATTGAAGGACTGTTGAATAGAGGGTTTTTATAGGGCCTTGATATCGAAAAAATCTAATCGATTTGAAGAAATTCTCCGACAAAATCCACATTTTCCTCTTGTTCCATCTTCACTGCTTTTACCTTTGCAAGAATAATCAATAATATCTTTCTCAATTTCGATCTACAGCGTTCGAAATAAGAGCACCTACAGCCACTTCATACAGCACACTAATGTCATTGACTGTCGCAGGAACGAGGTACATCAACTGAAATGAAAGTCCTGCTGAATATCTTGTGGAATGGCTAGTAGAGCGATAGGGGGGAAGAGTCGTGTTTTAAGATATCTGGTTCATTATATGCCTACACAACAGGTTTTATAGCCATCAAAAACAAGTTTTATAATATAGTTATTCACTGTGTTAGAGAAACCAATTGAAGGACTGTTGAATAGAGGGTTTATAGGGCCTTGATATCGAAAAATCTAATCGATTTGAAGAAATTCTCCGACAAAATCCACATTTTCCTCTTGTTCCATCTTCACTGCTTTTACCTTTGCAAGAATAATCAATAATATCTTTCTCAATTTCGATCTACAGCGTTTGAAATAGAGCACTTACAGCCATGGGTGCTGATCACTCAAGACTGCACTAACTGCACCAACAAAACTTTTGAGCACGCAACACCATTTGGGTTTGAATTCATTTGGGTGGGCTAGCTTCATGTTTGGAGGGGCTCAAGCCCCCCAAGCCTATGCCTAGCTACGTCCTTGATCCCACGACCTGTCCCACCCAGAATGAGGGGGCCCGGCCACCTGCCCCTCGTGCCCCCCATGGTCAACGCCAATCCTGTTAGCAGTAGGCCTGCTTGTCTCTCGTTTGCAGTTCCTTCGAAGGTGACGAATGTCCACGTGACGTCGCTCGGAAGTGACCGGATCAGCCTCGGATGGGACGCCCCGGAGGGGTTTGACGCCGCCTCGATCGAAGGCTACGAGGTCCGCAGTTGGAGGGATTCTGAACGACCGATCAACGCCACGGCCACCGTCGTTCCGTCGCCTAACGTCACCTTCTACCGCCTCATGCAACAGTCCAGATACTCATTCATGGTATACTATATTCGTTAATATGTATACACTACGTGACTATACTATATATACTAACTATATATATACTAACTATATATATACATATATATATATTTATTTATTTGGAACAAGGTTTGTAGCGATGACATCACAATGACGTCATCTGTAAACATTGAATATAGCGATGCTGTCGTTAAATGCATCCCGTGAAGAACAACGTGCAGTTATTATATGTATATACTATATGTATATATACTATATGTATATATATACTATATATGCTATATATATATATATATATTAGGGGCGTAGCCAGGAATTTGATTTTGAAAAAGTAAAGTTTTCCCATGCCCGACTTCGAGCTTTGGGGCCGGTGCTGATCTTCGGTCTCTTAGGCATACAGCGACGCAGATGGCATACGCCATTAACGTAGAGTAGGTTGCTACTTGCCAGCCAAACGTCTAGGCCTGCGCTTTACTTCGCAGCGAACGCTGCTCCTCAATTTGATGTTATAACCGCCTTCTAGCGAGTAAGGCTAAGTCGACCTTAGGGGCTCCTGCGGGAGTTGAACCCGCGATCTCCTGCTCCATCGTCCAACGTTGTTACCACTCTGCTATATTCCCGCCCCTTCAATTTGATTTGGGGAAGTATAATTTTTTCATTTGGGGTGTTATACATTTGGGGAAGGGTGGTATAAATGTTGACTATAAACCACATAAACCACATATAGAAAAACAGTATAGAAAACTTTAAGGTAGACTTATTTTGGGGTGAAACTCGCGTTCCCAGTGCATGCTGCTATTTCAGAGATGTCAGAATTTTTCAGAATGTTAAAACAGTCTACTGTGTATTGTGATTACTTATTCCGCCTGGGAATTGATTAGGCCTAGAAACGCATTGGCTGAGCGTCTGAGAGCGTGTGAGTAAGAGTCAGCCATGCATCTCTCTTCTTACTACAGGACTATAGACGGTTCAAGGTCCCCATTGATTTTGCCCGGGCAGTTATCTGAGGCGGAGGAGGGGGGCTGATAGTGTGGGTGGGGAGTAAGTGTCGCTCCCCCGGGACAAGAGGGATGGAATAAATGGGCGGAATTTGCCGCTTGATTGGAGAACTTTTGAGGTTTTTCATTTGTGGTGTCGCTGAGAAATGGAAAACGGACTTACGGCCATTTCAACAAAGCCACACCTGGCTGAAACTATAAAGGTCCCCTTTCACCAACGCCCCCTGTGCTACTTAATGCTTAGACACCCCACCCACTCACACCTCCCCCACACAAATTGACGCGTGTTTTGTTTTGCAGAGGTCTTCATGGGGGTTGTGTTTCTGTGTACTAGGTTAGTCTGGTATGTCAGTGCATGATTATGGGGGCAGTGGCGACTCCAGGATTTGGCAAGTGGGGGGGGGGCGTTGGGGTGACAACTTCTAAGCATGGGGGCCAACTATTTGTTGTTAGGTATGTAGTAGTAAGTATAGGGGTAGTAGTAAGTATAGGGTCCCAACAGGGGTCATTGGGGCCAGGCATTCAATAGGGGCGCACGGGCCCCCATGTGGAGCCGCCGCTGATAGGTGCAGTTTTGGCTTAGCAATTACTTTGTTGGCCGTTGAGGTATTTATTGACGGCTCTATTCTTCACAGAGAAATTTTGTTTTTGGGCGTTAAATGGTTAACAGTAATTTGCGATTATGCACAAAATCGTTTTCTATGGCATTAATTTTTAATTGTTTGCTTTGGCGTAGCCACAGGGGCTGCCCCCCCATTCTGTCTGGGACCGGTCGTAGAATTTGCGCAAAACCGTGGAGAAAATTGGAGAGGGTAACTTCAAGCATTCCTTGACAAGGTTTTTTATTTGTCTCAGACTTTTGCCCGAAAATGTCGATGTGCCCCCCCCCTATTCCAAAACCCTGACTACGCCCCTGCTCGTCTGTCTAGCTTTTACGAAACTCAGGAGATCAATCGACGAATGAATCAATTAATCAATCAGTAAACTTCTATGTCGCCACTATCCACTATCATTAAGCCTATAGATTAGTATAGAACTTGTTTAGTTAATTGCCGTCAGGGGCGTAGCCAAGATTTTGATTTGGGAGGGTATATATATTGGGGGGGGGGGTATAAACCTTAACTATAAACCATATAAACTACATATAACCACATATAACTCACATAAAAACTTTAAGGTAGACTGATTTGGGGGGTATATATACCCATTTTCTTTCTCAACTCACACAAATAGCATTTGTAAAGTAGCTCACTACCACCTTCGTGATTTGTATCGTATTAGGAAATTTCTGAATAAACCTTCATTAATGCTTTTGGCAAATGCCTTAGTGTCCAGTCGTCTTGATTATTGCAACTCCCTTCTTTTTGGCATTTCTAAATCAAACCTGGCTAAACTCCAACGAGTTCAAAATTCATTGGCTCGGGTAGTTTCAGGAACCCCAAAACGTGAGCACATAACCCCAGTCCGTAAGGGTCTTCACTGGCTTCCAATTAAAGAAAGGATAGACTTTAAAATCTGCCTTCAGGTATACAAAACACTTTACTACAAGGAACCCAGTTACCTTCTTTCAAAACTTTCTGTACAAGCAAACAAATACTCGACCAGATCCGCGTCTGCAATAGTTCTCTCCATCCCACATACTCGGACAGTTCTTGGTTCTCGTGCTTTCTCAGTGGCTGCCCCAAAACTCTGGAACTCATTGCCTCAGCATGTTCGCATCGCAAATTCATTACAAATTTTTAGAGCAAGATTAAAAACCCATCTTTTTGACCGGGCTTATCCACCATAGACTGTCACCCGTTTGTCCGGCCGGATACCTTGGATTTGACCTGGATCTTTAGTGATTTGGATTTGGTGTGCCATCGGTTGATGCTTCTGTGCATTATGAAAGTGGCGCTATAGAAGTTTAAGATTAGATTAGATTAGATATACCCCCGTCGCTACGCCCCTGGTTGCCGTTATTAGCTAAGGGGCAGGTAGCATTAGTGAACGGAGACTTGGAATAACGAGTCTTCAAGCCGTGTTTGAGAAATGCAAAAGAGTTTGACCTTCTTGTCATAATCAGTCAGCAGCGCATTCCAAAGGATAAGGATAAGGATTGGAGATTACAGTCCTTTACAAAGTCTCCAACGCAATGAAATATCCAGTCTAATGGATATAACAGAGTGTATTTAGGGACCGATTTATCTTCGACCAAAGATATCTCCCAGCAGTTATAGATGTTTCTACATACTGTGTGTATGTTTCTCTCTCTCTCTCTCTCTCTCTCTCTCTCTCTCTCTCTCTCTCTCTCTCTCTTTCTCTCTTTCTCTCTCTCTCTCTCTCTCTCTCTCTCTCTCTCTCTCTTCTCTCTTTCTCTCTCTCTCTCTCTCTTTCTCTCTGTCTCTCTTTGTCTCTCTCTCTCTCTCTTTCTCTCTCTTTCTCTCTCTTTCTCTCTCTTCTCTCTCTCTCTCTCTCTCTCTCTCTCTCTCTCTCTCTCTCTCTCTCTCTCTCTCTCTCTCTCTCTCTTTCTGTGTTTGTTCCGTTGTATCTGTTCTTGTGTACCATGGACGTGTATGTTTTTGTACAGATACGCGGCAAGACGGCCAAGGGCTGGGGGGAGTTCAGTGACGTCATATATGCCACCACCACTCATGTATGTAAGTGATGAATTTCGTGTATATTCGATGCTTTGCCAGGTTTTATGAGCTCTGTTTAAATAGGAATGATGGCTGCCGTGGATGAATGGAAACAACGGAGCCCTGAACGGTGAACCTGTCCCAGGACAGAGAACATGATGATGATGATGATGATGATGACGACGACGACGATGATGATGATGATGATGATGATGATGACAATGATGATGGATGAATAATCCAGTTGGGAAGGATTTTAGCAGACTTTCAGCCAGATGCTTAGAATGGTTTCCACCGCTAAGGACCTTGTGTTCAACGTGGGTGGGGTGCAGGGCCGTAGCCAGGAATTTGATTTGGGTATGGGCTATGAATTTGGTGGTGGGGGCTATAGATTGTTACATATTATATATATATATATATATATATATATATATATTATGTACAATTTTGTACATATATCATATATATTATATAATATATGTTATGTTTACGGCGCTATAAAAATTGTCAAGAATAAACATAAACATATATATGTGTGTGTTATATATACACCTGTATACTGTATTATATATATATGCTGATTTTTGGGAGGTGTATATACCAATATACCCCCGTCGCTACGCCTCTGGTGGGGTGATGTGGGGGATTTTTTAAAAGAGAGGGCTTTGGATGTCTTGCCCTGTGAACAATTTTTCTTTCTTCAAGTAAAGTTTTAAAAGTTCCTGAATAAAATCAGAATTTAAGAAACTTTGTGGCATTAGTTACGTGAACTTGTGATTTAACTGTTTCCAGCTTTTGCTGTTTGATGCACTTTGTGCATTGGTGTAAACTTGGATGAAAAATTGGGGCTCCAACCCATGTACCTTCCCCTTTTCCTATGGTAGCCTCTCAAAATGTGGGGGCGGGGGCTCGAGCCTAGAGGCTTAATAGAAGTTTATGCCTATGATTGTTTGTGAAAGCATCTCAGAATATAAAAAAGAAAAAGCATCTTGGATAGCAACATTCCAGTCCTGCATCATCATCATCACAACCACCAACACCATGATCATGATCATCATCATCATCATCATCATCATTATCATCATCATCATCGTTATTGTCATCATCATCATCACCAGTACCATCTGCCTGTTGTAGAGTTGCCCCATTAGACGGGGTAAAGAGAGGTCAACTACAACAGTGCAGTCATGGCCTTACTACGCCCTGTGCAAATTGTTCTTCTCTTTATTGCACTTTGCGCTTTATTGCACTTTGCGGAATGAGATTTCCTTTCCGATGCACTGCCAGGTTAGTTTGGGTCGGGTCATCGGGGTCGTAGTCATCATCCAGGGGTTGAAGATGGAGGTCAGGACGAAGTGTTCCCCATAATGATTGCAGGAGGATGGGGGGGTAGGGTGGCGGAGGAATTACAAATTTCTTTGGAAGCTTATTCACCGGCAATACAATGTTGACTTTCACAGGTATTTAGATAACCTCGGATTCGAAGCATGTTCTGAATTAGGCATAATACTAATAATACTAATACTAATAATACTAATAATAGTAATAATAATAATACTATAATAATACTATAATAATAATAATATAATAATACTATAATAATACTATAATAATACTATAATAATGATAATAATGATAATAATAATAATAATAATATAAATAATAATAATAATAATAAAAATAATAATAATAATAATAATAATAATAATTATTATAATATTATTATTATTATTATTATTATTATTATGACAGGTTTAGAGTGGTTAAGTAGATAGAGTCTGTCCTGTGTGAGAGAACCACTATGTTCCATCCACCCTCCTTCATTCACTTGATTGTCTTTTTGTATAATTTCATTATTTGCCCTCATGTCAATTGATTTATTATTATTATTATTATTATTATTATTATTATTATTATTATTATTTTTATTATTATTATTATTATTTGATGTTGTTGCTTTCAGCTCAGCTGCATGAAGACAACTCCATTGGCATTGTTATTGGGTCTGCTGTTGGTGTTGTCATCTGTCTTGTGATTGTAATCGTAATAGTAACGTTGTTTATCAGAAAGTAAGTTACGTTACAGCAATTTACGACTTAGGATTACAACAGCTTTAAAAAATGTTCTGCTTCTGTTAATCAATTGTGTATTTGCTTTATTTTCTCCTTCTCTGGTTCTTAAAAGGTTCTTTGTATATAATTGAATCATCATCATCATCATCATCATCATCATCATCATCTTAATTGCTCTCTGCCAACTCATTAGTGGCAATAGCTAGTCAGAAAACATTTCCAGGCCTTTTTGTCAAATGTTAATTTGATTGGTGTATTGCAAATCACTTCTAACCAGTTATCGTCTGTTTTCAGACAGTAGTTCCCAAACTTTTTTCAGATATTCACTGGCGGCTCCAGGATTTGGCAAGTTGGGGGGGGGGGGTGGGAGGCAACTTCAACCATGGGGCCAACTATTTTTTTTCATAAACCTGGACTAGAATAGTTGATTAGAATGAGTACACTAGAGTATGGGGGTCTACTGGGGGGAGGTATTCAGTAGGGGCACAGCCCCCCAGTGGATCCGTCTCTGAAGCCATCGCATATTGTATTTTCAGGATATTTTGGAAGCTCAAAATTCACATCTGTTGCACACTCCAAATATCATAATATGCCCATTAGGGGGTGTATGCCCCTCCCCAATTTTGAAAACCATCTTAGCAGAATAGTGCTGTAATGATTTGAATAATTTTTTAGAACAGCAGTATGGGAACGGCCTACACCCACCACAAAATTTTCTACCTCCTTTGTGGAGTTGGGCAGCTAAAATCAGGTTTTCTACCAGCACTGGGAAAGTAGGGTTTAACCATTGGAGAGTTCGACCCAGAAGTGCAGTCGAACCAGTTTGGTCAGGTTTTCCCGAGCGGCAGGGGTTAAATTGATCCGGATCTTGCCGGATCTTCGATCCGATACGTCTGGCAAGAGATCCAGAATGTACGGTACTTTTGAAGATCCGGTACGTTTTTTGTTGTCAGTTGACGTGCAACAGAAATTACCCAGTACAGCAATACTGCTACAGACTACAGCAATATATGATGATGACATTTTCCTTTCGATTAATGAAAATAATCGATCAAACGAATCAATGAATTTCATTTTTCAATTTCATTAATCAATGAAATATGTTCAGTGGCGACTCCAGGATTTGGCAGGTGGGGGGGCGTTGGGGTGGCAACTTCTAATCATGGGGGCCAACCATTTGTTGTTAGGTATGTAGTATTAAGTATAGGGTCCCAACAGGGAGGTCAGTGGGGGGGCAGGCATTCAGTAAGGGGCACAGGCCCCCGGGACCCCTGTGGAGCCGCCACTGAATATGTTAACGAATAATTGATTAATTAATTGTTAATTTCCACGACTATAGTACTGTTATGATCAAGGAGGGCGCCACAAGCCAAATATTGGGTGGGCCAACTTGGCCTCTTTGAAATTGGACATTGCAAGGACTAGTGCTACAGTAGGCTATAGATATGCAAAAATTCCAAAGAGTGATGAAACGAATTAAAACCACATATTCTTGTGTCCCCATCTTTGCTGTGTCAAACCGTACTAAAATTGTCAATATATTCTGTCTCAATTTTTTTCTAGAGCTTTCGAAATGCCACAAAAAATAATAAGCCATTTGAAACGACACTATACAAAGTCTTTCAGAAATCTGTTCTCTGTCAAATGTCTAGAAAATCAATCGAGAGATAAGATGGCGCTTAAGAGAGCTGGTTTCTTCTATTAGAGGTTTTATAGACCATAAATATATTATAAAATTGATACCCTGTTTGAAATTGGACAATGCAAGGACTAGTGCTACAGTAGGCTATAGATATGCAAAAATTCAGGAGAGCGATGAAAGGAATTAAAACCATGGGGGCGCCACAAGCCAAATATTGGGTGGGCCAACATGGCCAATATTTCAGAGTCAAGACAGCGCAGCGAGAAATTTTTGCCTTTACGATCAATCGATCATTGAAAAAACACAGTTGCATGGTTATATAAATATAATAATTTTGAATGGTCTTCCACATCTGTGACACCTCAATTATATATGGCAATATTATGCCAATATATTGGGGATTTGGGGTTATTAGTTCCACAAAACATTGTAATTTGCCAATTGAAATTGGGTGGGCCAAACACATTGTGGCCCATTGTGCTTAAATATTGGGTGGGGGCCATCTGGCCCACCCTGTTGCGCCCCCCATGGTTACGATAATACTTGTTGACTTTAGCATAGTAACTTGTTTATGTCCAGTAAAGAGTTCAACTTAGTTTTTTACTTAGTGGCCGGAGGAAAAAACTAAGAAGATCCAGCACTTTTGATCCAGTAATATAACCACTCATGAGCTGTTTGTTGACTCACGACCGCTTGAATTTTAGATGTCGGTCAGAAAGATGTGGAAAGATTGTAATGCATAAAGAGAAGCCAATTACAGGTTGTTCAAATTGTTATGTACAGGGTGGCACAAAAAACCGGACTACCGTAGTCACTTTTAGGTTTGCATTTAATGTAATCTGTTTTTTTGTGCCACCCTGTTTTTATTGTGATATTATGTTATGTCAATTTGATTTATGAAATGGTAATTTGTATTGAATATTATATATCATTATGAAATTATTTGTGTATTTATGTGGCACCATAATGCAACAGCAAGTACAGTAGAAACTTTGTTATAGCATACTTAGCGGGTTTGTAAAATTTAGAACATTATATCCAAGGTACGTCATGTTGGTAATACAGTGGATCCCACTTAATCGCATACCGCTTAATTGCTTAAATCGCATAACAGCATAAAAACCCAAACCAATGATTTGTGCTTACAATTCATTATCAGACGTCCCGGCTATTCGCATAGCCCAGTTAATCGCATAAGCAAGGCTTGCATAGCACCTATGCAATTAAACGGGTTTCACTGTACTGTATATCCAATACTATCCAATACGGTTGCACATCACACGGTACCTTACATTGCAGTATTTTGTAGCCAAGTATACGTTATAAAGAAGTCCATAATAAGGACACTTTACATTATTACTAAGGGGCCATCCATAAATGACGTCACGCGATTTTGGCAGTTTTTGATTCCCCCTCCCCCTCGTCACAAGTCGTCACAAAATGTCAGACCCCCCTAAAATGACGTCACAATTCGTTAACACCCCCTCTTTCTAATGTCAAAATTAATGTTTCAATGCACATATTTCTTGAATGAAGCTGATATTGCAATGAATTCGTTTTACTATAATACTCATTATAATTATCACAGTTGAAGCAATATTCAGAAACGTTTTCAAATTATTTTTAAAAATGAATTATAAGTGTAAAATATGTTCTTAAACTTTGCGGTAACAGCATTGCGTTATTAATAACAATATTTGGTATTATGTGACGTCACATTTCTGGAAACCCCTTTTCCCCGTCGTCACACATCGTCACAAATGTTCGAACCTCCTCCCCATAACTTGGAGATAGAACGTTGGAGACATAACGTTGGAGTCTCCTAAGTGTATGACGTCATTTATGGACAGCCCCTAATTCGATTTTACAAATTGAGGATGAGAATTGATCGGTGATCGAAAAGTTCATCAATGATCGATGAAGTTAGTTTTGGTGTCCTGCAAGAATCTTGGTGGGTTGTCTTTATGCTGCAGCACTTCATTTAGCCAAAAGTGCTTTGGGGGGAAGTTTGCTCAATTGTGGCGCTATATAAATGCCTCTCTGGTGCTATTTTCAGTTACGATACCGCTTTTTACGCCGCCGGGGACTCTGCGCACTTACATCGACCCTCACACGTACGAAGATCCCACCCAGGCTGTGAGAGAATTCACGAAGGAAATCGACTTCTCACTTATCACGATCGAATCTGTAATTGGTGGAGGTATCATGGACGGATGTTTATATTTGATTTTCTAAGATTTACTCTAATTTAATTATAAAAATTATAAATTATAAATATAAGTTAATTATGGTAGTTCTCCCACAGGGTAGACACTAATGAGCCATTCTAAATCTTATTTTATTATTATTATTATTATTATTGTTAAATATTATTATTATTATTATTATTATTATTATTATTATTATTATTATTATTATTATTATTATTATTATTATAGATTAAGGAGAGTTTAGTGTCTAGGCTTGTATTTATGTCATGGGGCAGGACTTATCCTAAACAGGAAACTTCTCTTTTTTCATTCTGGTGTAGCATGACTTTTCAGAAACTGTCTTGAGCAGTTTTTGTTATCTATTTTCTTCTCTGTACTGATAAGGTTAAGTCCTGTGCTGAGCAGGGGCGTAGCCAGGAATTTGATTTGGAGGGTATAAATGTTAGGGGGGGTATAAACCTTAACTATAAACCATATAAACTACATATAACCACATATAACCACATATACCGGTAAATCACAGAAAATACTTTAAGGTAGACTGATTGGGGGGGGGGTATATATACCTATATACCCCCCCCCCGTTGCTACGCCCCTGGTGCTGAGGATTTTATCTGTGTAAGACTACTCTACTGAGAAGAAACAGGAATCAAAAATAACAGTGAACCGATAAGGAAAGCCAGAAACAGAGCAGGTCGCTGACCTAGCAATACATGGCACGTTAAGATAAAGAGGAAGGATATGCTATACTATATGTGCTTTTTATTGCTTATATCAAAATTGAAAATTACATGGAGTGAGTTTGCACTGTATTATATGTACTGTATAGGTTGTCATTTTGTACATAAATTGAAAATCTTATTAAGTAAGTATTAGAGGTATTTTTTGTCATTTGTGTACACAAATTTAGAACGTTGTGAAATGAGTACATACTACATACTGCGTTATATGTATTTTTTCATTTATGTGCATAAATTAGAAATCTTATTAAGTGAATTTGTATTGTATTATATGTATATAATATCCAGGGCCTATAGTATTTATATTATATTTATGTCCAAAAATTGAGAACATTATGAAGTGAATTTCTACTGTGTTATTTGTCTTTTTTGTCATTTACGTACAAAAATTGAAAATCTTATTAACCCGTTAACCGTATATTTAACTGTAACTCAATGTAAAATGGACGGATATATCCGGGATCCCCAGTTAAGGGGTTAAGCGAAATCTGTAAGTTGTCTCATCGCTTTAATTGAATTAGGCGAATTTGGCGACGTTTGCAAAGGCAGACTGAGAACGCCGAACAGAGGAGAGCTGGCAGTGGCCATCAAGACGCTGAAGCCGGGAGCTTCAGACAAAAGCCGGCTCGACTTCTTGACGGAGGCGAGCATCATGGGGCAGTTCGACGACCCGAACGTCATCTGCCTCGAGGGCGTCGTGACAAAGTGCAATCCGATAATGATCGTGACCGAATACATGGAAAACGGATCCTTAGACATATTTCTGCGGGTAGGACAGACAGGACACGCTTGACTAATTGTAGGCAGTGGCGTAGCCAAGGGGCTATGGGGGCCCTTTGGGCCCAAAAAATTTTTAATGTGTTTCAAAACATTTGAACACGCGGTTTGGGGTCAAACCCCAGATTTCATCTGCTGACTGAACATTTTGAAGCACTATAGATTAGGTTGATTGAGGATGACCTTTTTAATTGTCAGATTTTTCAAAGAGTTTTTACGGGGTTAGCCAACCCCCCGCCAGAAATCCTGGCTACGCCACTGATTGTAGGTTTCTGGCGAAATGGATTGATTTTCAAGACCATTTTTGATTGATTTTCATGAGCGCTTGCTGGATTTTGTAAATTTTAAGCAGATTGTTAACGGTGCAGTAGAACTTTGTCATAATGTACTTAGTGAGTCTGCAAGGAGTCTATGTTGGACAGGGGGTCTGTGGCTTGCAGTATTTTTGATTATCACCTTTTTTGGTCATCAGACTTTTTCATGGGTTAGGAGCGCTAGTCGCTAGGACAAAGCCCCCCCAGGTTTCGCTTCCTAGAACCGCCACTGCGAGTCCGTAAAATTTATTATGTTATATCCAATATTATATCCAATACCATCCAACACGCTAGCGCATCACAAGGGACCGTACATTGCAGTACGTTATAACCGAGTATGCGTTATAACAGAGCCCGTTATAACGAAGTCCTACTGTGTCACTTCTTTACAGATGTTTTAGTTCATTTTCTATGACAGCCGATGTGTCTTAGGATGTGAAATATCATTTCGTTAAATGATAGATTTTCTACTTATGACAGATTTTGCTAAGTTGATTCTTGCTTGGCTTTTAGAATAACGATGGACTGTTCACCATCTTCCAACTTCTAGGAATGATTCGCGGCATTGCATCCGGAATGCACTATCTTTCGGAAATGGGTTACATTCACCGGGTGGGCAGGGCTTTGCTCCTCCTCTACTCCATCACTCTATTTATTATTTAACTCTCTGCTGAGAAAATACAATACCGGAGTTGTCTTGCTATCACATACATATCGATCCCATGAAAATCAATGAATCGACTTCTATGGCGCCAATATCATAAATTCCAAGGGCTTCAGCCAGTGGTACACCAAATCCAGGTAGAATTGGAGCCAAATATCTTTGTAACCAATTGTGATGTAACCTCTGATGTAATCTCATTTCACAGACTTAGTATTCTAAATACAACTTGTAGAACTTATAAGCCATGTAATGTGCTTGTATGATTATGTGTGGGGGGTTCATTGTGGAGTAGTGGTAAGATTCTTGTCATGTAACGGGAGGGTAGCAGGTTCGAATCTGACCCCAGCCACTGCATATTGACCTTTGCCCTTTGGCAAGTTGTTCACCCCTTAATTGCACCACACTTAGAATTCTTCACTTTGCAAATCACTTAACTTTTATTAGCAACTAATGATAATGACATTATGTATTATGTATTATTATTATTATTATTATTATTATTATTATTATTATTATTAATTGGCATAGTAAGAATTTTGTTATCTACTTTAATTATGTGTTAGGATTTGGCTGCTCGAAATATTCTTATCAATTCACGATTGGTTTGCAAAGTCGCGGACTTTGGTCTGTCAGGAGAAGTTGAGATGTTCTCATACGAAAGCGACGGTGCCTACACAACGAAGGTAGCGACTGGTTGTGTCAGTGCTAAATTGCCCCATAGTAAAAACTTTGGGGCGGGTAAAGACTCAAGCCCACTGACTGGTTTTTTTCTGAAATGCTTTGAGTGTACAGCTGTACAGATCAGTGGCATAGCCAAGGGAGGGTTGTGGGGGTTAAACCCCCTGGCTGCCGAAAACAAAATATTTTTAATGAGTTTCTATGCGTGTTTTAATTTTTTCCTTGTCAAGATTTTTCTGGAGTGGGTCACAGTCAAAACCAAAAACCAACCTCCCTTTCCTGAAATCCTGGCTACGCCACTGGTACAGATAATTGTTATCAGCTTAACAAACTGCAAAAAAAGTTTATATGATATAAGTGAAGTTATTTGCAATATTAGGAATGTTTTTTTTTCTCTTGCATCAAATGCAAACTGTTCAAGCAAAAGGTGGTACCAAGAAATACAATTTTGTTAGCACAGTGGTTATGGACAAATGGAACAGTTTGGACAAAAAAGGCAGTAGCATTTGAAACAGTAAATGGTTTCAAATTTACCAGGAATTGTTACCGTGTATTTAAGACAATCTAAAATGGACGGATATATCCGGGATCCCAGTTATTTAATATTGAGAGTATTATATTGGGTTTCACACAGGCTGACTTAGTCTCCTCAACCGCTTTTCTTTGGCATGATTTCTACCAACAATCAGTTACCGGTACTATCCAGAATTGTGTTTTATTTTGACCTGTTTTATTCCCCCCACAGGGTAGTAAGATTCCAGTGCGGTGGACTGCCCCGGAAGCAATATCCCACCACAAGTTCACCTCTTCTTCCGACGTCTGGAGCTACGGGGTGGTAGTTTGGGAAGTGATGTCGTATGGAGAGCGGCCATATTGGAATTGGTCGAACCGGGATGTTATCAGCGCAATTGAAAAGGACTACAGACTTCCTCCACCAATGGTATTGTCCTGTTAGGCACCATGTAATAATAATAATAATAATAATAGTAATAATAATAGTAACAGTAATAACAATTATAATATAGGTCTAATAACTGGATTTTCAGTGGCATCGTAGGATTTCTCAAGTGTTGAAAAAATCACTGTTGCTCATACTTTCCTCAGAGATATTCTAGGATTGTGAATTTACGGGGTGTCGACCTCAAATGGGGGGGGGGGTGTCCGGAGCTAATTTGTATGCATTTTGTATGCATACCATTGTCACATTACCAAATTTTGGGGGTGTCGAGCTCAAATTGGCGGGGTGTGTTGGGGGTGTAAGGGGGGTGTAAAAATATCCCTGACTTTCCTCCATTCCAACTTCTGTTTATATTGTTTATTTATTATTTTTTTCAAGTTCAATTCAAACACAAAATAAACACAAAGACAATAAAACATTCACTACTTGTCACTAAATTATATATGGCAGATCTTCGCTGAATCTGCTAAGACATATATGAAAAAGTGTCGATGGTCAGACAGGTAACAAAAACCTTAGAAAAAATTCTGTTTGTCCATTACAGCTTTTATCTTTAATAATAATAATAATAATAATAATAATAATAATAATAATAATAATGTGATTTTAAGTGGTTTAGGAGGCTAAGTAAGCCTGTGTGAAAACCACTGATTGATTCTACAAAAACCAAACACAGTTCACTGTATACAATACCAAAACAGCGCACATAAAAATGTCAGCTATTTTATAATTTCTGTACTATGATCAATATCCATAGATCGAGCTGAGAAAAATGAAGTAATTTTTGTTCTTACATAGTTTCATTTTAGTCCAGCACTCCACGTTCCATGTTGTTATTGTCAGGACTGTCCCGAAGACATCTACCGCCTGATGTTAGACTGTTGGCAGAAGGAGCGGTCGCAGAGACCCAAGTTCTCGACCATTGTCCCATCCATCGATCGACTGATTAGAACACCGGAGCTGCTGCGACAAAAAGCCATTCCAAGGTGCAGAAGAATTCAGTTGTATAAGATTATATAAGATGCGTGAAGCTCATTTTCGATCGTTTTCAAGGCTTTGCTGTAACTGAGTTTGTTACAGTGACATTTTTCTATCAGCTTTGAGTTTTTTGCGTTTAAATATTTTTCACTTTGGTATTGTAAAGTTTAGCGATAAGTGTGTGTGTGTATTATGTTTCTTTATGCAACAAATTTGTTTCACTCTGTTTGATCGAATCAGATACGCGTAATGTCACTTCTTGTTACGTTTCATTCCTCTTGCGTAAGAGCATTGTCGTCCAATCCACTCCAGTTTCATCTTCCCTTGATGTCATACAATTTTACAAGTTCCTTAAGTGTGACATCAATCAATCAATCAATCAATCAATCAATCAATCAATCAATCAATCAATCAATAGTGCATCTGTCAGCAGTCACTTCAGATTAAAAATCATAGTCAAAGAACATGTTTGTGGTAGTTCGTAGTTAAAAATCCAGAGATCGGCCCATTCTTCTTGGTTCCGGTCAGTGTTTTATACAGGTCTGTAAGGGGGGGATTCCCTCAGAACCACAAAATCCCTCCCAAAATCCCTGCACTAACAATTTTTTGCATTGAATTGTGTCTCTTCCCCTCCAGCCAAGTCAATTTGCCCCCCTCCCCCAAAGGCCTGGGGTCTGGATAAAACACTGGTTCCAGCTAGAGGGGTTAACCTTTTTTACCTGGTTTGACTGCTTTAGTGATTGATAATTTTCTGGCGGATCAAGCACGCGTCTTAGAAATTACTAGCATTTCTTGCATTTAACTGTTGTAGGCAACGTGATTTTTCGGACAGCGCAAAAGTCAGACTGTCGCGCGACATCGACGAGCCCATCAGCGACTGGCTTCGAAATATGAAGATGAGTCGCTACGAGAGCGCTTTCCGTACCGCTGGAATTCTGTCGATGGAGGACGCTGCGAGATTGTCGCACAAGGACCTAGTGGCGATGGGGATCCAGTTGGTAGGACACCAGAAGAAAATTCTAAACGCCGTTCAGCTACTGCGACCCGACGTGAACACGAATCTTTCGAGCAGAAATCTGTTGCAGACGTGAACATCTCGTCACCGCGCATCGTGAGAACGTCTGAGGATGTCGTGAATTTTTGGTTTATTCTGTCAGATTTTGTATTTTGGGGGGAGGGGGAGGACAAGATTGTTTGATGGTCAAATAACTGAGCCCCTTTGCGACTGACAAATGATGCTTGAAGGCTGCACGCAAGAAATTCTGCGCCTAATTTGTTTTTCGCAAACTTGTGTCGACCCCTCCAGAAATCAGATAATAATGGCCGGCTGGCTTCAGTGGAAATTTTTCTAAATTTGTAAAATGGGTGTTTCTCTCAAGTTAACTGGGGGATAAGCATGACTACAAAGTTTATAATAATAATAATAATAATAATAATAATAATAATAATAATAATAATAATAATGTGATTTCAAGTGGTTTAGGAGGCATTAGCCTGTGTGAAGACCAGTAGTATAATATGATTGCTCTCCAAAGTTTGCTGACTTCTTTAGTTGTTTTTTTTTTGGGGGGGGGGAGAGGAGAGGTGGTGTAACCCACCAAAGATAAACATGGAACAGAAGTGCAGAGCTTCAATTGTTGGATGAGTTAGTGGTTGAGCCCCCATGAAAAATTTGTGTCCTTCCTGGAAAATGTGAAACTATTGCTCAAAATGGTTTGAGATTTGACCCCATGTTTTAAATGTGGGGTTCTCACAGGATTATGAAAAGTCTATCATGAACAAATCCCAAAACTGGGGGGTCTACGTGCATCGGCATTAGGCGCCTCTTTTGAATTATGGATATTGTCTGTATCGTAGACTTTTTTATTGCGTTACAGAATTTGTATACAGAAGACACCACTCGTTTGCATACCTCAGTGCTTTACTGTGAATTTGAATATGCGAACAAAAGTTTGCTTGCAATAAAACTTTGAAAAGAACGAGATTTACATTTACGTATGTCGAACCTCGAACCTTTGTGATTTCATGGCATAGTATTGAATTCACTGTGGTACAACTCTATGCCAATTTGTGGTCAAGTTTACACGTATGTACAACTGTGTACTTTCAACAGGATGGAATATATGCAATTTGTATGCAATATTGTCTGTTGATTTTTCATGCATGCATTTTCACATGTTGTTATTTCCTTTATTAATCATGAGAATTGATTTTAATAATTAAGAGTAAATTCTTGCTGTGTTTTTTTTTAAATTTTCGTGTGGTGACCGATTTTGTTTAATGAAAAAGTAATGTCTTGTCTTGCTAAAAGTTAATCATGAAATTTTTTTGTACAGCTTAAACTTTGAACATTGCTTATCAATTATATGCACTTTAATACCTGATCAACATATCTTAGGTTCAGACAGCGGCTTCTATCCCCTCCTTGCAGCAGGGCTCAATTCCCCCAAAATTACAAATCCTCCCAAATTACTAATCCCCCCTGTTAATTTGCTCCCTTGTAGACTTAGTATTATATTCAGCTTTTCATCCTTTGTGTTAGGCATAGCTATCATTGGCTACGTCACAGTCAGTGTTATTTTGAATCAATATCAGTCTCGGTTCAGTTCAGATTAGTAGCAAAATATCCCCCCCATTATTTCCCCGGGCGCAGCTGCGCCCGCCTTAAATAAGGATAGAAGCCCGTGGGTTCAGAGTTGACAGCAATAGAAATTGAAAATCCCGTGGCATTTCATTATAGTGACATTTTTAATTTAATATTTGTGTTTTTTTTTCCTTCAAATTGCAAAACATGATAGCATTATAGTGTAGCTAAGTGTTACAATTACTGGTAACACAACTACCAAGAGAGAAATTTTATGATTTTTCTTTACTTTTGAGATTGTCTTGCAGTAATTTAGCAACAGTTTTTAATCAATGTAACAGCATGGCTTACTGGATTTGACAATGGAGGATTACACTCCAAATCAAGGAGTCACCATCGAATAATGTCAAGAGCATTGCTAAAATAGAGGTTCAGAGGGGTGGTGGTGGTGGTGGTCAGTGGGGGGTGAGTGGGATGCATCCCCCACGGGACTTTTTGCTTGTGAAACCTATTTTTGGGTAAAAGTCTAGTAAAACTACGGGGAAAACTGCGGATGACTTTTTTGCTTGTCAACCTATTTTTCGGTAAAAGTGTAGTAAAATTAGGGGAGGGAATTCCTTTTGTCAGCCTTTTTCGGCAAAGTTTATTTGATTTTTTCCTTCTCTTTTCATCCCCCCACCAACTTCCTATGAATTCATGTCATCCCCCACCAAGAAATCCTGGAACCGCCACTGGTGGTGGTTGTATGAGCTGTATGAATTTAATTTGTGTACTGAAATTTCCATATGCAAATATTATTTAGGCCTTGCACTCAGGGGCGTAGCCTAAGGGAATTTCGGTGGGTTAAACCCCCCTCGTTGTCCGACCAAAATGTTTTTATTTGGTGTCAGTTTAGTTGTACGCGATGATATACCTATATAATTCACTTAATCAAGCGCAAAATAATAGATAACGACCTTTGTTTGCTTGTCAGAATTCTCCGAAGTTGTGAATCATAACTCTCTTCGGCAGGGGCAGCGCTGGGTTTTGTTGGCTGGGTGGGTCTAATGTAATCTAAACAACCAGGACCCGGCTCAGACTACCCCTCCCCATAACCCCCACCCCACCCCAAATCATAATTTCTCTGCAGATTTGCACGATTTGCTCGGGTGTCCCTGCCCGAGACTGGATGGGTCCAGACCCGCGGACCCACCCCTGGCGCCGCCCCTGCAGTCTTCGGGGAATCCTGGCTACGCCACTGCTTGCACTGGATTAGAATAAGTTTCTTTAAAACTATTCAATGCGTCATATGGCACTATGGTCACAGCTGAACGTTATAGGTTATCAATGAACTTCTATAGCGCCATTATTTTATCAGCGCACTTGGCATCAGTTGTTGGTTACTCCAGATTTAGATTACAATCTGCCAATTGTCAAATCCAAAGACACAGTCTTATGTGAACTGATATTTTCTAGTCAGTATTATGAGTTAACCCCTTAACCGTGTATTTAGCTGTAAATCAATGTAAAATGGACGGATATATCCGGGATCCCCAGTTAAGGGGTTAAGCAGGATTATGCTTTTGGCTTCTAAAAAAATTGTCGAATTTTTCTATGCATAACAGTTCTTGTGTACGGTACATAGCAGCTGTCTACTCTATGCAGAAACCTCTTGGCATTCAGGGATGCACTGCCCTCTTATTAGTGGCATGGAAAATTTCAAACTTTCAGGGCCCTTTGAGGGGTAAATGAGCTGCTTTGACTACTGAACCGCATTTCTATTAAGTGTTCTAATAACTTGTCGGAGTATATTTGATTAATAATTGAAAAGGAATATTGCAACTGTGACCAATGGGCCCCTCTCGGAAACAAGATTGGGGGCCCCATTTTGGTGGGATAACAAAATGACACCACATCAATGAAAGGCTGTTTATAAAAATCCAACCAAATTATTTTCATGTAGAAGATGATCTGCATTTGTCAGGGGAAGGGGCAGTGGCAGTGGCGGCTCCAGGTTTTGGCAAGTGGGGTGGCAACTTCTAAGCATGGGGACCAACCATTTGTTGATAGCTATGTAGTAGTAAGTATAGGGTCTCAACAGAGGGCCAGGCATTCAACAGGGGGCACGGGCCCCAGGACCCCATATGGAGCCGCCACTGGGAAGGGAGAATTCCTGATCACTGCTTAAATAGTAAGTTGGAAGGGTAACTGGGAAATGGCAACCCCCACTGGTTTGACTCGAATACTTATCTGGTGATATGTACAAGATTTGTTTGTATTACAAGCAGTGGCGGCTCTAGGATTTGGCAGTGGGGGGGGGCGTTGGGGTGGCAACCTCTAATCATGGGGGCCAACCATTTGTTGTTTAATGTATGTAACATTAAGTATAGGGTCCCAACTGGGGGGCCACTGGGGGAGCCAGGCACTCAATAGGGGGAACACGGGCTCCTCTGGCCCCCCGGTGGAGCCGCCACTGAATACAAGAAAAGCAAAGCGCGCTCAAAATTGAGTATGCGAAAACTTTACTTTACTTTAAAGCACTTGTACGTTACTCGTTATGCAAAGAATTTGACAAAGACCTCATCTGAGCGATACTTGCGTAATTTTCTTTCAATCGAGAATAATCTTCTGCTCAAAATTGTTTTGGATTTTGTGTTTCTGCAGCAGCAATTATAAAACCGTGGGTGGCAGAACGTCATAAAAATAAACATATAGGATACCAGAGGCAAAGGCCAGCCAGTGGCGGCCAGCAAGCCTATTTGGGATGTCAAATGACCAACTGGGGCCAATGGGGGCCAGAGAATATGGAGGACTGCAGCCATAGGGTTAATCCAACCCATGAGGTTGGACATGGGTTAAAACCATGGGTTGGGTTGGGTTGGGTTAGACTTTTCCATATTTATGGTGAGATGGATAGATTTAGATAGATTTGGTTTATTTCAACTCAACTCAAAAGTGGCTACATACAAAATAGTTGAGTTGGTTCAGAGAATCAGTCATGGTTTAAGAAATGGTAATGCATTAATACGGTGGGTTGGGTAGGGCCAAGTAACCAGTGTTTAATCTCGGAGGCGTAGCGAGGGTATCCGGCGCCCGGGGCAAAGTGTGCCGTTGGCGCCCCCAAACTCTGCTGACGAGCAAAAACAAAAAAGGTTACATTGTGCTCGGCGCCTCTCAAAACTTACGGGCGCCCCTCTTCATAGTAGTGCTGACGACCAAAAAAGTTCGTCTCATATATTTCTTATTTATTATGCATTTCACTTTCACTTACCAAAAACCCAATTTTGGCGCTCCCCACCCCGGCGCCACTGAATTGAGACCCATTCTTCCTTTGATTAATTGCTAATCTTTACCTAGTCATCCATATCTATAGCATATGAGAATACGATTTAGTAGGAAAATCGACATTTTCCAGGCGAATTTGCCCAAAATTTCTGGTGCAAAGGCATCAGTAGAAGGCCCCCTACAATTCTAATGCGATATATGAGCGAATTTCGGACATGAATTTTTCGTCAAATTTCTCAAAATTTCGTGATGGTTAGTCCAGGGTTTTTTTCGTCGTAAAAATTTTATGTCCTCCGATTCTCTTGAAACTCACACCATTTGAAGCTCATTCGATGCCTATAGTAGATCTGCAGTTAGATTTCTGATATCTGTGGGGGGCCTACGATTTATTGCTAACTTTTGTCGAGTTTCTGTCATCGAAGTAAGGCTAATATGCGTATAGGTTTTAATAGAAAAATCGCCATTTTCCAGGCGAATTTGCCCAAAATTTCTGGTGCAAAGGCATCAGTAGAAGGCCCCCTACAATTCTAATGCGATATATGAGCGAATTTCGGACATGAATTTTTCGTCAAATTTCTCAAAATTTCGTGATGGTTAGTCCAGGGTTTTTTTCGTCGTAAAAATTTTATGTCCTCCGATTCTCTTGAAACTCACACCATTTGAAGCTCATTCGATGCCTATTAGTAGATCTGCAGTTAGATTTCTGATATCTGTGGGGGCCTTCGATTTAAGGCTAACTTTTGTCGAGTTTTTGTCATCTATACAAGGGATATCAGTATAGGTTTTAATAGAAAAATCGCCATTTTCCAGAGGAATTTGCCCAAAATTTCTGGTGCAAAGGCATCAGTAGAAGGCCCCTACAATTCTAATGCGATATATGAGCGAATTTCGGACATGAATTTTTCGTCAAATTTCTCAAAATTTCGTGATGGTTAGTCCAGGGTTTTTTCGTCGTAAAAATTTTATGTCCTCCGATTCTCTTGAAAACTCACACCATTTGAAGCTCATTCGATGCCTATAGTAGATCTGCAGTTAGATTTCTGATATCTGTGGGGGGCCTACGATTTATTGCTAACTTTTGTCGAGTTTCTGTCATCGAAGTAAGGCTAATATGCGTATAGGTTTTAATAGAAAAATCGCCATTTTCCAGGCGAATTTGCCCAAAATTTCTGGTGCAAAGGCATCAGTAGAAGGCCCCCTACAATTCTAATGCGATATATGAACGAATTTCGGACATGAATTTTTCGTCAAATTTCTCAAAATTTCGTGATGGTTAGTCCAGGGTTTTTTTCGTCGTAAAAATTTTATGTCCTCCGATTCTCTTGAAACTCACACCATTTGTAGCTCATTCGATGCCTATAGTAGATCTGCAGTTAGATTTCTGATATCTGTGGGGGCCTATGATTTCATCGCTAACTTTTGTCTAGTTTTGTCATCTATACAATAGGGATATCAGTATAGGTTTTAATAGAAAAATCGCCATTTTCCAGGCGAATTTGCCCAAAATTTCTGGTGCAAAGGCATCAGTAGAAGGCCCCCTACAATTCTAATGCGATATATGAACGAATTTCGGACATGAATTTTTCGTCAAATTTCTCAAAATTTCGTGATGTGTCCAGGGTTTTTTTCGTCGTAAAAATTTTATGTCCTCCGATTCTCTTGAAACTCACACCATTTGAAGCTCATTCGATGCCTATAGTAGATCTGCAGTTAGATTTCTGATATCTGTGGGGGGCCTATGCTTCATCGCTAACTTTTGTCTAGTTTTTGTCATCTATACAATCGGGATATCAGTATAGGTTTTAATAGAAAAATCGCCATTTTCCAGGCGAATTTGCCCAAAATTTCTGGTGCAAAGGCATCAGTAGAAGGCCCCTACAATTCTAATGCGATATATGAACGAATTTCGGACATGAATTTTTCGTCAAATTTCTCAAAATTTCGTGATGGTTAGTCCAGGGTTTTTTCGTCGTAAAAATTTTATGTCCTCCGATTCTCTTGAAACTCACACCATTTGAAGCTCATTCGATGCCTATAGTAGATCTGCAGTTAGATTTCTGATATCTGTGGGGGCCTTCGATTCATCGCTAACTTTTGTCGAGTTTTGTCATCTATACAATCGGGATATCAGTATAGGTTTTAATAGAAAAATCGCCATTTTCCAGGCGAATTTGCCCAAAATTTCTGGTGCAAAGGCATCAGTAGAAGGCCCCCTACAATTCTAATGCGATATATGAGCGAATTTCGGACATGAATTTTTCGTCAAATTTCTCAAAATTTCGTGATGGGTAGTCCAGGGTTTTTTTCGTCGTAAAAATTTTATGTCCTCCGATTCTCTTGAAACTCACACCATTTGAAGCTCATTCGATGCCTATAGTAGATCTGCAGTTAGATTTCTGATATCTGTGGGGGGCCTACGATTTATTGCTAACTTTTGTCGAGTTTCTGTCATCGAAGTAAGGCTAATATGCGTATAGGTTTTAATAGAAAAATCGCCATTTTCCAGGCGAATTTGCCCAAAATTTCTGGTGCAAAGGCATCAGTAGAAGGCCCCCTACAATTCTAATGCGATATATGAGCGAATTTCGGACATGAATTTTTCGTCAAATTTCTCAAAATTTCGTGATGGTTAGTCCAGGGTTTTTTTCGTCGTAAAAATTTTATGTCCTCCGATTCTCTTGAAACTCACACCATTTGAAGCTCATTCGATGCCTATAGTAGATCTGCAGTTAGATTTCTGATATCTGTGGGGGGCCTACGCTTCATCGCTAACTTTTGTCTAGTTTTTGTCATCTATACAATCGGGATATCAGTATAGGTTTTAATAGAAAAATCGCCATTTTCCAGGCGAATTTGCCCAAAATTTCTGGTGCAAAGGCATCAGTAGAAGGCCCCCTACAATTCTAATGCGATATATGAACGAATTTCGGACATGAATTTTTCGTCAAATTTCTCAAAATTTCGTGATGGTTAGTCCAGGGTTTTTTTCGTCGTAAAAATTTTATGTCCTCCGATTCTCTTGAAACTCACACCATTTGAAGCTCATTCGATGCCTATAGTAGATCTGCAGTTAGATTTCTGATATCTGTGGGGGGCCTATGCTTCATCGCTAACTTTTGTCTAGTTTTTGTCATCTATACAATCGGGATATCAGTATAGGTTTTAATAGAAAAATCGCCATTTTGGAAAAAATTTACCCTACAAAATTTCTGGTGCAAAGGCATCAGTAGAAGGCCCCTACAATTCTAATGCGATATATGAACGACTTTTCGGACATGAATTTTTCGTCAAATTTCTCAAAATTTCGTGATGGTTAGTCCAGGGTTTTTTTCGTCGTAAAAATTTTATGTCCTCCGATTCTCTTGAAACTCACACCATTTGAAGCTCATTCGATGCCTATAGTAGATCTGCAGTTAGATTTCTGATATCTGTGGGGCCTACGCTTCAGGATAATCAGTCATCGCTAACTTTTGTCTAGTTTTTGTCATCTATACAATCGGGATATCAGTATAGGTTTTAATAGAAAAATCGCCATTTTCCAGGAACTTTTGCCCAAAATTTCTGGTGCAAAGGCATCAGTAGAAGGCCCCCTACAATTCTAATGCGATATATGAACGAATTTCGGACATGAATTTTTCAGTAAGTCAAATTTCTCAAAATTTCGTGATGGTTAGTCCAGGGTTTTTTTCAATATTAAAAATTTTATGTCCTCCGATTCTCTTGAAACTCACACCATTTGAAGCTCATTCGATGCCTATAGTAGATCTGCAGTTAGATTTCTGATATCTGTGGGGGGCCTATGCTTCATCGCTAACTTTTGTCTAGTTTTTGTCATCTATACAATCGGGATATCAGTATAGGTTTTAATAGAAAAATCGCCATTTTCCAGGCGAATTTGCCCAAAATTTCTGGTGCAAAGGCATCAGTAGAAGGCCCCCTACAATTCTAATGCGATATATGAACGAATTTCGGACATGAATTTTTCGTCAAATTTCTCAAAATTTCGTGATGGTTAGTCCAGGGTTTTTTTCGTCGTAAAAATTTTATGTCCTCCGATTCTCTTGAAATTCACACCATTTGAAGCTCAGTCGATGCCTATAATGAATCTGCAATTAGTTTGTTGATGTCTGTGGGGCTACGATTTCTCGCCCCAGTTGTCTAGTTTTTGTCATCTATACAAACGGAATATCCAGGTTTCCCTAAAAGCCTCAACGGTCCCGAATCTAATGGGAGCTTGGGGCGGGGGGGGTTTGGGGTTCAGGCGCGTTGTGCCCCTCTTGTAGCTACGCCAATGAAAGTACCAGAGAGAACAGAACCACGACCCCCTCCCCACCCACAGGACCAAAACGCCAGGAATGTTGTTTTCTTCTTCCACCTTTATACCCAACTACTGTACACCTTGTTTCTCTTTATTTGGCTACTTGCGTGAAATATACATAACCAATCAATTCGCAATTAGATTTCGATTTTCAAAATCTATTTATTTGTCTTTTTTTCAGCCTATGTACAGTTGTACACGTAGCAGTATAATAAAACTGTCGGCAGATGCAAGTACAGTAACTGTTCTAATCTGTAGCCAAATACAGTTACAGTACAGTAAATTTATCTCATGAATCAATGGTGCCGTTTGGAATTAATACCAGCGGCAACAGCATATTGTTATCCAGAAAAAGGAGCGCGGTCTGTTCACCACAGCTGCAAGGTGGAAGAGGTGGCGCCGTCCCGCCACTGTGGATGGTCGACGATGTTGGTCCGGCACATCGGACAGGTTCGTTCCTGGTTGAACCATTTCGAAATGCACTCGTCGCAGAAGATGTGCTGCATAAGTAAGTAAGTAAAATCTCGTAAATTTATATGGCACTTTGGAAAGTACTACAGTAGCAGCTGCTTATTCTTATGCGCTTAATCTTTATTGAAATAGCTATAGGCATAGAAAATCATTTTTAGATCATGCACGATTGAAACTTTTGAAGAATTGATACAAGTCCAAATAATTCTAATTATGCACGATAAGGTTAAATAAGGGGTCGTTCATAAATGACGTAACGCGATTTTGGCACTTTTTTGACCCCCTTCGTAACGCGATGTAACAAAAAGTCAGACCCCCCTAAAATATGATATAACAACGGGCCGACCCCCCTCCTTTTCGTCTTCAGAAAAGTCTTGAAAAGCAGAAAAAGGTACCCGGTAATCCTTATATTTTTCCCTCTCCAAATACCCTGACAAGCAAAAAATGGTAAAATGGCATCTTAAAAATGTAGTACTGCATTACGTTACATTTGCGGAACCTCCTCCCCCCTTCGTAACAAATGTCCAAATCCATAGGACGATTGACCATGCCAAAGGACGATTGACCATAGGACGGTTGACCATAGGACGGTTGACCATAGGACGGTTGACCATAGGACGGTTGACCATAGGACAATTGACCATAGGACGATTGGCCATAGGATAGTTGACCACACTAATGAGATTGTGGCTATTCTCAGCACAGTTTTACGGGCACTATCTGCATCCACTAGGGACATCATCAGCCACAATAAGGATTAGGTTTAAGATTAGGGTTATATTTTGGGTTATGGTAATTATACACAGAGTACAATGGTCAAGACTCTGGTGTTAAGCCTGTCTAATGTTCTAGGGAAACCAGTTTTACCATCTAGAGACACTATTTTGCTATGGTCAATCTTCCTATGGTCAATCGTCCTACGATCAATCGTCCTATTGTCAATCGTCCTATTGTCAATCGTCCTATGGTCAATCTTCCTATGGTCAACCGTCCTATGGTCAATCTTCCTATGGTCAAGTGTCCTATGGTCAATTGTCCTATTGTCAATTGTCCTAGAACTAAGTATGCACTGAGGTGGAGGGGTTGGATTTAGAAATTTTACGTGTGTACGGTGTGCAAACGGGGGGGGAGGATAGGGGTTGAAAATATGCATTTCTTTTGCATACGTACTATATGGATGAGCCCTTATTAGACATCAAAAGCAAAAGTGAAAGCATCATATGAAAAGGTGGAGAGACAAGCTAAAAAAAAATGTTTACTTGCCTTGCAACTGAGTATGATGGGATCACAGAATCTGTCGAGACACATGGGACAGAAGTCGTACAACTGCAGCTGCGCACAGTCCGGCGTGCCACCGTAACTCTTAATACACAACGGACCATGTAATAGAATGTAATACAACAGGCCATTTTGTATAGCATATTGACAAAGATATGGTTTTTAAGTTGTTTAAAAGAGAAGAGGGTCATGGAATCATCAGTTACCTAAATGGGAGAAAGAGGTCAAGAGTATTACTCAGTGCTTTTTTTCTAGAAAAAAAGGTGCTGGAATGCATCTTCATGTATGCATGATATTCATAGTATATTTCAATGAAACTTGGATTATTTCATTATAGCACATTTAATTTATTATTATTATTATTATTATTATTATTATTATTATTATTATTATTATTATTATTATTATTATTATTATCTTAATTATAATAAAATATTAATAATATAAATAATAACTGTAAATTCTGTAATAATTACAGATCATAAGTTATAGTCAGTCACAGCCTGGAAAAGATATTAAAATAATTAAAATAATTAAATTTTAATATGAATTAAAAATTCATAAAATTCTGGAGAAAAAGGTCCCTGAACGCCGTTCCGGCAGAAAAAAAGCACTGGTATTACTCTGGATGGTTATGTCTCACAGCCCAGGGCCAATGCTCAACATATAATATTTACCATTTAACCCCTTAACCGTGATTTAACTGTAACTCAATGTAAAATGGACGGATATATCCGGGATCCCCAGTTAAGGGGTTAAGAGGAAAAATCCCACTCCTTTGAAATGCAAGATGTGCTTCAAAAATCTGAACTTCTAATCAACTCTTTTTCTTTGAATAATGTAGTACAGTAATCATTTTCACTGTAGTTTTATAAAAAATATATATCAGAATGCATCTGAGTAGAAATAAAGAGGTGCTATATAAGTCCTCATAACATTACATTTTACCTTCCAAAAGATTAAAAAATGGTCTCTTTGAATGGCATGTAACCAACCCTAAAACTAAAACTTAAAATTCAGTAGATTCCATTTATAAAATCAGTAGAAACTCACAATAAAATAGTACAATAACATGTACTGATAGATCACTGCTTATTGCCATAAAATAACACAAATGCAACATAGTGTATAAAAACAAATGAAAAAAAAATTAATTGATAATTTGGTGCAAAAAGAACAGAAAACCCAATTTCATCGCAAATAAACTTTTTATGGTTACACGGAACAAAGGGGAGCACCATTCAACTTACCAAGACATTCTGGAATTTATAAAATCCTTTCTTTAATTCTCTGAAACGACCCAAGATGTCGGCACCCTGTTGAAAGAAAATTAGAAATGAACAAGGAGACATCATTCATCATGATACATCATTCAAGGGCCAATAATTGATTTCTACAATAAGACAAACAGTCCTGCTTACAACAAAATACAGAAATTAACCTAATTACAATCCACCAGTACAGTGTCCTAATCATGGGCGCCCGGACATAGGGGCAAGAGGGGGCACTTGCCCCCCCCTGGAAAATGCAAATACCAATATTTTGCATTGAAATTGGAATACTTTGCTAAAATATTAACCGTGTCCATTGTGTTAAAATGTGTTTTGCCCCCTCCTGGAAAAATTTATGTTATGTAACCGTGACCATTGTGTTTTGCCCCCTCCTGGAAAAATTTATGTGGGTGCCCATGGTCCTAATAGAAGATTACTCAAACTAAGACATTCTATATCAGAGAACATCAAAGCTTAACATTGTAATGCAAAATACCAGTATTTCACTCATTATGGATCCTAATTATGAGAATACAATTAGTATAAAGGTAAAGGTGGGTCCCGTACTCGAGTCCTAGCGTTGGGTTCCGGCGCTCATCTCCTGCCTGGGCAATCAGCGACGTAGGTAGTATAATCCATTAATCTGGGGGATAGGTTGCCATTACTTTCCCCAGACCCACGTTTTACCTCACAGCTTAACACTGCTCCTCAGTTTACCACCGCCCTCTAGCGAGTAAGGCTGAGTCGACTTTAGGGCTCCTGCTGTGTCGACTTTAGGGCTCCTGCGGGAATTGAACCCGCGACCTTCTGCTCCATTGTCTAACGTTGTTACCACTCTGCTAACTTCCCACCCCCAATTAGCATAGAAACAAACAAACATTAATTATTGATAGAAAATTAGGCATGTTGAATTATGAACGTGATACTACATACATTTTTGAATAATGAAAACTATTCATAATCCATAACTATTTAGTAATAGGTATACCAGTCAGAGAAATAGAGCACAGAACAAGTACAGCATTTATCTATAATTCTAGTTTGTTTCCAATCAAACAGCAAACTGAGAAAGCACAGTACAGCTACATGTAACTGAACGTACCTTGAAAAATATGTACATAGCCAGAAGCAGCAGGGAAAACCACTTTCCACCATAGGCATCATTTTCAAGGAACAGAACCCAAGGTCCAACAGGTACCAGGCTGCGATAGAACTGGCTTACAATCTCCACAAACAGGTAGAATCTACCCTGAAACCAGTAGCACCATCAAGCAGCATTTTACCTACCTTCAAAACAAATCCAACAGGTCCACTACAAAACCAGTGTCCATTCACATAGTACGTACACACTGAGGGGGGTTGGATTTAGGAGATTTTGCGTGTGTACCAGGGTTATTTTTAGGATTATCAATTTGGGGGTGTCGGTAAATTTTGGGGGTCCCTGCCGAAAAAGACTGACAAGCAAAAAAGGTAACCCAAGGCTCATCTTAGAGGGTGTCGGTCTCATCTTGGGGTGTTAGGGGGTGGTGTAAAAATATCCCTGATATGTATGGTGTGCAAACGGGTAGGGGAGTTTAAAATATACCTTTTTTGCGTATGCACTATATGGGTGAGCCCCCATCACTGACAGATGCCAAGATTGGGGCCACAGACATTTTTACAAGCTCCATTGGTGGATTTTTAAAATATTTGCAATGGCTTTTTCTTTCATTTAGTATTTCACTTGGCGTAAACTGGTTCATTTGCAAGTTATGCGTCTATTCATATACAACTTAGCCTATCATTAGATTTTCTTTTCCTAACACTGTTTTTCAGTTATTTCCATTAATTAAGGCACTATTATGTTCTTTTAATACTTTTATTATAATACACTCTTGTATGTTGCATGTAAACACTGTTGAGTTTAAATAAATCCATAATAATAATAATAATAATAATAATAATAATAATAATAATAATAATAATGATGATGATGATGATGATAATAATAATAATAATAATAATAATAATAATAATAATAATACTTGTCAGGTCACATGACATCAAACCGACTTTAGTGAAATAAAACACAAATAAATAAACAATGTGACATCATATATCCATGTCTATTTACCTCCAAATTGTCTTAAATAATAATGATGATGATGATGATGATGATGATGATGATGATGATAATAATAATAATAATAATAATAATAATAATAATAATAATAATAATAATAGTAACTTGACATCAAAACCAAGATTTTAATAAACACGATACCCATAGGAACATTGAACAAAAAATAAATATAAATCACAATGGAAACATCATTGTAGTAGTCGTTGCACTGAATTAGAAATTTCGATACATTTTTCGCCGTCGTCTTCATCGTCACTAACTTCACGCACCACCGGCAAACCTTATTTCGATCCGTACAACTTATTCGATCATTCGAATGGCAGAGACGTACTTTTTTACGGAAGGGCAGAACCTGGCGTGGGACTGCCGTTACCAGCGCTTTCACTAAAATCGTCGAATATTTGATGATAAAATCGGTCGTCCCAACGACCCACAACATATTCCACAGGGACATCTCACCGACATCGGGAAACGCAAAATACAAACTGCAAACAGAACCAACACAGCCAAACTATCGCAACAGTACAACATTAACCATAAAATAACAGACACTCCTGTGCTAGAATGTGAAGGTGATTCAAAGTTCCAGGGTTTAATCTAGGCCGTTTTGGGGGGGGTCGGTAATTGTAAAGGGAGTAGTCCTTTCTCTCTCTCCCCCCCGGAAATTTCAAATCCACCCGGAAATTTTGGCATGCTACATCAACTAGCAGCAGCCCCTAGCTGACTTCCCCCGGTCTTGTCAGTTCCCCCACTACCCCCCACCCCAAGTCCAGAGCCTAGATTAAACACTGCATCAAACCTAGATATTAGTTAGTGTAACATTTCTGTAAACAGGTATATGCTTGTCTAGAGTATCATCAGTACTGGTGAAATCACAGGGAAAAATTGGCAGTGTGGTAGGTATTGTGGTTTGGGGGGTGGGGGGAGGAGTAATTCCTGGTCACTGCTTACTGACTTTACCCCACGGGTCCACTCTCTACATGGGTGGGAAGGGTTTGATGCTGTCACTAACTTATTCAACTAATTTATTTAGCAAAATGAAACAAAAATCCCCCCCCCAACTCACTGACTCTCAAATATCAGTCTGGATGGCTCATCAATAACACTATTACATGTCAACTTTATGTTGAGAAAGACAGACAGACAGACAGACAGACAGATAGACAGACAGACAGAATTCAATTGCATACAACTATACATCTGACATACATACCTTCTGTACAATTTCTGATCATCAAAGACATAATATACAAAGATAATATTAGCAGCAAGGAAGCAAATCACCCAAATCAGGTTCCCCAAATGATCCAAACTATTATGGACATCCTACAAAAAAACATAACAAGTTACAAACAGACATTAACATATCCATACAATGTTAAATCTTCATGTTTAAAAATCATGTGCTATTTACTCTGTATCTGGAAAAATGAACCCCAAACATATCGCAATAACCATCACATATCGCAATAATCATCCCAAACCTGAACCGATTTAGACAAAACTTCAAACACATAGACATCTATTTGTGTAATTAGCGTAAAATTTCTTTGTAATCCGTTTACTCATTTGTACGGTTTGTAACTTCTGTGGTCAGCTGATTACAGATTACAGTTTTCCGCCCATCTATTGGCTGACGTCATTTGCTACACAACTAAGTAAGTCGACAAACGAACAAAATGTTTTCAAATGAAGATCGTATTCAATTTAATCACATATTCAAACTGAAATGAGGTCTGGAAGAAATAATTAAAAATAACTGACACTGGTTTTCAAAAATGGCTCCCTTTTTTCTGAACACAGTGTAAATAGTTTACTGATTTAGGCACAGTGTGTGGATGTGATGTACTCACTCTCTGGGCAATCAATCTGCGAAGACTCGAGTTCGCATGGAAAAACGTCCCGTACATGGCAACAAAAATAAGAATTCCTGAAAAGAAGCGAAACACGCATAAGATCCTATATGAGATTCGATATTTTAAAACCAAGCGATAAAAGCAAGAAATCCCACAGAAAGTTTTATGTGCAAACTAAAAAACACACTCGTGATGTGCAAATGTAACGCGTAATGTAAATGTACTTTTCAAGAAAAATTACATTAAGTTCGAATACTGTAGTTATAAACCAAAATTCCAAAATACAGTTTGTACAAATTTAAATACAGGGTGGCGCAAAAAAACCGGACATGTCACATTAGGTTTGGCATTTAATACAGACCGGTTTTTTTGTGCCACCCTGTATATGGCATAGTTATGACATGAAGCATTTTATAAAACCAATAAGTAAATCCTCAGCAGTAAACCTATGTTATATGACTGCCTTTGTAAAATGCTCAAATCAATTTGAAAATCTTTACTAAAATAGCTGATTGCCTTTTAAACTTTAAATTGAAAATGAATTGCCACACAAATCAGGCCCTGACTAAATTTACACAGAGTATGTCCTGATGAACAACAATGTCTGATGGTTCAGTCTACCAATGTTGGCCAAATCAAACTTTTTTATAGCGTATATTTTAAAATAATATAATTGACACACCCTGTTGCCACTTGTTCAAACGTAACTGAAACACTTTCATTTAAAATGCCTCATCAAACTAACAAGTACCCCAATCTAATTCTAAGCTTCTATAGCGCCACATCAGAAGCATCGGCCAATGGCGCACCAAATCAAATTCACTCAAGACCAATGGCGTAGCCAAGAGGGGGCTTGGGGTTAAAACCCCCTTGGATGTTCTCAGAGTAGCCAAAGGGGAGAGTTTTGGGAGTAAAACCCCCCCTTGGCTGTTTGATCAAATTTTTTTTCCACATACAGTTGTACGCACTCATATACCTATATAATTCACTTATTGAAGCAAAATAATAGTAGTTGACAACCTTTTTTTTGCTTGTCAGGATATTTTCTGTGCCATGAATGAATGATGATGATGATGATGATGATGATAACCTTTTTTGGCTGTCAGAATTTTCCGAAGTTGGAAATCATGTGGATGGGGGAATCATAACCCCCCTTCGGAAAATCCTGGCCACGCCACCGCTCAAGATCCGGGTCAAATCCAGGGCATACGGCCGGACAACCGGGTGACAGTGGATAAGCCCGGTCAAAAAGACGGAGTTTCCATGCACAGTGACTAGAGTTTCACATCATCAAAACCATTAAGAATAAGCAGCTACTGTTTTTTTCTGCTTTCCAAAGCGCTATATAAATCCACGAGATTTTACTTACTTACTTACAGTCGTCATAACATAGATACGTCATTAACAAACTAGACAGAGTCTTCATAAAAAGAAAATGGCCGCAGCTTAAAAATCCTTAGAGCAGCCCTTACCCAGGCGATGGTCGTACATGATCTTTGCGAATGCCAAGATGATGAACGGTACAGTTCCTTCAAGCGATTTTATGATGTCCTTCACGTTGAACTGTGCCGCTTGTTGCACAGTGGGCTCCTCGTCGTTACTGCCACCCGGTGTCGCGTTTGGACCGGCAGTGGCGTGGCCGAGAAACGAAGCACCCGGGCCACTGGTTGACCGACCATCGTTCCCGGAAGAACTCTCGACGTTGATTGCAAACGACTGCGAAGGCAAATGCCAAAATCAAACGCAAAACGTGGAAGTAATCTTAAAAGATTTTTATCAGAAAAACAAACATCAAATACAATTGTTGGTTGACTGTTCTGATCACACTACAAAATTTTATGAACGAACGACGAACGAACGAATGAATGCACTGATTTTCAATGAGGACATTTACATGGTACAAGGATTAACCCTAAACCGCCTAATACTTTGTAACTATATGCAATTTGAATGAGCATGCTTGGTTCCGGTGGTTTAAAGGTTAAATGCTTCAATGCACAAACAAGGAATATGGATGATAAGCCAAGTTTAAAAGCTTGGATGATAAGCCAAGTTTAAAAGCTAGCATCATTAAGACCTCATAACCTATTTAGATCAGTCAAAGTGCCATGAAGTCAATGAAGCTTATGGCTACTAAAGCCCTATGGTCAGCTTGAAGCCATATTCAAGCCACAGTGATGAGTGACATAATGAAAGTGTATTCATAATAAGATTTGGCATTTTAATCTAGACAACTGACATTGCTTACTCGTTCGTCACTGGTGGCAGCCGATGAAAGGGACATCGGAATGCGAAAATGTGAGCTCTGCATGCTGACCAGCTGCGGTACGTGGCTATGACCGTGGTCGAGGAACACATTCCTCGCAGGGGGCAGTGGTACGCCGCCTGCGTACAGAGACGGCGGACGCGGGATTGACGCCGGAATCGAAGAAGCCGAAAGCCCCGATCCACTGGCCAGACAGTTCAGCTGCGCGGGAAGATGCTTCGTATCCTACAATTGCAAACAACGGTCGCGATGTTTTTATACACAATACAATGATCACTGCGCAACCAAATTGCCATTGTAACAATCATAGATCACTGAATAATATCCTCTCTCTCTCTCTCTCTCTCTCTCTCTCTCTCTCTCTCTCTCTCTCTCTCTCTCTCTCTCTCTCTCTCTCTCTCTCTCCCTCTTTCTCTCTCAATATTTGTCAGTTCATAAAATGTAAAATGGGGCAAAACTATTATTACGATGGTCTGTTGTTGAAACCTGATCCGACAACCAACGCACAGCACCTGGCCACGTGACAAGAGAGTCAAATCTCGATCTGTTCGCAAGGAAACTTAAAACGTACTTTTATGAGATCCTATATAAAGTGTAAAGCGCTCTTGACTTATTCCATGTTACTGCACTATATAAATTGACTTACTAACAGCAAATTAGAAAATCAGATAACTTTGACTATAACGAGCTTGATCATCTTTCAAATAGTGTCTCTTAAAACATCTTTCTGGTTTGGCGTTTACAGTGCACTTTACCCTGGCTGCCCGGGACCAATTCTCTCGGCCTGACCTTGCTCTAATTCGGCTTTAATGTGGTGCACCATCGGGTGGTGCCCTATGCATTACGATAGTGGTGATACAGGTTCTCAGATTGATTCATTGACTGATTGACGAATTGATTGATTGATTGATTGATTGGTTGACATGCAGAGGCGTCGCCAGGAATTTTGGGTTGGGGTTGGGGGGAGGGCAAAGGGGTCTGGCATGTCAGATTCCTTACCCCAACTAAACCCCCACCCCCAACAAAAACTCTGACCGGATTTGCGCGAATCTGATAGGTGGTCTGGGGTCAGGTTGGGGCAGTTACCCCCCCCCCCCGTGGCGACGCTAATGTTGACAACTTGACAAGCATACATATAGTGCCTCGATAACTCATAGATCTTAGCTTCGGATGAGCCTTAACCTTAGACTCAATCCTAATAAAGTTTGAGTAAAGTGTGAGTACCTTGAGTCATCGCATTAGGTTGACAAGTAGTGCATCGTCGTGATCAAAGCGCTACATAAATTGAACATTATGTTTCGACAATATATAGGCGAGAAAACTCGACCTACCGATGACTCCAATTACATTATGTTACAACTTTTAAAAATTTACCAACCATTTGTCTCAGTCGTTAATTTTATCTAAAAACATTCAGATTTCTACGAATTCGTTAAAAAATACAAAAACATAGCTGCATAAATGTAAACAAATGCTTTGATATTTTACTTCCGCTTTCGGTTGCCGACTGCCGCTGCTAACATTCATGTTGCGCAACTATTATGTCAATAACAATTGTTAATTAATTAATTCTAATCTAATACTTAATGGGAGTATGATATATTTGGACTAATCATTAATTGAAGAGTATGCCAAATGTATTACCTTCATCAATTTTTTATGTATGAAATGTGTTGCTACAGGTAAGGGGTCGTCCATAAATTACGTCACGCGAATTTTGCACTTTTTGACCCCCCTACGTAACGCGACGTCACAAAAACATCAGACCCCAAAAAAATATGACGTCACAACGGGCCGACCCTCCCCCCACTTTCGTCTTCCGAAAAGTCTTGACAAGCAAAAAAGGCCATCATTGTATTTTTTCCTCTCGTAAAAACCCTGACAAGCAAAAAAGGGCATAATTGTATTTTTTCTTCTCCAAAATCCCCGACAAGCAAAAAAGGCCAGACAAGCAAAAAAGGTCAAAGATCATGAACTAATTTTTTCTTTTGCGTGACGTGACATTTACGCACCCCTCATCCCACTTCGTCACAAATGGCCAACCCTCCCCCTAACCGTGTGACGTAATTTATGGACGCCCCAAAATTTCATCTTTGGTATGGGATCCAAAAATCTGCTTGATGATGGGTAAAACCGCAGAGGGCGTTGAAGTTGAACCAACTCAACTCTTTCGTGTTTGACTTATTTAGGATAGTTGTATGTGCTTGGTCAAGTTCTACAAGTGATCAAAAATTTTAATTTCTCTGGTCGATCGCAATGGTGGTCAAAATAATTGTGCATATTCACATCCATTTTTCTGGAAGAAATCCGAATTATTTTACCAACTATAACTGCAGATACCTTAACAAAGCAATGTAGTATCAAACTACTTCCACCAAATTTTTTGATCACCGCTGGAGGTCGAGGTCAACCAAAGGAGTTGATACACAACCACATGATATACCCAGCCATAAAGACACCAAAGTCAGAATAAAGATGTAGATGTTGAGTCATTGCTAAGAAACACACTCACATGCATTGTGTGGATGAAACAAGTCAGGATTTTATTCAAAGAATAGTGTTTCTACAAATACAGACATAATTATCTAAAGTTATTGAAGCCTGAAATCAGTCCTCTGCAGATCTACGAGTACACTGCATGACATGGTGAGCAATATTACAACATTAATGCCATAGTTCAAACTATCAGCATTGGCATAGCCATGGGGGGGCATAAGGCCCAGCCCCTCCCTAAATGGACTGGACCGATCGTGGGAATTGTGCAAAACAGTTTAGTGGGAGAGTGGGAAGAAGAATGAACGAAAGAAGTTCAAAGTGCTGAGAGGCGTTTTTTGCTCGTAAAGACTTTTTAAGCTGAAAGCGTTGATGAGCTCCCCCCTATTCTGAAATCCTGGCTGTGCCACTGACTGTCAGTATGCAATCATTCTATTTTTAAAATATCAATAAAGTGATTGTATTTACATAATTATCTGATACGAATATTGAGCATAAAATATCCTACTTCTTAGGGGCTGTCCATTAATTACGTCAACAAAATATGGGGAGTGGGTTTGAAAAAGTTTGACAGTTGTTGCCAGAGGGAGGGGTTAAGAAAAGTTGAGGTCAGCAATTTCATATTTTACAAATAATCAAAAAATATGAAATTCATGGAATACTATTTATTACAATGGAGAAAAGCCCCCTGACAAGCAAAAAAGGTCATTACTCATTACCACTTGATGACACTTGATGACCAAAAACGGAAAAAAGGTCATCAACACAAAAAAAATAATATACTTAACTTAGCATGATTTAAAGTGACTTAGAATGCATTAGTCCGGATTTTATTTATTTATTCATTTATTTATTTTATTTATGCCTGTGTGAAAGCCACTAGGGGCACTAACGGTGCTTGAACCCGCTCCGTCAGCCTGACGCTCCAGCACCTAACCCAATCTGCCATCTTCCGCCCCATTCTAAATTTTTAAGGGGGACCCGTCACTGATATTGGGTTCGGGGTAAGGGGCAAAACTTTTTGACATGATTATGGGGGGTCACTGAAAGTTTGACAGTCTTTGACAAGGGAGGTGATAACGGACTGAATGATTGAATGAATGACTTAATGATGGGCCATTATTGAAACCACCTAGCAATTGAAAATAAAGGAAGGTGATCAACTTTGAAGAGGGTCGATCTTGACTCTATTCGCAAAAGGAGTTACTTCAGGCTCTGGTAAATCAAGTGTCCAGCGTCTTCCGATTGAAGTGGATGAAACAGTAGCACAATCCTACAAATGCAAAAACCTCTTAAATCTTACATCACCGTTATGCATGCATTCTAAAATACAGTGGATCCCACTTAATCGCATACCGCTTAATTGCATAACCCGCACAATAACATAAAAACCCGAGCCAGTGTTTTGTGCGTACAATTAATTAATTATCAGACCTCCCGGCTATTCGCATAGCCCAGTTAATCGCATAAGTAAGGCTTGCACGACACCTATGCAATTAAGCGTGTTTCATTGTATCAACAAAAACTGGTCTTATTCAGAGCTGGAGAACGTTATTTTAAAAAATCTATGTTTCTAAAAAGCTAGATTTTTCCAAGAAGTCAAATTTCAGCTTTTTTAGATTTTCTGTTTTTTAAGTTGAAAAATGAAAAATCCCATCTTCAATGCTTTAAAAGTTTGATACTCTAGAACTGCTGACAGCACCAGAATACACATGTGACAAGAGAATGATCTATGGGTGTTGAAATGTGACATTAATACCTAAAAAAACTTAAATCCAAACATTCCACGTTATCGTCCAAGTCTACGCCTATTGGTGGTTTTAGTCTGTCCCCAATATTTTTTCAAAAACCAACCACCAAAATCAGTGGCATAGCCAGGATTTCCGGAAGGGAGGTTTGGATTTTTGGATTTTGGTTTTTGGCCGTGACCAACACCAACAGACCAACACCAACTCTTAAAAAAGTTTGACAAGCAAAAAAAATCATTATCGTCTCCAATTTTTCCCTGACAAGCAAAACAAAACCTCTTCCCCTCTTAAGCACCATTACATTCGATGCTTCTCTGCCAAGAGGGGTTTGACCCCCAAAATCGCCTCAAAAAATTAAAAATACATGGAAACTCATTAAAAATATTTTTTCTGGCAGCCAAGGGGGGTTTTAACCCCTAAAATCTCCCCCTTGGCTATGCCACTGGCCAATGTTAAGATGCACTGTTGAACTTTGAACCTGTCTTCCGGTATGTTCTTGAGCTTTGTGGTAATGTACTTGAAGATGTCCTTCGTGTATTTCTTGTTGCGTTTGGCGTCAAACACCCCGATAGACCAGATCTCCACAACGACCGTAGGATCAGCGTTTCCATTTCTTAGCATCTCCACTCTGGTGGAAATGGATGCGGATATCAACTGGAAAAAATTTAAAATGAAACATGCAAGCAATCTACATACAGTCACTGGCAAAATATTTCAACCTGATTCATCAAGATCAAGTAAATTTCTAAGTTGATGTCAATGAATAATAATAATTTTAAAAAATTAAAATAATAATAATAATAATGTCAAGGTTTAAAGTGGTTCAGGAGGGTCTGCCATGTGCAAGAACAACTATATCCACTAAAACCTTTTCAAATTGCACATTTCTCATAATAACAATACCAATAACAATAATAATGATAATAATGATAATAATGATAATAATGATAATAATGATAATAATGATAATAATGATAATAATGATAATAATAATAATGATAATAATGATAATAATAATAATAATAATAATAATAATAATAATAATAATAAAAGATGTCGAAATAATAATAATAATAATAATAATAATAAAAGATGTCGACCACCGGGAATTAGTCGGGTGTTTTGCCCAGACCCGGGATTGAACCGGGGACCTTTAGATCTTCAGTCTAACGCTCTCCCAACTGAGCTATCTAGGCCGACAAAGAATACACGAATTTAATGTAAGTTGAGGTTCATTATACCGTACACGTACGAAGGGTGCTCAATCAACACTGGAAGTTCACCTCTGACCACGCACAATAACAGGGTCTACTCCAAATCACAGTGGCGTAGCCAAGGCTCCGGAATAGGGGTGGGGTGGGCAGTGGGCACAGCAACATTTTTGGCAAGAAAAAGCTCGTCAAGTAGTTCTTCGCACATCCACGTATTCTCTTCGTTTACCCTACCTAACCCCCCTCCCCCACCACCACCACCACCAAATTACTCAACGGTTTTGCGCAAAACCCAAGACCGGGCCCATCCGGAATAGGAGAAGGTCCCACCGTGCCCCATAGACTATGGCTGCCAATAAGGGTACAACAGTGGTTCTAACACAGGGCAAACCCTCCTCAACCACTTTAAACCTTGTTATTATTATTATTATTATTATTATTATTATTATTATTATTATTATTATTTTATTTATTATTTTATTTTATTTTTCATGGTTCGGCTGTTTTAGGCCTGGCTCATTTATTATTATTATTATTATTATTATTATTATTATTATTATTATTATTATTATTATTATTATTATTATTATTATTATTATTATTTAATGTTAAACCTTCTCCGGTTTGCCGAGAGTTTCCGCAATCACTTTCGACAGTCCTCCGATAAAACCGTTCGGAACGACGTCCAGGTTGGTCGAGACGCTAAATACCGGGAGTCGGCGAGCGCTGACGGTCACCGGCTGGGCGGGTGGAGACGGGGTCGCAGCGCCGCCTACAAGCACCCCCGGACGACCCGCAGCAGTTAGGTGCTTCACACCAAGACAGGCGGCACTTCGAAAGGCCCGTCGTCCTAGTGTAACCGCAACGGGACTCCATAAACACCTAGTTGAAAGCATTCTGAGGCTAAATCGTTGACGGTTATCTGCGATTTTCAAAAAGAAATGGAATACTTTGAACCCCGGGTCGTGGTATCAAAGTCCGCTACTGCATAACGAGCGAGGAAAGGCTGGCATATGTCCATCATCACCAAGCAACATGCAGTTATCGAACTTATTTCACTAAATTTGAAATTAATTTTGACATTAGAAAGAGGGGAATTAACGCGTTGTGACGTCATTTCAAAGAGGTCTGCCATTTTCTGACGGCTTGTGACGAGGGAAAAGAGGGGAGCGGTAAAAACTGCCAAAATCGCGTGACGTCATTTATGGACGGGCCCCTAATAGAACATAGATGGTGATAAACTGCAGCATAATCAGGAATAGTTTTTATGGTATTTAATTGTAATCACTTGACAGCACGAGTTTTCGGAGTGGCTAAACTGAGCTTGAGTTCACTGCCAGACCTGAGGAGAGGGGGTGCAGCTGGTGCATTGTTCCTGGGCCCATGGAGCTCAAAGGGGCCCGGGTCCGGTGATGATGTAATAACAATAGTGTGAACCTGAAAAAGACTATTACGCCCGGTGAATGTCTGATCTCCCTAAGCCTGTTCTTATTCAGTTAGCCAATGCATTGGTATCTAGTCGTCTAGATTATTGTAATTCCTTGCTTTTTGGCATCACAAATTCAAATATGAGAAACTCCAGAGAGTACAAAATTTCTTAGTTAGAGTCATATCCAAAACTCCAAGGAACATATAACTCCAACAAGACAGTCCCTACATTGGCTTCCCATCAAATTCGAATTAATTATAAAATTTGTCTTTTGGTATTTAAAACCATATTATATAATGAACCCTATTACCTTAAGATGCAACTAATCCCTCGACCTACTACTCAATCCAAGGTAAGACTTTCATTTGTTGTTCCTTATTCTCGTACCGTCATTGGCAAAAAGGAATTCATTACCAATATCACTGCGTAAAACTAAAAATTTATCATCTTTTAGATCTGGTCTTAAAACTTACCTGTTTGACTTGCTTACTTAGATTGCTCCCCGCTGTTCTGACTGATCTTCTGGATTGAAGCCATCGGCTGATGCCCTGGGCATTATGATAGTGGCGCCATAGAAGTTTATTGATTGATTGATTGATTGATTAAGGGCCCGGGTTGATGGTGTTTAAGTAACCAATGCCATAAGCCACAAAAAGACTGACAAGCAAAAAAAGGTCATCAACACACTTTTCAGACTTGTACTTGTAACGAAGCCCCGGAATTCTGCTTTGAAAAGCACCGTCAAGCAAAAAAGGTCATCTACTTTTTCACACACTTGGCAATTGCCAATTTGGCAGGTCAGGAGCCCGTGACTATTTTTTGTACCGGGGCCCGAAAATTCTCTCAACGGTCCTGTTCACTGCACTTTATGACCACCGCGATAAGGATTCTATTGCGGCAACAGGATTATTTGCTTTTCATTCCTATTTTGGCCACAATTCTTGGGAATTTTGATAAAAGAATTAGTTCATTGTAGCCTGTGAATGAGAAAGGCTATCACATGCAGGCTCGATAGCAATAATTTTCTCTAGCTAAGATAAAAGCAAACAGCGACTACAGGCACAAACAAACGCTATAAAAAAATTACAAGAGTTTACCTACTTACTTGCTTAGCTTCTCAACGTTTGAAGTTTTTCATCCGGGTATTTCACATTATAGTCATCGAAGTATTTTGTGTTGCAATGATTTTTAAAATAAAATTATTCGCATTTTTGGCTTAATTTTTAAAACTCATTCGTGCTTCCTGCACCTCACAGTCACAGAAAGGTAAATAAAAGCACGCATGCGAAAATCGACGCGTTTTAAAGGCGCCAAAGCGGCATTTGCTACAGCAATCCATTTACCACTTTAAATAATTTCAATCGACTTCTATAGCGCCACTTAATGCATATTGAATCCTGAGCGTGTAAGAATTGCAAGGTCCAAGTCATAATCCAGGATATCAGATCAAGTCGGACAGCCAGGTGACAGTCTATGGCGGATTAGCGAGGTGAAAAAAAGAAATTCGATAGACAGTTTGCAGGGTAAATTCTGTAATCTAGGGTTAACAGCGAAGAAATAGCAAGTCTGAGAGTGAAAGAACGCTTGCCGACGAAGGTAAAGTCGAGTAATTGTTTGCACAGAGATTTTTGGCATGAGCTATTTTTGGTTAATTGCAGCAAAGAGTTTGCATACCAGAATATTATTTAGTCTTTAAATTGTTTTTTCTGAATAAGTAATAGAATTTTGGGCATAGCATCAGATTGGTGACCAGTGTTGTAATAAATACTTCAATTGAAAGTATTTAAATACTTTCATAAATACTTGTTTCTCAGGTAGTATTTAAATAGTATTTAAATACACAAATACCAGGGTAAGTATTTAAATACTGGCAAATAAGGTTTAAATACTTTTTTAAATACTTGATAATGTATTTGACATGATTCGCCACAACCGTATTTTTGTGTAAAGAAATGTTAGTTAAAATTATTTCTAACAATGTCAATGTAGACCTACTTAACTGTTCAACTGTCTAAAACCATCAGTAAAGAAAATGTAAAAAATGAACAGTCTATAAGAAATGTTATAATTATGTGAAACTTGCAATAAATCCAAAGTATTTAAATTTCTTAAATACATCTAAATGTTATTTAAATACTATTTAAATACTTAATTTTGGATGAGTATTTAAATACTTTCTTAAATACTGGACAAAGTATTTAAATAGTATTTAAATACTGAAAGTATTTAAATACTTTACAACACTGTTGGTGACTAAGATAATGTGATGGAGGCAGCCATGCACTTATTGACATTTGAAAGGAGGATATTTTAGCTTTTAGTTTAGCTGCTCTGTTTCAAGTAGATCGAATTAATAAAGTTGTTCTAATGTAATTTATGGTAAATTGCAGCATTATGTTGAAAGCTGATCAACAGCGAGTGAGGGCTTTGTTGACGGAGACGGTTGCGCTGCTGTGCAGGAATGGCTTGAACTTCAAATCCGAGTTGTGCATAGAGGGATTGATCGGAGTGACACTCGACCGCGAAGAGATATTCTTGGTCAACATCAAAGAAACCGTTAAAGTGAACAGTCCGGCCAGCAGTAACGAAAGTATTCATGCTCGGTCGACTGTTGAACCAACTCCATCGTCAAAGACAGCTCGAAAGCAGGCGAAATGCGCCGAGATAAATTTACAAACCTCGACTGATTACACTCCATTATCAACAAAACCTAAACAGCCTCTTGCCACATCGAACTCTGACGACGCGTCGATTTCCTGTCGTAGTTTCGGCTCGCCAGTTCTGCCTTCCTCTATCAAGAGTCAGCCAGAGGACGCCCCATTGGTCCCGCCACCAGACAGACTGTCAGGGGTCGGCGTTGTTTCCGAGCACCCCGTCTCATTCCACGACGTTCCTATAAAGTTGGACTCTGCACTTGGTTCCAAGACTTTGCCCGAAGATGCCTTCCGGCCTTCCGAGGCGCATCCAGACGAACCGGCTCAGAAAAGACTCAGGACGCGACCACAGAGACGCTCAACGGAAACGAAAAGCATCGATAAACCTCCGACGCCTAAAATGCCTTCGAAGTTAGGCTCGAGCAATCAGGAACCAGCTAATGTGATTGAAATTAAAGAAGAGTCGCTGTCTGACGAAGAACTGACTGAGCATTCCACGACTGACTATCCATCGTACGATGACTACAGCACAATGACGACGTATGGCGTCGGTGACTTGGACGCCAGTCAGATGTTCGGCGAATCAGGTTTCAAAACGGAGGCAGTGTTTCAAGAAGAAATGCAGGAACAGACACACGGAGTAAGTTGTGTTTTATATTTCGTTATTTTTCGTTTTGTTGTCAAAGTAGATGTTTGCATTTTTGGGGTTACACTTGCACTAGATACTTTTTTAGCTGTTGGTGGGAAATATGCTGAGGCCATTTTTGCGGCAGCAGTTTGAGGTGGCAATATTTCATCAGCTTTTTGAAACGATCAACATATTTCTGTTCAAGTATACAGTTATTCATGGTTTATACTATAGTTAAGCTGTCTACTCTTGAAATGTTGAGAAAATAAATTTGATTGATTGATTGATCACTGGATCTTTAAAAGATTTTGCTCACAATTTCTTTAGTCTTAGTTATATATTTTTAAATGAATCAACATCAGTTCAATTGGTATTCAGTCAGTTCAATCAATACTGTGCAATTTTGATGCAAAATGCAAAATTGATGCAATTTTGTGGTTTGGAAAGAATTTGCAAGATATATAATTATTTTTGGTTAAATTCAATGTGATGGAAACAATTTTTGTGCAAGCTGTAACTTCATAGATGCAGTTGAGGTTTTTAGTTATTGATAACATTTTGATCTGTTTTGACAATGAGTCTGTGATTAGTATTATGGGAATTTTTTTAATTCATAAGCCATACAGTGTTTGTGAATATTTTCAAGTTTGCTATTGACGCTTGCTCTCTTAAGTTTTTTAACTACTGGCAGATCGGATGGCTTGTCTTGGAAGCAGCACTATTGATTATCTAATAAAAAGGCTCTGGAAACATTAAGTTCTATTAAGTTAGGTTACTTTGATCAACATCAGATGCAAATATTGCAAACATCGCAACTAGTGTGAACAAAGCATTGCAAGAACCTTTGCATTGAAGATGTTGTATGCAGTTTTGAAAGATATACTTGAAAGTTCCTACCACAAATGCACAGTTCCTACCATAAAGGCATAGAGATTTTGATTTGACAAGAGCCTTTGAAAACATGAACCAGTGACCAGTTGTGACTGAGTAAAGTAGGTTTTGGGAGAATTTAGAGGACTGGCGGTGATTGCAAATGTTAGGTGTTAGTCCTATTGTGCTAGAAATCCACCGGACTAACGATCATGGATTCGTGCGTTATGCTTCCACTCAATAGTTGAGCAGATCAACAGGCGACCATGGGGAGCATTATTGGAGATATTCAGTGTGCAATTTGAAGGCTTAAATGCAGGACATTGGAATATGTACAGCTTTCCAAGGTCTGTACTAAATGTATGGTATATAATTTATTTAGGGTGCTTTGGAGTTGATGCATTACTCCGGAGATGGGGAGAGCATTCACGGGATGGTTACAGCAGTCAGGACAGAGCGAAGGCAGGAGATGATTTCTCTGAATGGATACAATTACGTATTTGACAAATTTAGCGCTGACCGTTCAAGGAAATTCTGGAGGTGCAGGTACAAAGGTACATGCAAAGCGCGTCTGCATACGGCCGCCGACAATAATAATGTTGTTTGGTGGAAGTGTGGTCATAATCACAAGAGCTGTTTGGAGATTTGAATTTGAGGAGACTTGCAATGATTCTTCTTGGAAGGCTACTTGGTTTCAGTTACATTTTTAAAGTGATATTTGCAGAATCTACTCTTTTTTTTCCAAGCGAATTCTTCTTGGTCTGGAAAGTTTCATCTTCAAGATATTTAACAGTTGCATTGTGCACTTATTTGTGCAATTGATTGAAGAACATGTTGGACAGTAGTGCAACCATTATTTTGTGGTTGTACAGTACTTAGAGAAGTGATTAGATTGTTAAAGGACTTTAAGCAGATCTGTTGAAAAGTTATCCTCTTGGATTTGATTCTGTTGAACTTCAGGCCAGACACACAGACGTGGGTCCATTTTTAAGACCCAACCTGACCCATAGTGATTAAACCCAATTTGCAAAGGCAATAGGGTTAATTGACCCATCCAACACACTGTAATACATTACTATTACTTAAACCATGGCTTACCGGTATTTTCTTACTCAACCCATCCTAACTCACCATAAACGTGAAAAAACTGAAAATTTCTAACCCAACTCATTGGTGGACCCAACCCGTATCTGTGTCTGCTTCAGGCCTTTATGTTGTCATTGAACCAAAATTTAATATTAAATCGTATATTAATCCTTGCATTTCAAATTATCTTTTGATTTTTCAAGGACTGCAGAACAACAAAACCATAACATTTAAATTACGGTTTAATGAATCATTTTTTCATAATGAAGATGTTATATATCATTTAACAGTGCTGTAAAATTGTTTCTTTACTGTTAATTTTTTCACTAAACTTTTAGATTACAGCTATGTTACAGTTTCATTACATTTTATGAGTTAGTAATCATTATACAGCACTTTTAGTATGCTATGTTACCAGAACCAGAGATGGCAATGGGTCGTTCAAAATGACCTATGTGACCCATGACCCACAGGTTATTGACAACTAAATATCTGTAACAATTTTTTCAGGACTGTGATCAATCAATCAATCAATCAATCATTACCATAGAGTAGATGCAAGGATTGCATTGTTTATTTGTCAATGAATGTGAACTTAACATTTGACACATTGAATGACTGCACCCACAGTCTTTAAAATTTGATGACTCAAGGATCAACAGGTCTTGACCCATGATCCGTGCTACCCATTGCGTATTGGTGACTTATTTGACCCATTGACCCTTGTCATCTATGATCTGAACCCCTGTGTATGTAGCCATATCTTGGTATTTAGCATGTTGTTTTGGTATTGATTTTTAAGGATACCATGCCTTGCTGAATGAACTAGAGATAGCAAAAGGTTTAAATGTATAAGGAGAAGTCAGTTTTTCCATTTATCTAAATGTATATCATCCATGCATGTGTATCATTTATACTTTTGTACAGGCTCTATACTGAAATGGTGTAAAATTGTGCTTTAATTGAATATGCAATGTTGTCTGCATTTAGTGCCATTGTTTGGTATTCTGTATCATGTATTAGTGTTGCCTTTTGTTAGAGGGGCCCATGCTTCACATATATTTCATAAGTTCAAGGCAGTTTACTAGGCCTATCACTGGTAGTATCCTATTCTATGTGTCAGAGAAGTTATTGTTTACAATAAACTTATGGAACTGTTAATGGTAGCACTTGAATGGTAATTCTGTATGGCATTAACCATGTTTGCATGTAAGGATATTCATTTGCTATAGCTGCACTATAATGCTCCTATATATCTTCAATCTCCTCTATAATTCTGTATATCTTTCTTTCTTATTTGGTAATGCTTTCTTATTGGTTGTCGTAGGTGTTGCCTTGCATTAACTAAGTTTTACTGGCTCTGTGATCTGTTGAACTGTATTTGTAATAGCTCTGATGTTTGTGAATGATCTTATCTTAATTATCAGACTTGAATCAATGGACAACTTCAGTTATTGAACAAGCTGAACAGTTCTACAGGTTCTTGATTGGGCTTGAACCTTGTTTGTTAGTCTGGATTTGTTATATCCTCAAAGGAATCATTATAGCTACGTTATTATAGCTATATAGCTTTATAGGTATACAATCAGGCCGGATTAATATATTCAAGGCTCTGTAACTATGTACATTTCATTGGTATTGACACAATTAGGAGTTTGCTATGCAGTATTGGTACAGTGACAGTAGGAACATGTCACAAATGCCATGGCATCAAGAGAAGTACTAATGAGTAAGTTGACGTTACTTGTCACAGGCATTTCTGAAATTGACTACTACTATTACTACTACTACTGCTGCTGCTGCTGCTGCTGCTGCTGCTGCTACTACTACTACTACTACTACTACTACTACTACTACTACTACTACTACTACTACTACTAATAATAATAATAATAATAATAATACCACTACTAATGCTGATAAAAATGAAATATAATAGCAACTTAGCAAGGATTAGATTGGTTAAGTAGGGTCTGCCCTGTGTGAGAACCACTATGTTTCACCCATCAATTCATTGACATTATGGTCTTGCTGTACAATCCCATTCTTAGCCCTCTTGCCTTTTAATAGATTTGTTCCCGTATCCTCATTGTTTGTGAGCTGTTGAGCGTAGGGTAATTGAAACCTCCAAGGTCTTATGGACGAAGTCATTTTACTAGGCTGGTTGGACAGTCAGGTGATGATATAACCACTTCTTCATTTGGTTTTGTTATAGGCAGATGTGCTGAGGCTGCAGCGCCGCAAGCCTGGAAGGATGATTATCAGTGGAAACACTGGCAGGAGAATCTCACACCGTAGATCAGATGGCAGGCACGTTTGTCCAGTGTGTGGCAGGACCTTTGCAAGATTAGACCACTGTAGAGGACATTTGGCGACGTGGCACAATATCGGCGACAGGCTGAGGTGTTCGTACTGTTCGAAAGAGTTTGGATATACACAGCTTCTTCAGCGACATGTTGAGCGGATGCATGCAGGTCGACGTTATCTTGATAATCGTCCACGTTGAAATGGTTCCCTGCTGTTCTGTGGATTTTTGTGATACGGAGACACTGGTTCAGTTCTTGAGCTTGACCAACTTTGTTTTTGTTTTTGTTTTTTTTAAAGACACCGTCCAATTTAGACAGGATGCACAATTTGCAAGCTTCAGTTTTTGGCATTTTATTGAATGAAAATTTCAACTTGGGAACTTTTCTGCTAATAGTTTTGCAACTTGTGATTTTTGTTATCGTTCCTTATTCTGTGAGTTTTTTGTAGTTTGATGTGAGACAAATGGGTTGCACTTTGGAGAATGAGAGAATCTGGGTACAAGATTTAAATCTGTGTTTAATGGGGCTTTACATTCCATGATTTCATTAAAGAATAATTAATTCACTTCTTGCTATGACAATAGATGTCACAGAATTTAGTGTCAGAGTTATTATGTATGATTTTGGGGCAAGTTAAGACATTCATATAATAGGTTGGAGGAATAATCAAGAGTGACAGAAAACACAGAGGACAGGAAAATGAAAATAAATTGAGGTTTACAAATAATGGGAGAAATGAGAACACCATGGAAGAACAAAAACTTGAACATGAATACAAAACTGAAACTCTATATTTATATTTATAGTTTTCTAATGTTTGTGCCTAATGTTCTCATTGGATGAGGTGCTGCTGTCATTTAATAATTTTTGCTAGGCAACAGAATTTCATAATGGGTGGAGCTTAATGATGACGATGATCACCCTAATTTTTTCCAATCCTCCCTTCTCCATCCCTTTCCTTTTCCCTGCCCTCCATATTCCACTCCTATCTTTTCTGTATCCCTCCCCTCTCTACTATCTTCTTTCCCACAACCTCTCTCTTTCCCTTACTCTCACCTCTGCTACCAACTAATTCACTCAAACCTATTGTCTCCATCCATTTCCCATTCTCTACCTTTTTCTCTCCCTCTCCTTTCCCCTACCCACTCCTCTGTCATTCTCTCGTCCCCATTCTCATCTCCTCTCTAAGAATCTTCCCCTCATATTCCCTTTCCCGCCTTCTTCATTTTGAAGCACCTAATTCCCAGTGTTTCCAGTATTTGCAATGACCATCACCAATTCTCAATGTAAACATTTGAACATGCAGGTATATATTTGTGCATACCCGTGTCCCCTTTCCAGCCTTCTCATCCCTTCCTCACAAACAGGATATCATTGAGCGACCTAATTCAGATATCAGAATATTTTCCCACCCGCAATTTGAAGCACTGCCAATTTCCAACGCTCCCTGCTTTTGCAGTAAACATCAACAAATCGCAAAGGCAAACATTTTAGCCTGTATGAATGCATGATATGGCACATGATGATGATGATGATGATGATGATGATGATGATGATGATGATGATGATGGGGAGGAGACTTATAAGCGAACAAACATTTTAACATGTAGGAGTATATGTTAATGAGCCAGTTTTTCCTGTGGTCATTATCTGTAGTGTTATCGTGAGCTAGAAACCGAGCAAGCATCAAACTGCTCATCACACCATGTACCAGTCAAGTACCGTACAAGTCATTGGACGAAATGCTAGAACATTAACAAAAATCGGATAGGCCATGCTCCCCTGTCAAACAGCTACCAGTAGTGCATTAATAATATCCCAAATTTTATATGGATCGGAAACCCGGGTTCTGAAACAGTCAGACAAAAGGAGCCATTGGTTGCAGAGATGAACTGCCTAAGACAAATACAGGGAGTAAGCAAACATGAAAAATTTAGAAACAAAGCTATAATGCAGGAAACCATGGAAACAATAATTGATAAAGTCTGCAGAAGAAGATTAGCTTGGGTTTAGTCAGGTGATTGCTTCTGCTGCAGTACAGTTGTTATTGTCACATCATCCACCAATGTCTACAGTCGTTCTTGCATTTTGCTTATGGCTGGTTCTGGTCGGTTTTTCTTGCAGACCCCAGCAGATGCGAGGATTACCGGCTCTGTCCGCCCATCTGGGGGCAAAAGCTTTCCGATGTGTAGGCCAGACAAGTCCACTTCTGCGACGGTTACCGCGGAGCTGAATCCGAATTTTGTCCACAGAAACCACCGTTATGCTTGTCCCGTCTGCTTCAAGACCATTGCCCGGTCGTCCGACCTCGAGGGTCACATGTCCACTTGGCATAACATGCCGAAAAAGTACAAATGCCTGGAGTGCAATAAGGAGTACGCGTATAGAAAGAAACTGAAAGTTCATGTGCTCAACAAACACGGACATAGCATAGCATAGCGATGCGCCAGTCGTAGCATACGTGTTGAGGTGGTTCGAGCATTATGTGAACAGTTGAATGAAGGTGAAGATACTGCTATTGGGGATTTTGTAATGGTAATAATGGGCTGATTTTCCCTATAACTCTCGATGAAAGTAGGCAGTATTTTAAAAGCTGATAAATGTTACTAACCATTGCAATCAAAAGGTTTTGATATTCTGACATCAACTGTTGACTGTATCAAAAAAACAATGTTAGCAAATCTAGTTGTGCTGTTTATATAAAACTCACTCATACAAACTACAGTAATGCTGATATACTGGTATATCAATCAAATGCATATATACTGATATATATATATATATATATATATATATATATATATATATATATATATATATATATATATATATATATATATTACAAATTGCATATACCAGTAATTACCTAGTATACTTTAAAGCAGTGATGTACCGGTATATGTGTAATGTGACAGTGTTTATGTGCCAGACTATATATAGGTTGTTATGCAGAGATGATATATAAAGCAGGTTTCTTGAATATCCTTAGTTTATTTGCACATTCTATATCTGGGCCAGAAATCTGGAACTCTCTTCCCTCTGGTTGTCAAATCTTCCAATAAACTGAGCATTTTTCAGATCTAGGCTTATAATGTATCTTTCACATGCCATCATGTTTGTGTGTGTGTGTGTGTGTGTGTGTGTGACACATGTGTGTGTGTGTATAGGTATGGTTTAGTTGTAATGGATAGTTTTTTGCAGTTTATAAACATTTTATAAACAAAAGCTGAAATTAATTTCGTTTTATATGATTTTTATTACTTTCTTCAGTGATATAAAGATTGATGAGCCCCACATTGGTTAGTTAGTTAGTTATCGATTTTTGAGGTAGATTGGTTTATTGGTTTCATAGAAAGCCAACCATTGATGATTTTCAAATTCTAGCTGTGGCATAATTGGTATGCTGACATGAATGCAAATCTGGATAGTATTAGCAAAAGCATCTTCAATAAAACTTTGTGTGCATCTTTATGTTGTCTGATCGAGTGAAATTTTATGGCATCATTCAGGACAAGAGTATCTAACATTGGAAAATTTAAGTGTACTGTTTACAGTTAATACTAAGTCCTTAGAGTGTGGATGTATTTAGGAGAGAGATAGAGAGAGAGATAGAGTGGAAATTCTGCCTAACCAGGTCTTATTGGATTTTCTTTTAGGGGGGCATGTCCACAGGATTCAGTCATTCTGATGATGCCATGGCCAGAGACATCCTGCAGTGTTCAGAATGTGGAAAGACGTTTGCGCAGCCGTCGACTCTGAAGCGTCACATTAGAAAGGTCCACCGGAAGGAGTACCCGTACGCTTGCAGGATCTGCGGAAAGGGCGTTTCCGATGTCGTCGGTCTCGAGGGTCACATGGCCACGAAACACGGCATGCCGAAAACGCACCGGTGTCCTCACTGTGCGAAGGAATACGCCTATAAATGCAAGCTTAACGTCCACTTGCAACTGAAGCACGGACATTGAAAGCACTAGAGAGTCAAGATGGCCGACGAGCACAACTTGCACCGTTATTCTATTGGCATGGAGTATTGTTAAATGAATATACAATGCAGTGCTTGGATGAGTTTGTGCGGTGTGTTCTGTACCATTGGTAGGCGGTCTCTGACAAGTCCCGACAAGTTCTTTATTGTCTGAAACCAAAGATATGGTCGTTCCAACACGGAGAACAGTATTATACAATACTCTGGATCGAGTCGAGTTTTCTTGAAATCTCCTGCATACGATTTTGCCGCCATTGGTGTCGCGGTGTGACTCGGTGTTTTTGTCGCGGGCGACGATGCTTGACTGTTGTCGCTTGTTTTGAAGCTCCTCGGTGTTGTCTTTTCTGTGCATGAGAACTTGAGGGCATGCCGTACGTACGTTACAGAGAATCCTTTCTTTCTTGTAGACTGGTCTTTCTGGTATGACGGGTGTCGGATCATCTGTTGTCAGTCCTCGGTTTGTTCCGGTTCTTCCGTTTGACGGCAGCAGCCGATGTATCAGCCAGATGTCGGCATCACGCTTTCCATATGTCTGCTACATCTGCAGTAAAGGTCTCTACAGTAAGGACAACCTTCGCTCCCACTTGGTCACTTGTCACAATATGCCAAAGACGCTCCAATGCCCTGTCTGTTACAAGACGTTTGGGTACAAGAGGGCCGTCAAAAACCACATAGCAACGCAGCACTGACAGATAGCATTTCACCATTTTATTGACAATTTGAACTGTAAATATTTTGGATAAGTTTTACACTTCTGATAGTATGTATCTGTTGAATTTATATAGTTGCTGTTAAGTTGTGTGTAGGCCACATCTTGTGGAAGATTATAAACATTGTTCTGTTTTTGAAAAATTTTGGATAAATTTAGACAAAGCAATGTCCTGTTCTTGACAAATTTTCAACCACATAGGTCCATGTTTCCTTCAATGTTTACCTGATAAGAAATGGTGATAGAATTGCTCTGGAATGTTAAACTCATTCATAAAGATCCTAGGATATCGCATACTAAATTTTACAGACCCGCTAAGTAAAGTACGTTATAACAAAGTTCTGTATACTTATCGTGTAAATTCATCACTCAGTATTCTTCTGTATATCTCTTAATTTTATTGCCAATCTGCTACTTTCACATACGTGCACAGTGTACACGCACACACTTGTATGTAGCAATGTTATATAATGCTGTTATTCTGGTACTTGAAATGGCTACTGTTTGGCATTGTTGCATTCTGTCAATTGGGGCTTGATTAAAATATTTAGTGAGGTGTACCGTATTTGACAGAAATACTTAACACAAAAAGGCCTGATGCTATTGGTAATAATATGTTTAGAATTTGCTTTTAACTTAGAGGATTTCTTCGTCACTAGCTTTTACCATGTGACTCGTGTAATGGTTTTTAGGTAGGTACGGTAACCTAGTTCTCAAAAGCTTTGTAAAGTCCTTGCAGATAAACTGTCTTAATTAATGTTAACCCTTAACCGTGTATTTAACTGTAACTCAATGTAAAATGGATGGATATATCCGGGATCCCCAGTTAAGGGGTTAAGGTTTATGAAATTGTCAATACTGACTGTTGATGACAATGAACAGAGTACAAACCTGTGTTTAGTTTTGTGTACAATTACTATTTGTATGCATTGTAAAATATTTTGGTGTTCTGATTTAAGAATTGTGACTTGTCTTTGCTTGCATATGCTAGTTTAGGATACTTATATACGATATGCAAGGATAGAAATTTTGAAATAATTGGCGACTGAAAAAACATGGATAATCCATTGTTAAGCAGTTTTTTTGTTCCTTCTTCTGGTCAAAGATATTTGTTTCCACTGCAGGTGTGAAGTGGTACAAATTTGACTTCTACCAGACTTAGCCGTACAATGGTTCCATCTGCAGAAATCTAGTGCCTTGATGAATGTCCCAGTTGAACATGGCACGAACAAATAATTCAGATATGATATACACATGTACATGTAATTTGAAATTACACATAGGAGCAAGTCTGAAGAGCATATATGTTAAGATGCCAGAAATTTTAATGAAAGTCAGATAGGGTAGTGACTGAAAGCTGCTTGTAAATATCTGCTGCCTTTTGGGACAAAAATTTTTATTTAAAACAATGAATGGAAGCTGGATTTTCAAAGTAATGAAAGAGGATTTCACTAGAAGCTCAGGGCTTGCGTTATGGTTGGATCTCAGTGTACATTAATAAAATTTTTGGCCATTTGTAGTAAGTACATGTGCCCATGTATAATGTGATGTGAATGTATTTATGTATGCTACGTGCATGGTCTATGTTTGTTTAGTAAAAATGCATCCAATCAGTGTTTTATACAGGCCTTATTGGTGGGGGATCCCCCAAACCACAAAACTCCCCAAAATCCCAGCACTGACAAATTTGTGCACTGAACTGTGTCTCTCCCTCTCCAGCCAAGTCAATTTTCCCCCCCTCACCCCAAGACCTGGTGTCTGGATAAAACACTGCATGATCCGATGTGCAGGTTACAAGTTGTCAAATACAGCAAATGGAATTGCCATTAATGGGATGATGATCTAATGAATATTGTTGTCATTTTGAAGATGCATTCCATTGATTATTAGTGAGATGGAGTTGGATATTTGGAAGCTGAAACAACGAAACATTAACCCCTTAACCATGTATTTAACTGTAACTCAATGTAAAATGGACAGATATATCTGGGGTCCCCAGTTAAGGGGTTAAATTAATTGAAGTCCTTAAATGCAACAACATTCAATAGTTGTTTCCCCAAGTCTTTGGTGCTCAGTCTTACTCGCTTGCTTACTCACTCGCCAAATCCAGTCGATTTAATTGCTGAAAGTTTATGGTTTCATCGAATTTGGTCCTTGATTAAATTGCAATGAGTAAGTAAGTAAGTAAAATCTTGTGACTTTATATAGTGCTTTTAAAGTAGTACTGCAGTAGCTAGGGTGTGATTTGCAGGGGGAGGGAAGGGGGAATCTTCCCCTCACTGCCCAACTGCATCCTCCCATACTGCTACATCCCCCACCACTACATCCCCCCACTGCTACATTTTCCCAACAACTACATCCCCCAAGTTTGACATATCCCCCCCCCCACTGCTCCAGGTCACAAATCGCACCCTGGCAGTAGCTACTTATTCTTAGGCACTTAATCTAAATTTGAAAAGGCTATGGCCAAAAGGTAAAGGTCAGTTAGGCATGGTCATTTTTTTAATCTAGAGTCACCTTGGTGGGATGTTGTGTGTGACTACTGTTTATGAAATTGGCTAGCATGCACAAGAAATCTTAAATAATGTAAGAAGCTTTTGTTTTAAGTTTGTAACAGTTAGCCTGGTAGTGGACATCTAAGATGAGCTTTCTTATGGTGTACTGTAGAACTGTCGATATAATGGACTTGGTTATAATGTTAATGTATGTTCGGTCCTCACAATACATAAAATAATATACCTCAATGTATGGTCCCGTGTGATGTGTTACCATATTGAATGGTTTTGGATATAACATACCTTGGATATAACCCGTAGCGTACAGAGGTAGGGCCAGTGGCTCTGGGTGCTGACCAGATGGGGAGGGTGTGTGCCAAAATTAATTGACTCGGCGTATCCACTTGGCCCCAGACGCCCAGCACTCCGCACGCCACTGGATATAACGTACTAAATTTTACAGGCCTGCTAAGTATGTTATTAGTGAAGTTCGACTGTATCATTTCACGATAATTTGCCTGACTGATGGAATGCTCTCTGTTGCAGGGATTTCAAAGCTACCGGCACCCGACACAATGTCCGGAGTTGCAGGGCTTTTCTTGTCCGTTCTGCGACAAGATGTACTCGACTCCCGACTCGTTGAGGCGGCACGAGCTCATGACGCATCAGAAGCGCTTCCGCTACGTCTGTCCCGTCTGCGGGAAGGGAGTCCAGTCGAGGCAGCGCCTGCAGGGACACATGTCGTCAAACCACAGCATGCCCAAGGCTTTCAAGTGTGACGTATGCGGCGCGGAAATTGCGCACAAGGATAGGTTCAAGAAACACATGCGAAAGCACCAAATGTCTCGATGAAAGATTTCAACATGGGGGGGAGGGGTTGCAAGTTACCTGAAGCACTTTTGCATTCATGTACTCTCGTTGATTGATAACTGATTGCACCCGTTCAGTGTTTTATCCAGACTCCAGGCCTTTTGGGGGGGAGTCGAGGATTTGGGGGCGGGATCGACTTGGTTGGAGGGGGAAAAGACACAGTTCAATGCAAAATTTGTGTAAGTGCTGGGATTTGGGGGATTTTGAGGGTTTTTTTGGGGGGGAATCTCCCCTCCTAACAGGCCTGTATAAAACACTGCACCCGTTGATTGCAGGCTTCTTTGAAATGAAACTTTGACAGTTAATAAAATACTTTTAATTCTTTTATTGTCTGAAATTTGTGTGTCTTGACTTAGAAGCTCTTCCAAATTCTGTGTTTTCTGAGAGCAGTTTTTTAAACAGATTTTTTTCTTGCTTATCTTTACAGTTGCACTGGAATACATATGGTAATGCTTTTTGATAGGACATAGTTTATGTAATTCTTCACTAAGTGTACGTATGAGGTCCATCTGTGGGCTTAAATTTACCAAATACTTGATTTCATGAATCTTGCTGATGATTATGCAGAAAATAATATTTGGTTGTGCTTATGATATTATTTTTGGTGCTTTGCGACAGGGGAGTATATTGGTATATATGCTCCCCAAAATCAGTATGTGTGTGTGTGTATATATATATATATATATATATATATATATATATATATATATATATATATATATACAGTGAAACCCTCTTAATTGCATAGATGCCGTGCAAGCCTTGCTTATGAGATTAACTGGGCTATGTGAATAGCCCAGTCTGATAATTAATTGTACACACAAAACACTGGTTCGGGTTTTTATGTTGTTATGCGATTATGCAGGTTATGCAATTAAGCAGTATGTGATTAAGTGGGATCCACTGTATTTATAATATCTATAATATATATTATATATATATTATAATATATATTAATATACTATATATATATATTATATATAGCAATATATATAACAATATATATATATATATAACAATATATATATATAACAATATTATACCCCCTCCCACCAAAAAAATTATATCCCAAATCAAATTTCTGGTCACGCACCTGGCTTTGCTATAAAATGTTTCAATATGCCAATGTTTGAATTTATTTGGACATATTTCTACTTGCTTATGGTATTCAGTCCTGAACCTTTTGTGATGGCTGCAGTTGCAGAGTTTTCAAAATAATTAATCAGTAGCTGAAAGAACACTGTTCAGCTAATGGCCTTTTTCATTGGTCCTTCTGCACTAAGGCATCGGCTGTCTCTGCACAAGTGAAACAGCACAGACTGTGCGTTTCACTGCATTGATTCATTCTGCTTTAAAGCGGTGCCTTTGTTGATGTGCCTGCTAATTACTGTATTGGCTTCAGCTCAAATGGCTTGGTCTACGAGGGATTAACCTGTGTTCAGTGTGTTGAAACCACTAGAATTGCTGTTATGATGTGTGTGATGTAGAAACTGCACTTGAAGGTAGGTTCATTTCCAGTGATTGTCTACTGGTTTTGTTGAAGGAATACAGGAAACTTTTTGCTGATTCAGCAATGCATTCAGGGGCCATCCATATAGTACGTACACACTGAGGGGGAATGGGGTTGGATTTTGGAGATTTTGCATATGTATGCTGTTTGCAGGGCGGGGTGCAAATATGCTTTTTTGCATATGTACTTTTTTGCATATGTACTATATGGATGAGCCATTATTACATTGAAGACAAAAAAGTGAGTTTGATTTTGCTCTTGCAACATGTTGTTCATTGAATGTTGAAGTAATGGAGTTTAGCAGTAGCTATGACGTTGGTCACAGCACAGTCTATTGTATTTTGTCATATTTTTGTGCTGAAATATTGCACAGACATGTAAAAATGTTCAATGTGCCTCATAGGGATGCATATATGCAGCATAGATTAGTACACTGTTATAGTGACAAATATTCTAACTCTGGTTCTCTCCTTTACTGAATTGTGCTACAAATTTTCAGTGGTTTTCACACAGGCTTACCTAGCCTCCTAAACCACTTAAAATCACATTATTATTATTATTATTATTATTATTATTATTATTAAATACTATGATTTTTTCCCTCTCTAGCATATCACTTATGTTTCTTATGGTCGTTACTACAGTATTGTTGTTTTTGGAGTATGTGCCTTAGAATTCGTGGGTCTGATTGATTCTTCTGGAATATATTTGTTAAACTGTTACACTCATTTGGATCCCAAGGTATAACCTTCGTATAACCTTAAGGTTAAGTGATTTCATAAATAAAAGAACATAAATATTCCAGACATTGCATATTTCAGTATTTTTAAGAACAGCCACTTTGACAGCAAATACTTGTGTTTTAGTTAAACATTACGAAAGGCTGAAAATAAACGTAATAATTATGCATACTCTCATTCTTTGTCTTGTCATTGGATCTACAAATTAACATACTTGCAGTGATTAAGTAAAATCTAGTGGATTTATATGGCACTTTCAAAAGTATTTTAAAAAGCAAAAGAACAGCATGATTTAAAGTGGCTTAGTAGACTTGATAAAGAGATAGCCAAAAGTTTAGAGTCGGTCAGGAAGGGTGATTTTGACCAGAGGACAGGGTTATTTCTAGGACTGGATTTAGGGGGATGTCAGTAAAATTTGAAGGGGTGTCCCTGCCAGAGAGCTATTTACGTTATGGCCAGTGGCATAGCCAGGAATTCATTGGTTTCGATCGGTTAGGACATTTTTTTTTTTTTTTTTTTTGGGGGCGAGTCGACCTCAAATTTTTTTCGGGGTGGGTGTAAAATATCCCTGCCAAAAAGAGGATCATCATGTAAAAAATATTGTGACGTTTTATGGCCAGTGGCATAGCCTTTAAAGGAATTCGGACTGGGGGTTGGTTATAAAACGAATTGGTCACTTACAATCATGGAGTTATTACCAAACGGCATTTGTCAACATTTTTCTTATTTTTCTTTTTAGGAGCTGATGTTTTATCAATGATCTAAAAAAGGTCGTCACCTTTGTATTCTTTCTAGTTATTTTCTATAGCACTTAGAAATTTTTTTCGATCGGCAGCCAGCCAGTGGCAACTTCAATCAGGGGGTTGTTTGTAGTATTAGTATAGGGTTCCCCCAAACTCAATAGGGGCAATGGACCCACCCTGTCCAAAAATGAAAAATGCATGGAAAAGTATGTAAAAAATATCCGTCGGCAGCCAAGGGGTTTTAACCCCAAAACTGCTCACATGGCAGTCCCTACTGAACCACTTTAAACCTTGTTATATTATTTTATTATAACCCCCTCCCACCCATTAATTATGTCAACAATTTTTTGGGCAATTTTTGACCCCCTCCCAGGGATTTTTTTACGCCATTTGGTTATGGTGATAATGCAAAATGGAGAATTAAATTTTATAAAACGAATTGGTCACTTACAATGCTCAGTGCATCTACAATTTTGACACCCCCACCAAATTCAAAAGATTTTGTCATCAACTGTCAACTTTCAGTCAATCTTGCTAACAATGGTGTTCTCTGCCAGGGTTAGAAATGGTGTTCCTCTAATAATAAATCCATGCTTACAATGCTCAGTGCATCTACAATGGGAGATTTTGTAAATTACAGGGTAGGGTGTTGCGCTGGTAAATTACTCGCCCACTTACTTACTTACTGCTCTGTACGAGTGCTGTTATTTAAACTTATTTTAAAGTTTTAGTTGATGTTGAGATGTGAGTTTTAATTTAGTTTTTCCGAATATTTTAACTGAAAATCGCCAAATAAAGTTCTTAATTCTTCAGAAGATCTCTACATTCGAGTTCCCGTTTGCGTAAATGAATCGCTTTTCAAGCCTTGTGTTGAATCTAACGTTGAATCTTCAGAAAAGGTACCGGTAGTTTACTCTGCTACTTTCATTTATGTAGCGCTTTGATTTGATGGTGCTCTGGTACCAGAGGAGTACCTCGGGTGTTTGACGCCCAGGGTAGGGGTCAGAAAATTAAATTTAAACGTTACCAGATCGGTAATCAACAAATTATAAGATTTTATTGACGCAAGGTTAAAACAAGAAATGCACTTTTCTTGTTTTTACTGATGCGAACTGGTCTATGATATCATAATATGCCATATAATATTAATATATAACATGGCATAGTCAATTTTCTCGGTTTCTTCTCGTTTTACGTTAAGTAGAGCAAGATCACGTGTTTTTGACGCCCCCTTTAATTGCTGCCCAGGACATCTGCCCTACTCCAGGTACGCCACTGTCTGGTACCGCTCTGTGGTCGTTTGAGAACTAATACCCTCCTGTCAACGGGCAGGATCCGTTATGAGACCAATGCCCAGTGCTTGCAGTGGTTCCTAGCTCGGTGAAGAAACCATGAATTTTAAAATAGATTGATTTCACCATTGTTAAGTTAAATTAAGAGACCAATATAGTTAATGGTTTCTTGTATGGCTTTCATAGGTGGCGTACAGAGATTGGTGGGCGCCCTGGTCCAAGTCGATAAAACAATGTTGGACGAGCATAAAAAATTGTCGCCAATTCAATTTTGGTGCCCCCATCTGGTCAGTGCCCTGGGCCACCACCCCACCTGTTTCATCCTCTGCACACAACTGACTTTCATTTGATGGCTAAATCAGTGTTTAACAAACTTTAGTGGTAGCTAGTGACAGTATATCATAAACGGGACAGTTTAAAAGCCTGGTCTGGTCAAAATTTGGTCAGGTTCTAGTTTTGTTTTATCATCATCATCACTGCCACCATTTTAAAAAGTGACCCAAATGAATGATAATTATTTTGAACCACATAAGGAGAAGAAGCAACCTTTAAAGTTTTGTATATCTGGTCGTTTGTGATCCTCTGTAAAATATGTAATCATCCTACATACAATGTGCTGTTGTAGTATTGTCTAACACTTTGACTGCGGTGATGTATCATTGCCAGGCACAGCCCTTATATGAGGTCATGTATCATCTGTATATATATATATATATATATATATATATATAGGTCATATATCATATTTACTATGTGAGGTCATGTATCATTTGTATATGAGGTCATGTATCATTTGTGCCGCTCTGCTGTATCTAATTAAGGATATCAACCACACATCCACAGCGGTCAACATGTTAAAACTTTAAAAACAGTAACAGTAAATTGTAAATGTAACAGAAAAAATTGCATTGCCTATTAGGCATTCAACAATGCAAAGTTTTCATATTGTTTGTGGACTTTCACTACACTTGCAAGCATCAGTGATTCCGTTGTACTTAGGTGACTGATTGCAGCTGTTACCTGCAAAGAATGTGGGGCTATCATAGTTGTAGGAATGATTAATAGTCTAATAGATACCAACATGTTGGCCTGTTTGCCAGCTTGTTCAGTCAGGCATAATGTAAAAGTGGCTGCATATTGTAAAATAGAAATTCCTTCAGCATCTAGTTGTTGGACTTGTTTTTGAAGACAACAGACAGTTTTATCAACATGTATGCTGACATTTGAAGT
>CM030865.1:11437612-11440112 GCA_018105865.1 Metaphire vulgaris | reverse complement strand
GCGTCTCCCACGAAGCTGTCGTGCGTGACGAAGGCGTGGAAGCCGTGCGTCGGAAACGTGACGGTGGAGACGCAGAGCGGCGGAAAGGGTTCGTCGCTGGTTCAGTTCGCGTTTGTCGGTCGCGACCGAGCGTCGGATTCCACGTCCGAAGTCCTGCCGGGTTCCCACGGCGACACGGAGCTCGGACATTCCGGCGTCGTCGGGAGCGACAAACGAAGGTCTTCCGTCGATGACGTCGTGCCGAGCGGTCTCGTTCGAAAACCGAGGTCGAAAAGCATGTTCAATCTGTCGCTGACGACGAAATCTCAGCGACCCGACGTCACCGGAATTTCTCCGTCGGAGGGTCCTGCCGATGTCAGAACGAAACTGACGATACGCGGAACGAATCTCGGCCATTCGAGCGCCGACATTTGCCAGCTCCTGGTTTGCGGAACTGATTGTCTCTCCAGCTTGGAATATGAGTCTTCGTTAAAGATATGCTGCTACGTTGGACCAGCCGTTCCTGGAACTGGAAATGTTGTGATCGAGACGGTTTCCGGCGGAAGGAGTTCCTCTGATGTCAAATTCAGTTTGGTGGAGAACAAAGATGATGACTCTTCCGACTGGAATGCTGTGCCATACATTCAAAAGGAATCAGGTATGAAATATGGTCAGATTGTCCTATGTTTAAACTTATGTCTTATGTCTTATGTTTAAACTTATGTCTTATGTATTGTATTTAGGCTTATGTCTCATGTTTAAACTTATTTCTTATGTTTAAACTTATGTCTCATGTTTAAACTTATGTCTAATGTTTATTTAAACTTTTGTCTCATGTTTAAACTTATATCTTATGTTTAAACTTATGTCTAATGTTTATTTATACATTTGTCTCATGTTTAAACTTATATCTTATGTTTAAACTTATGTCTTCTGTTTATTTAAACTTATGTCTTATGTTTAAACTTGGTAGATATTTTGCTACATTTAAGCTTATTTTGAGAAAGCAATTTTGATTCGGAATATCAGGATCATGTTGACACAGGCAGTGAACACAGTATTGATTTATTGAGCAGTTTAAAGTTTAAATTTCAGGGTTGTGTACCTGGACACGGGACACAAATATCAGTTCCAAACTTCTTTTAAATTTGCTGCTATTTTTGTGCAGTCTTTGTTGATATGAATTTTTGAGTTGATTTTTAAGACACTTTACTGTAAGATTAATACAGTTCTACTGCAGTATCTCTATGATGGATGTCATTTGTTTATCTATAAAGAAAGAGAAAATAATAGGAATACACTTGTTACATAGAGAGTATCCCATGTGAAAATTGCAGATTTCATTTTTTAGAATATGCCTTTGTCTGACTTCTCCTTGAAGTCTATTCATGTGAAATTTTTCAACGTTTTGACGTACGTGATTTATTTGAAAAAATATTTCAATATTACAGGTTGTGGTTCGTCCAGCACACTATCTTCGTTTAGATCTATTCTTAAGATGTACCTCGTTGGCTTTGCCTATCCCTCGCTTTGCTTCTCCGCTTATCTGACTGACCTTTCTGGCTTGACCTGGATCTAATCCGGATTGGGTTTGGTGCACCATCAGCCGACACCATAGGCATTATTATGATAGCGGCACCATAGAAGCTTATTGATTGATTTATTGATTGATTGATTGATCGGTTTGGATGATCTTTTTAGAAGATACGTCAGGAGCAAAGACGGGTGATCATTCGGAAGTGGGTGATAATCGGGGAAGTCCATCGACCGGGTTTGGAAGAAACGATGGAAAACGACCGATTGGACCGGCGACTGGTAAAGTCGTCGGCGAGATACAGCCGATGAGGGTGGAGAAGCGGAAAAACACGAGTCCATTTCTTGGCCTCCGAGGAAAGAAATCCGAAAGAGAAACGGGACTTCCTGACGTGCAGGACAGGACAGACACCATCCATGAAGTGAGTTATCCGAATTACTTGGTTTTATTTACGGATAATCGTTGGATGGAAGGTTCAATTTTCTCAATTTTAATTTCTGATTAGCGGGCAAGACTTTTTGTCAATATTTTCTAGAAAATATGCCCCATGGAAAGTTGAATGGGGGTTACTTTGATCTTGACACATTTCATCCTGGTCGTTGAAAAGTTCAAAAAGATGGTGGCCACTTTTTTACAGTAGTATAAACCTGGACTATCACTTAAATGATCATATTTTAAATAGAATTGTGTCCTATTCATTTAACTAAATAAACTGATTTAGTTTTTTATTTAATTCTTTAAGGTTTCGCCATCAGAAAGTAATATCAATGAGTCCATAAACAGAAGAATCCAAGGTGACTGTAAACATTTACAATTTACAAGTTACGAACTGTGTTCTAATCTCATCTGTTTACAACATCAGACTAGTTAAATGCAATTTGACAGCTGCAAGTGTGTAATGTCATTTAAGAAACAATTTATGCACATTTTGTAAGAAATTTAATTATCCGTGCAACGATTTTTTCTGGTGATTTTCACAAGTCTTTT
>CM030865.1:11385112-11432612 GCA_018105865.1 Metaphire vulgaris | reverse complement strand
TTTATTTCTTTGCTCTTAGATTTAAGCCTTAAAATTTGACTGTATATTATGTTCTTCAAATAGACTGTTTAGTATTAATTATGACACTTTGGCTTTTGTTTTTGAAGAACTGAAGATATCAACTGTGTTTTGATTACTTTACTGTATGTTATAATATCTGTACACTTATTCATTTATGAGTTGGAAGCAATAAACTTTACTTTTATGTTTTGCATTTGTTATTTGTTGATTGTTCATAATAGTAGAATAATTAATATTTCTTTACAAACTTGCAAACATAGATGAGTCTTCACAAATGTTGTTAAAAATCAAATCTTAAAAATCAAATCTTAAAATATAGTATTCATCCTCTTCTCAACATCCTCTGCATTTTCTTAACAGTGACCAGAACTTCCAAAATCTTTCTACACCATCTTCATTTTCATAGCTGACCAGAAATCAGTCCATACCGTCTTCATAAATCACGACACAGGCCATACATCTTCACAGTCCGCCACTCTTCACAAACCAAACCTAATCAGTTCATGTTTACCATTATTAATAACTAATAATCGGGTTTAGGAGATTTTGCCTACATACGCTGTGCAAACTGGAGGAGGGGGGTTGAAAATATGCCTTTTTGCACATGTACTATATGGATGGGCCCTTATTATTATTACTACTACACCACACTCTCCAGCTTTAGTTCATGTTTCTTAAACTTCCATAGACTGTACCAGCTTCCACGTACATTGTGCCTGCCTGCATTTATTCATGGTGCCCCACAGACGCTATAACATGGTCAGGGACATGGTGGGCAGAGCACAAGACAACCAATGCTAAAGCTTATTGTGGGACCATCAAAGCAATTCTTAACAAATGTGACAACTAGACTTTATTAAACTAAATGTAACTGAAATCGTAAAGATAAAACTAACCACATTAGCACAATAACACAAGTTTCACATCTAATATTGCGAAATTTAGTTGTATCATTATAGCAAAATAATCAGTCACACTGTGGCTGAGCAAGGACTCCAGAATGGGGGAGGGGGCACGTCAATTTTTTTGCATTTTGGCCCAAATCTTGATGAGTGAAAAGGTTGTCGCCTCGAGTGCTTTGAAATCTGGCGCGTTCTCCTCGATCTGATACCCCCACCCCTCACCGGTTTTGGACAAATCTCACAATGGGTGAGTCTTACATGATAAAAACAGACTCACTCAGTAACTGTTTCTACAACGGTTTGTCAGGCAAACGAGTTTAAACAAACTTCACGAACCAGTGTCATGCAGTCTACCAACATTAAAGCCACGTACACATTTACCACGGGATATCTAAGAGCAGTGGCGGTTCCAGGAATTCTTGGTGGGGGATGACATTTTTTTAGGAAGCTGGTGGGGGGTGCAAAGTAAAGAAGAAAAAAAAAAGAAAAGGTCATTGTTAGTGTTTTCCCCACTAAATGTTAATAAACCATGCAAAAAGGCCAACAAGCAAAAAAGAGAGGGCAATTTGCAGTATTTTCACTAAATTTTGTTAAAAACTCACCGGAAAATAGGTTGACAAGTGAAAAAAGGTCATCCGGAACCCCGGTGGGGGATGCATCCCAAGCCATCAACATGGTGGAACCACCACTGTCTAAGGGTACAGCATGTCACTCTTGTAAGCACTTCCAAAAAGTCACGCTAAACTAAAACCGACTCTAACAAAATTACTCATCAAAACTTATCCGTTGCTAATAATACAACCAACTGTGGAACAACCATAATATCTAAGATCTTATTATTACAATTCAAAATGGCAAACAAAGCATAAAATAACATAAAAATGGAATGTAAGTTGAAACAACATTGAATTGCAAGCAGGTAAGTGAAATCATAACAATAAATAACAATAATCACATCAATACCATCAATGCAATAATCAAAACAACTCACATCTAATCCACACTTTAGGCAAGTATATCTAGATATATAAGATGACTGAAAATATTTCCAACAAAATCAGAAATGAATCAACAACTGAAGCCACAACACAATCCGACAAATTGGTTCTTTTCTAATAAATAGCATGACTATTTCTATCAAAGTAGAGATGCTATTGGCTAAAACCTGGACCAAGATCTGAAAATGGCAGCAGTTGACACATGTTAATTAATTAACCTCTTAACTGGGGACCCTGGATATATCCGTCCATTTTACATTGAGTTACAGTTAAATACCCAGTTAAGGGGTTAACTTAATGAAGTTTTGTGCATTGTCCGCAAAGAAAATCTCTTGGTTTCAAATGAAATTCATTAATCCAAAACTCGGTCCTCAAAAACGTAAAGGCTTTTGTCAACAGTACTGGCCATTGTGCCCTTTTGCCAGCAACCAATAGCACTGTTCTTGAATCAGACATTGGCGGCATGATTAAATACTTAACTAACCAAATCAATTTTCAAATGATACTCAAATTTTAATGCTAGATGACCAATCCCTTCTATCCACATATTCTATTCATATCCCTTCTATCCAAATTCTTGAACTGGGCACATATTCTTTCAACAGAAATTTTGAAACAAATAGGACAGTATGCCTTGTAGACTACAATCAAAGAAAAAACACAAGTATATATATATATATATATACATCAGGTGTTTTGTCAAAATAAAGAAGAAACAAATCACACTTGCTGTTTAAAAACACAACAGGAAATTACTTGAAATACGTCGTTAACTCCGCTAAAAATATGAAAAGCCACAACGAAGCAAGACAACTAACAGCACAGATTCGACGCACGTATACAGAACGTTCAATACAGATCTTCTAATTGCACTACTTTAAACTCTAGCGATTACTTTCTTGTGTCAAAAACAGGTAATCAGCAAAAAAGAGCTTCTATACATGTAACTTCACCATTTCTACAACTACAATAAGCACACAAGTCAAGTGTTAACCCTATCACGTCTATCTAATGCCAAAAAGTGCACAATTACGTAAATATAACATTAAGAATGACTACAAAACATCGAAAGAATTGAGTGTTTAAATAAGTGCAGTGGAAAAAAACATACAACTGTATAAACGGTGTAACGATAATGTTAAAACAGCCGCTCACAAAATAACATCCAAAATATCAAAAATTATGAGTACTATGAATGGTATGAGTACTGATAATCTGTCAAACACAGCTCAACAGTTTTGTGTGATACAGAAAAATAATTTCTATCTCATAAAACAAACTTAAAACGAAAAATAACAGAAACAAAAGAACCAGACAATCAACATGACTAGCGGGATGATAATAAAGTCACTCCATTTGACCCTTACAACAAGGTCCTCAACTAAAAATTACACCAAATAACTAATCAGTCAAAAATAAAATTTATAATTAATCAGTCTTTGCACTTTGTCTGACAGCTTCACTCCTTTTGCATAAGAAATAAGTGAAACGCGTTAAGATATACAGACGCGAAAAGCCACTTAAATACAAGAGACCCTTGGTGAAAAAACATATTAATATGATTGAAATAGTGTAAATTCAAGTGTCAAGTGACCGTACTTGTTACTGTGAAAAAGGCAAATGAAAATAACGCAATAACGCTCACTCAAGTGCAGCGTACAAGTTCACATCAACAATCAACCAGCCACCGAGTTTTACACCTGTAAGAAATCTTCCGTTCCACTTTGCTGCTTGACAAATACAACTGCATCCAACAAGGCCTCACAGGATTAACACCGCAACAAACACAGCTAAGACACATCCAAAGTCTTCGTACAGAAAGGATCGAACGATTTTACGTTATCAGCTCAGACCGGAAAAATTCAAAAACATTCCGAAATGAAAATGAACTCATCGAAAAAAGGTTCGTTCTCGAATTAAAAATAATCTCATAATATCAATCAAGATGCAACAACCATTTCTAAGCAGACACATAATCAATTTGATTATCAGCGGGAAGAATTTTACTGTCTTCGAAACTTTAAAGAAAATTAACAAATTAACAATATTTCTACATAAAAAAATTTACCCGGTATAACAGAATATCTATATATCTATATGTCTCTGTAAAATGCTCTTGACTATGGCCTTCGCCAGGCAGATAGCACTATATAAATTGTCGCATAATAATAATAATAATAATATAAATCAGTCAGGCAGGAAGTTAGTTAGCAGAGTGGCAACAACAACAACAGTGCGGAGATCTGAAGGTCGCGGGTTTGATACCCACAGGAGCCCTAAGGTTTGCTCAGCCTTCACTCACTAGAGGACAGCAACAGAACAAGTAGCAGTGGCATCAGCAGCACAAGCCAGCCTGGCATACTATGTGATGGACTGGCTGGCCCCATACCTACCCATGGTATTTCACGCATGAATGGGGGGGGCCTTTAAAAAGAAAATCAGTGTCGACCCTATGAACCCAGCCTTCAGGCAGGGATGTAAGTCCTTGGCCCTAAGGACTCCTAAGGAAAAGTAACAAGTCCCTGGTCCTCGTCCTGGCCTTAAGGGTTGAGTCCTTCGTCCTGGTCCTGAGGGTTGAGTCCGTTTTAACAACCCATGCCTTCAGGTAGGAGTTTGGGAAGAACTTTCACATGTTAATGAGTCAGACCTTTAAATCAATTCAATTTTGGAAAGCATAGAGACACAATTTGACTTTAGACAGCATCAAAACATAACCGCACCGACCCAGTGTCCATAATTTACGGAAACAACCTTCGACACGTCGGCCAAAAGCTGTAACGTAACATTTCAAAGATTTTAAACGCGCGGATACAACTGCTCCAAAAGCTAAAAGAAACTAAGACACTGCCAGCCAATGCACAGACATCTTACACTCTTACAATACTGACACTTTTCTGCCAATCTCAAAAATTCAAACTGCAAAAGACATCTTCACAATCAAAGTGCCATATTGTCAAAACAATGCATATATTCTGCAAACACTGGATATCCCTTAAGCAAAGATTACTATTTTAATAATAACCTGACTAGTAAAATAAGGTAAAAGGTATACACCATAGGCCAACGTGTGCCTGTCGGAGTTTTACATGGCAACGGCTGAATGAGGGTGGATTGCCAGCCTTTCCCTCGCCGCCTTTCCTTCCTCCGAGTTAACACCCGATGTACTCATTCACAGCTGAGTCGACTGGGGGCGCTTGTAAAAAAAACAACTGAAAAGTTTCTGCCGTGGCCGGGAATTGAACTGCGGACCCTAAGATTGGCAGACCAGTGTGCTAACCACTGTTCCACCGCGCACCCTCGACTAGCGCACGTAGGAATGCACGAAAGTAAATTACGACAACAACGAAGGATGTTACACTTACACATCAAAATACACACAGGAATGTCTAATGTAAACACATACTGCAGCTTCAAAAGAAGTTTGCAACAACAGCACAAGAGAACAACGTGATGAGACCGGCTAAGTGACAGAACTCCTAGTACACATTCTACGCCTGCGTTTAGAAAATATTTTTGAATTCTAACATTAAAAATACTCCCTCGCGTGCTTCAAACGACTGCATAATGTGACCACAACAGGTCACGTGTCTTCAGAGAGAGAGAGAGAGAGAGAGAGAGAGAGAGAGAGAGAGAGAGAGAGAGAGAGAGAGAATGTAATTGTAATCTGTCGTAATCGTAATCGTCACGAGCCGGACACGACCAATTCAAGCTACCGCAGGTATTCAAACAGTGGGGTCTGTGAGAGGTCCCCGCATTCAACAATCCGTACTAGAGGTTGATGGGTGATGGAGCAATTGCGGCGAACCGCGCGGTTAACTGTCCCTATTTTCTGAATCGCGCGTTGTCTCGTCCTTGATGATGCGGTTGAGCATTTGAGTTAGATCTGCAAAAAACAAAGAGCAGATGTCATCAAAGTAATGTAATGTAACAAAATATTTGTATAGCGCCTCTTCTGAAGAATCACTCAGAAGCACTCCCACAGCAAATTACTGTGTATTGACAAAGAGATAAGTTTTAAGTCGTTTCAAAAAGAGGGCCATAGAATTAGGAGTTGCTAAGCCACGCATACTGGCGTAATGTAATGTAATATCAGACTAATACAGCACCGCATAAATATATCTACACAGAGGCACTCCTGGCTTCAGAGTTGATTGAAAAGAAAGTGTACAAAAGGCAGCAAAAACAAGATCAAAACTTATTATGGCCCCCATATAACAAAAGTTTGGTCACCCCTGATCCAGAGGGTATTAGAGGTCACATCTTACCATCTCAACATTAATGCTGTAAGACGCCCAGTTCTAATCGAGAACTAGTATTGGTACACTTCCTAACAGCTTTTTCTTGGGCTATTTTTTGTATGGCACACTCTTTCTATAAAAAAACTTCTTTTAGTAAAGATAATAACTATAATTGGAATTCCTAACAGACAGAGGCATCTCAGACTCACTCACTCACCCACTCACTCACTCACTCACTCACTCACCCACTCACTCACTCACTCACTCACTCACTCACTCACTCACTCACTCACTCAGAACTCGCAGAGTATTTACTCACTGGTGGTCAGCTGCTTCCTTGCTCTCTTGTTCCGCTCGCTCCCGAGCGCGGTTGCGCTCGTAGACAAAAATGATGCAAGACAGAATGAACATCTGTAAGGCTATTCCCACCAACGGCCACAACACGGCCAGCCTCCCTAAAAACATCCAAACAGCACAGCGGATAACAAAGAGCAAAACAGCTCCAGTCAAAACAGTGCAACTGAAAAGCAAAGAATTTCCAAAATCATGTAACTGTGGAATCCTTTCTTAGGAACTTAAAAACACACCTATTTAACCCCTTAACCGTGTATTTAACTATAACTCAACGTAAAACGGACAGATATATCCAGGATCCCCAGTTAAGGGGTTAATATAGGATTTAAATGATATATCTCAAAGCTCTTTTGTCGTAGGCCTTAGCCTTGTTAACTGCGTTGGAGAAATTGTCTAGAAATAATAATAATAATAATAATAATAATAATACAATACATTTCTAAAACAGAAATATTGGTAAATACACATCGTACATATCATAACCGCACTCATCGTAAGCACTTTTCAAAAATAAAGGGAGACATCTGAGCATGGCAGGACTGAATCTCAACGGAAAAACTGACGGAAGACACCTCTTGATCTTGGAAGAAATGGCAAAGGACAGAGAACTTCGGAGAGATGTCATGGAGAAGTCGATAGCTGGACACAGCTGGAGGACAAAGACCTGACCTGTCCTGACAGTAAGGGTTTTTTATCGTACATAAAGCTCTGCACAATCTTAGCTATGTACTGTGTTTCTGATCCTATTTAGTGTACAGACATAAGCGCATACATCATAGATATGGGAAGATTTACAGGGTGGCGCAAAAAAATCGGACTAGTCAAATTTAGGTTTGCATTTAATATAGTCTGGGTTTTTTTAATGCCACCCTGCATATCCTTTAAAAATCTCATCAACAACACAGGCTACATTACCACTCCACTGCATAAATGACACACACTTTGACACATTATATATATATATATAATTATATATATATATATATATATATATATATATATATATATATATATATATATATAAAATATATATATATATATATATATATAAAACACACATTAATTTTTGTCTCGGACCCTCTGTATATATACATAAAGCTTTCAAAGGTTTCACGCTCCTCACAAATTTTTTATGAGGAAAAAACAATGCACAATAATTAGTAAAGAGACAAAAACAAAATCCTATAAACGTGCAGGACTTGCGTGTTGACTATATATATATATATATATATATATATATATATATATATATGTGTGAGACAAAAACTAACGCGTACTGACTCTCGGCTGTGTGTGTGTGTGTGCAATATCACAAAGCACCTTTCACTCTGACGAGGATGCCTGCTGTTGTCCTGTGCGACGTCCCGTTGACGTCGTTCCACGCGGCGCACACGTACACCGCCCGGTCGGTCGCGACAACCTCCTCGATCCTCAGTGTCCCATTCACGCGGTGACTCGGCCGTCCGACAAGTCCAGGGGCCCGCCCTCATATTCCCACGAAATGTTGGGTGGCGGCCAACCCCACGCTCTGCAAAGGAGCTCCAAGGTGTGGCCCTCGATGAGGTTCTTCGAGCGGCCCATGGGTTTCACTTGGGGGAATGCTGGATAATGAAAATGTAACGATAATAATAATGACTTCAATCAACCTACCAATCCAAACAGCCAGCAACAAAGACTCCTGTAGCTCAACTATAAGAATGCATTCAGGAATGCACTATTTTTATGGTCACTTAGGAATATTAGACACATTGAAAAATCTTGCATTGAAATCATAAGTTGAGTATCGGCGGTTATACACGTGTTATTTGTTTCCAGGGTAATGGCGGAATAGAGGTGTGATAGTTGCCATGCAGTTGTAGCATTGAAGGTTCAAATCTTGCATTTAAACTTTTTTGCATCAGTGTTTTCATCATCATCATCAATAACCATGGGCTCAGCACCCATTGGTGTCTGATCCAATCATTACAGATTTGTCCCAACATTTTCTGTTCGTAGCTATATGACATAGTTCTTGCTGACATTTTCCACACCAATCACAAATGTCATCACAACATTCCCTGTGTATATAATAATTATTTGCAGTAACAACAACAACAACAATAATAATAATAATAAATTTGCAAATCACAAATACACATGGTGCAGACCATGGATGGCATTCACCTTTATCAGACATCGTATGAATTGTAAAGCGCTCCTGACTTTGGCCTTCTACCATGTTTTTTTGTGCTATAGAAATTGACTTGTTAACTAACTACCAAACTCTGCTGCAAAGTATTTATACACTTTATTAATCAAACTTTAGTTACAACACTACATAGAGGGAAGCCATGACATGGAAATCAACATTAACACACAGACCCTAATAAAAATATAAATGCATGTTATTGTTGAGTTTGATGTTGTTTATAAATGCAAAAATGGTATGAACTGAATATCAGACTCTCCTGATAGAAGTATCTGAAATCAAAGCCAGATTTCCACCATTTTGCATTCAGTGTTTTTCGATTAAATGTGTACACTATAGATAGATACAAAAAAGATAGGCTCTATCTAGTGTATAATTAAAATCTATGCTTATTACGAAATAAAGCAGCCATCGTAATCGTAAATGAAGATTTCACAGCTAACCGTAGAGGTTGACGTCGTGCGTATAGTTATTGCCATTGTTGAGTTTGATGTTGCACTGGTATGTTCCAATATCAGACTCTCCTGAAAGAAAAAGGATTTCTAGAGTTTTTGAATGTCACTACAGAAGATGACCTGCATATTAAGTAAGTAGTAAGTAAGTAAATAGCATAGATCATATTTCAGTCCTCAGTTTTAATCGGTTTCCTGTAATGTCAGGACTATTGTTTGAAAACCTAATCAGAAATCTCAATGTCTACAACAGGGGTGTCAAACATTTGGCCCACGAAAGCTTTTCATCCGGCCCGCGTGTACATGGCTGAATGCAAAAAACTTTATGTTTAAGCAAAGTAACTTTATTTAATGTGTGCTCAAAAAGTCAGGTCAGGTTGGGTTTACGTCCTCCCGCTGTGTCTGACAACCTGACCCGACCTGACTTTTTGAACATGCCTTAAAAAAAGTTCAAAAGTACATGAATGAAAATCAACAAAAAATAATCATAACTACAAAGTGTAAAGTTTAACAAGAATGTATTGCACTGGTAATTAAAAGATAATATAATTAAAAAATAATAAAATACTTTTATTTTTCATTAACAGTATCAAAAAAATGGAATACTCAAAAGTGAGCTATCCGTCAATTTGTTATATACTGTTTTGTGCAATAGGCCTACTGTAGTTTGTGCTAATGTTATGTACAAATCAGGCCCAAGACAACCACACAGATTTTTATGTGGCCCAAGATATGAAATGAATTTGACACCTCAGTTCTACAAGATCAGCCATAAACAGACTGCATAATATGAGCTGAATTGCAAAACAAAACGTTTGAAGACTGTAGAAAATCTTTAGACAAAGGAAATGTTGGCATTTTCCACACAAATTAAGCTGAGTTGATATTCACAGGAATTAGATTCATTATAGCCACAAAACCTCTAACTCATATTCCGTTAATTCTGGACCGGGTTGCAGCTTCAGCATTTACTGTTCTTACTCCAAAAAATCCACAGAATAATAAAACCGATGACGAATGACATTAAAATAAATTTTAAGACATTATGGCAAGCGACGAATAATAAAAATGACGTAGCTGAAACCCCATGCAGCTCCAGCACCGTTAGCTTCGAAATTTCATTATCACTGCATTGCATCTATTTGGAAACTTAGTCACAATGCTTCTGATAGCCTTTTGGATATTATAGCTATTTCAAATTCAGATTAAGCGATATAGACTGTGGTACTACTCTTAAAAGTGCTATATAAATTCACACAAGATCTATCTTACTTACTTCATCATCTAGCTCTATGGGTGTACTGTACTCATAGGTGGTGACAGCTTGGTCGACCACGTGTCTGCATCTCATTCGGCCGTGTGTTGCTCTGGTTGGGGTATGAAATCCGGCAAACCTCCATTACATAATGCTTGCTTGCTTACTTACTTCTGGAGATTAGGAACAAACTCGGCCGTACCAATTCTGTTTACGGTCAGCGCGAGCCTCGTAGTGCTGTCGTCAAAACTGACGACGCTGACGTTGTACTTGTGCGGGTTCGTCTCCACGTCGAGCGGCTGCCCATTACGACTCCACTGCATTTCTACGCCAACCGGTTCCCTCGTGGAAACAGTGCAGCCAATCAACGCACTGCCACCGGGTTCACGCTAAGTCCCCAAAGTTCATCCACTACAAGAAAAAAACAACGAAGGCATTCTTCTGCTATGTCGTCGTTTAGATAATCGACATTTAAAACCAAGAAATTCATATTGTAGACCAAAGACAAGAAGACAAAGAAGGAGAATACAGGAATAAACCCACAAGAGGACAAGAGGGCAAAGAATTAGATTACACAGCAAGACCATCAAGTGAATGAATGAATGAAAATGAATGAATGGGTGGAAAATAGTGGTTCTCACACAGGGCAGACCCTGGTCACCCTACTGAACCACTCTAAACCTTGCTACATGTACTATCATTATTATATTACCAGTTTCAGCTGCCCACACTCTCATGCCAGAAATGAGAAACTGTTACAGACATCTTTCCAATTGTGTAAAATCAAGCAAAGTTGACATTAACAAGCAGTGGGGGGTAAATGTTAAGACAATTCAGCTTTTCCAAATTGGCAGGACACACAAAAATTACATAAAAACATTCATGGAATCCAAACCTATTGACAAATTTTTAAAACATCAAAAAAAAACAAAGGAAAATTTCACATGCTAAAATTCAGAGACACATTAAGCAAAGATATATATATATATATATATATATGTATATATATTATATATGTGTATACACACACACACACACACACACACACACACACGCATACATATTATATAAATATATATATATAATACATATATTCTTTGGTTCACACATACTCGATTTTGAGTGGCAGGCCAATGCTAATCTTTGTTGCCAGACAAGCAGTGGCACAGGTGGTTAAAGCCATTAATCCAGAGTAGTTCATCACCACTTTCTCTTGACCCATGTTTTACCTTTGCAGCCAAAGCTGAAAATCATTTACCACCGCCCTCTAGCAAACGAAGGCTGAGTCAACCTTGGCCCCTCCTGCGGGAGTTGAACCCGTTCTATCAGTGTGCCTCTGTCTAGCGTGTTACCAATCTGCCATCTTCCCATCCATAAAGAACACTAGTATGACTAGAAAGGCTAATCTACAGAAGTAAACATTGTGTATTGGGGAAGTGGATACCTGTTCCAAGGACAATACGGTAAGGGATGGATAGGGTCAGATTTGAACCCGCTACCCTCAGGTTGCATGTCAAGAATCCTACCACTAATCCACCACACCTCCTATATTATACAAGGAAAAATATCACATATATTCAGAAAACCTGCAAAGAATTCGTACCCTGAAGCACGTTAACCTCCAAATGATACGGAGCCGATTGCATGTACTGAGATTCACACTTGTAGGAACCTTCGTCACTCCGGGTCGTCCAGTCTTTCATGAGTGAAAGTACCTGTCTACTGCCCACGTCTTTGCGGGTGAAGTAGACTCCAGTCTCATTGGTGCTGTCTATCTCCTGGTAGTTCTTACTCATGAACGGGGCCTTCAACCATTTGAGGGCGGAAGTCCCACTTCTCTCGCAGACGAGTTCCAACTTGCTTCCGGATTTTATGTAGATCGGCTGGATCTTGGGAAAAGTAACTTCTATAATGTTTATCTCTGCAGATAAAAATCAGTAAAATTCATGTTCTTAACCCTTAAACTGTCAGATACTTTGTAGCTATATGCAATGTAAGCGAGTATATTCGGTTCCAGGATTAAAGGGTTAAAAAACATATTTTGCACCTTACAATTTACTAACCTAAAAAGGTAGTATGCAACAAAGCTACCAATCACTTTATAGCCAAAGTGCAGCAACAATAATTGAAATTCCTAGAGCCATGCCATGCCCATTACATGAAAATATTCAAAATCAGTGCAAAAAAGTTTTAATGCACAGTAGAAAAATTATGGCATCTGAAATAACTTTGTACAAAACATATATAAGTCTTCATGATGTATAAGATGAATTGGTAGTAGTTCATTAGTAACATCAAACGGAAGGCATGTTAGTAAACTACCATTACCACCTGATAATAACATAAACTTCTTCATATCCATCAAGAGTCGATTTTCAGGGTTACAACATTTGCTGACAGGATAAACTGTCTTTGTAGCTAAGGTTTTGGGGCTAAATCTTCCACGCTGGAATAAAACATCTTAGGGAGGGGAAGCATCTAGCAACCCCTTCATTTATATGTAGATTCACCCTCAAGCATTAAAATCAAAAAATTTTCAAAGTACTGTAAAACAATTCTTCTTCTTTAGGTGCTGTGTATTTCTACGTTAGCGACCATGGATTTCCAAAACAATAACTGCTAATTAATAATTTATTAAATGGGACTTGATAACATCGGACATCAAGCAAAACATAGCAAGATTAAAGTTGACGTCACAGAACTGCAAACCCAGTGATGGTAACACGCTGTGACACAAGAAGGAATGTCACAGTGCATGCAAAGTGACTGACAACACAAAATTTGTGAAAATCATACTCATCATTATCATCATCATTACCATCATGAGTTTTTAATAAACACTGTAAATGGCTCTTATAAAATGTGAGTACAGACTCAACGCTTCTGATCTGGTCCCAAGTCAATGCTCTAAGATGCGAACAGCATATTTTTAGTGCAAGAGTGTTGGACAGATGGAATGAATTGAACGAGAAGATAATAATGGCTACGAATGTGAATGCTTTCAAAATAAACCTCAGTACTCCTGGATACTAGATTGGAAGGGTACAACAGTGGTTCTCACACATGGCAGACCCTCCAGAACCACTCTAAACCTTGTTATTATTATTATTATTATTATTATTATTATTATTATTATTATTATTATTATTATTATTATTATTATAGTAACAGCTCTATGATAAACAGCCGCCAGTTTTTTCGACGGCTTCAGGATTCTGACAGATTACCATAATTCAATTATTACGATTATTACAAACATAATCATCATTAGTATTATTATCTTCGATTGAGGCAAAGTCCGCAGCCACGGACAGAATTCTGCCCCGGGGGTTGAGTAAAGAGGCGGAGGTGGGTACAGCTGCGCACGTTCCCTCTTCCCACTGACCTCCCACCGATCCGAACCGCAGAAGAACCGCCATCCAGGCGACGGCAGCGGCCAGCATGACGGCGGCGGCGGCGGCGACCGGACGATCGAGACGGGCGCAACGGAGACGCAGTGGACGGCCTCCTCAGCGCCGGCCACCGTCCATCACCGACATGGCGAACATCTTGTCAATCTTGAACAAAAGTCAAAACCGGATGCAGCTAGGACGGCGCATGCGCAGTCGACGACCGACAACTGACTACGAATTGTAGTTAGTCGTCTTTATTTAGTTGAGTTTTTTCTCATAAAATAGTCTGACAAGATCATTGGAAAGACCTATTTAGACAAAAATAAATGCTTACGTAATCCAGAAAAACGCCCACAAGTAACGATTGCAAAGTCTCGATCAGTAGCTTCAAATGGCGCAATAGTCTCATGTCGAGTACGCGCCATTTAAACCTGCTGCTTAATGAAAATGGTATTAGGGGTCGTCCATAAAATACGTCACGCGGTTAGGGGAGGGGTCCGGCCATTTGTGACGAAGTGTGACGCCGGGGGGAGGTTCCGTAAATGTGGCGTCACGCAAACAAAATTTAGGTCACGACCTTTAAAATTTAGGTCACGACCTTTGACCTTTTTTGCTTGTCGGGAATTTTGGAGAAGAAAAAATACAATTATGACCTTTCTTTGCTTGTCAGGGTTTTTCGAGAGGAAGAAATACAAGGATGGCCATTTTTGCTTGTCAAGACTTTTCGGAAGACGAAAATGGGGGGGTCGGCCCCTTGTGACGTCATATTTTAGGGGGTCCGACGTTTTGTGGCGTCGCGTTACGTAAGAGAGGGAAGGGGTCAAAAAGTGCCAAATTCGCGTGACGTAATTTATGGACGACCCCTTATTTATGATAATAAAACAAACTTTATTTCATAATTGCTGTAGTTATTTATGATATAATTATATATCGACTATATTTTTGGACTTATTTTCTTCGACCTGAAGGCAAAATATATGTATAGGCCAGCTAGGCCTATCACAGGGAGCATTCAGCTCGACTCAATTAAAATGCTCTTTATGAGTCATAACTCTACAACAACCGTCGACAGCAGAGCAAAACCAATGTCATTTTTGGATTCAGCACCACCATCGAATTGATTAAGAAACATCATCAAAACGAGATTTTAAAAATCTTGTTACCTGGCGATATATCATTACTTTGTCTCGCACTCCTTTTCCTCTCTGTGCTTCTCTGCGTCTATGTCTGTCTGCCTGTCTGCTTAGTTATGTCTGTCTGCCAATCGTCTAGTCACCTTCACCGAATATATTGCAGAGAAGCATAGCGAATAAAAGGTCATCGACCATATGACTAGGCTAGTCAATGATGATGCATAATGATGTTAGCATAGGAAGAGGGTTCAGAAAAGAGAATGGGGATGGGTCGTAATAAGCGTTTATCTTTATGCCAAACTTAGATTCGTGACAAATAGAATCTGCGTCTGAAAGTCTTACTGAGGAAGAAAACGTCGGAAATAGGGCCTGTCATTATTATGGTACATTCGAAATAAGAATGAGTCATTTTGCGTTTATAAAGAACTTTTCAAATTCAAATTAGTCTCGACGTCGCATTTGATTGAAATAAGCAATATTGTCGAATACCTATTCACTGTATTCAGCTATTTCCAGAATTCAGAATCAAATCGACTAACTGCAGCATGCTGCGACACTATACCTTGCCCTATGACGCAGCATGAGACATATCGGGGATAATGCTTGCTTTGTATACGAAAGGTAGGACACTTGCGTGGGCGACACTGCTTAGCTCATGGGCCTAAAGGCGTTGTTCATCTGATGTAATAATATTTAATAAAAGACTTCTATAGCGCCTCTTTTATTTATACGCAGAGGCGAATCATGGTGCAAATCAAAAGTCAATTAACATTAGTTTCCATTTAACAAATGAAGAGAGACACTCAGTGGCGTAGCCAGGATTTTCCGAAGGGGGTCATGGTTTCATGGTTCACATGATTCCCAACGGAAAAATCCTAACAAGCAAAAGAGGGGGTCGTCAGCTATAATAATACGCAATAAAAAACATTTGGGTCGGGGAACCAACAGGGGTTTTGCCCCCAGACTCCAGCCTTGGCTACGCCACTGGAGACACCTAGCCTATTGACACCGGAAGATCGACTATTGGATGCGTTAGGTCCAGGAATATTTTACACCTTCTAACACCCCCAACAACCCCAATTTGAGGTTGACACCCCCAAAATTTGGTAATGTGACAATGGTATGCATACAAAATGCATACTAATTAGCCCCGGACACCCCCCCCCCCAATTTGAGGTCGACACCCCCAAATTCACAATCCTAGAAATATCCCTGGATAGGTCTAAGGTACTTATTTGGAGTTAGGACAGAATAGCGTCTCCAATATTATTTCATCAATAAATTGACAGATCTTGAAGACATCTTTGAACTCTAGTTGCTGAAGCTTAGCAGAGTCCCACAGATACAAGTATCTTCGCGACTACATGCAGTAATCTAATAGGTTTACAGTGGCGGTTCTAAGAACACTTGATGGGGGGATGCAATGAATTTCTAGGAAGATCAATTGCCAAAGGAATTATATGCAAACGGTTCAGAAGGGATCTGTAGATTTGATTTATAAAATATAATGTTCAGAATTGACAATGTATAAAAGCAATTTTAGTCTGGCTGTACAAAGTCATAGTGCAAAATCGAGTTTTCTATTGTTGGAAGCGAATTTGTCGATGACATTGTCTATGGATAGACCATATGTCCATATCTTTGTGATTATATACATCAAGGCTAATCCGTTTAGACGATCATGCTCCATTGAAGACGCATTTTTGGAGGGTAGGTGGGGGGGGGGAAGCATCCCCAACGTGGAACCGTCCCTGTAGGCTAATCTCCGCCAATATTTCGTTAAAACATAGTCCCACAACAGCTAGTTTTCTATTTATCAGCACTTTCCGACTCGTCTTAGATGAAATTTCATACATTTTCATAATCTATACTGTACAAGTGACTGCTAGATAGAGCAACAATGAGGTTCTCATCAATCTTTTCAAAGTGGACCAACTCTAATGCCCTGTATTTCAGAAACAGTTAATTCTTTAATCGATTACATTCAATTCGACTATTTACAGCTTTACACGAAAAACCGAAGGCAGCTTCATCTCCATGAATCGTGCATCGGGACTTATCGCTGCCACTTGTGATACGCGCAAGACTTTTATTGGAGTGTTGGAGCCTTGAAAGGGCGTCTCAGCGTGGATTATATCACGACCTCGAATTCCCTTCTTTGTCTATTTTTCTAAATCAAAACATTCGCTGTTTTAATTATTGACTCTCGTGAAGCCGCGACGGGCGTTGCGAAATCTTCTGCGTCTGGCATTAACTTGACGTGGAACCGAGGAGTGGGGGGTCGCGGGGAGGGGGGGGTTGAACGCCGGTCTCCGACGCAAATCGTGCGCATAAGGCGGGTGGAGTCAACCATATCGAGTACTTAGTAAACTGAGCATAGGCAGTGGCGTAAACCTGGCGTCAACATTGGGGGAGGGAGGGTTGAATCGTCCATAAAGTCAGGTCAGACCCCTTTTCATCCCCAAAAAGTCTTTAGAAAAGGTAATCCGTAATGAGTGTTTGTGTTTACCGGATTTTACCATAAGGCACAAAACATCGGGAGGGGGATAATTGATACTCTGCCCCCCTCTTACTAATTATTGGAGGGGAGGCACCGTCCCTCGCCGTCTCCCCGTGTTTTACGTCCTTGAGCATAGGACAAAAGACTAAATACGGATCGCGATTTCGGACGATCGTGCGAGAACAAGTGTTTAGCGTCAACAGTAGACCCACCCGAGAAACAACCGATAGAATGCCCCCACATACAATCCCAAAATATCCTCAAAATGTTGACGAAATGCACGTGACTGTAGGCCTACAGTTCGGCCACAAAAGGGTTAAAAGAAGCCGATCATCGCCATCACCATCACCAACCACCATCATCTTCTTCACCAACACCACAATCATCATCACAACCACCACCATCATCATCATCATCACAACCACCACCATCATCATCATCATCATCATCATCATCATCATCATCATCATCATCATCATCATCATCATCATCATCATCATCATCATCATCATCATCATCATCATCATCATCATCACAACCACCCCACTACCACCGTCATTGCAATATAGACTAGGTCTACATGCAAATAGCGAACAATAACAATCACACTAGCGAAACATTTGTTCTAAATAAATTTTTATCTAATTAATTAAAACACTTGTTCATGCTGTTCATTCACAATAATTTTTTCTCCTTTTTAGTATCCAAATTCTTTATTACCAATATTCTGTATATCTTAGTTTTGCCTTTAGTTTATTATACTGTGTCTGCAACCTTTTATTTTAAGTACTGCCCATCAGTGGCGGTTCCAGGAATTCTTGGTGGGAATAAAAAAATTTATAGGAAATTGGTGGAGGAAGCAAATTGAAGAAGAAGAAGAAGAAGACAAGAAAAAGAGAAAAAGGTAATTGTTAGTGTTTTGCCCACTAAATGTTAATAAACCTTGCCAAAAAGCCGACAAACAAAAACAAGAAGGTAATTCGCAGAATTTTTCACTATTTTTTTGAAACTCACCAGAAAATAGGTTGACAAGCAAGAAAAAGATCATCCGGAACCCCGGTGGGGGATGCATCCCCAGTCATCAACATGGTGGAACCGTCACTGTTGCCATGCATACATATAAATGCATGATGACATGTCATGGTGTATAAATTCTGTTTATGCTAAATTGATGTTAATTAAATTCAAATCATTCGATTAGCCTATATACATCAGCATTGAGGGCATTATGCGTCATCGTTAGCTTACAGTCCTGCACAGTATAGGCTACTGTTAGGCACGAAAGTTTTTGCACTTCGCAGTGAAAATGCGTCTCTGTTCTATTTCAGTTATATTCAACCACGGCCAACGAGAGGGGCAGAGGAGGGGCAGGGCACAAATTTTTACCCGGGCCCGGCTATAAACAAAGGGCCCACGCCAGAGACGTCATTTCACTGTTTTCCAAGACACTTTCCACCTGGCAACTTTGCAAAAAAGATGACGACCTTTTATGCTTGGCAGTCTTTTCAAATAATTTTAGTCAATTTGCATTTTAAAAACTGAAAAGCACAATCATTCGCGAAAAAATTGTTTCTTAAAAATCAGGGGGGGCAACGGCCCCCTGACCTCAAATGACGTCCCTGGCCCTCGCTAACCAGAAAAAATAAGCGACAACCTTTTTTTGTTGCATGTCAACATTTATTTAATGTGAGGATAACCTTTTTGCTTGTCAAGATTTTTTGAAGTTCTCAAATTTGTCCCCCGGCCCGTATTTTCTCTCGACGACCCTGCATTCGACTAAATTTTGCGTACGGCCAAATTTTCATGACTGGTGCCGGAGGCCCAGGTATAGGCCTATAGGACCTACTGTATGTATTTTAGTCACTAAATATAGTTCATAGGTAGATAAGTAAGTAACATCTCGTTAATTTCTATAGCGCTTTCAAAAGCAGCACCAAAATAGCTCCTAGGCCTACAGTAATATATAAGAGTATCCAGAACAATCTCTAGCAGATAATAGACGAAATGGTTGATAACGTAAACACTGGTTTAAGTTGATAAAAACGTTTAATTTTATTAGTATTAGGCATAAATTAATCATATCAGTATCTTCGCTGACCATTTAACAATTCTTGGCGGGTCGGATCTGGCCCGCGGGCCGCCGCCATCTGTATATGCCTCCGCTCTATTTGCCCTTAAATGGTTCCAAGTATTTTAAGTATTCAACTCAGTTGAGTATTTAAGTATTCAACTCAGTTCGTCTATTTTCTCTAAAACACGCCCCACAAGGTTCCAGACGACTATAACAGTAAGCAAGTAAGTAAGTAAGTAAGTAAGTAAGTAAGTAAGTAAAATTCTCGCATGGAATGCTTTTAGGTGCCGGTGATATCAGGCACCGAATCCACTCGCACGCATTCTTCGGCAGATCCAGACACGTGGGTGTCTGATTTGAAAGCCCTCGGGAAAGATTAAGATTTTGAAAACATTGTCTGGCACTTTTTAAAAAGAGTCTTTTGTTGATCATTTAAAGTGGGGGTGAAGTAGACGATGCAGTTAATAGGCCTACGGATAGACACGTCACCACAGCAGCCCACTATGTCCCCTGCTGAACCACTCTAAACCTTATTATTATTATTGTTATTACTATTGTTGTTGTTGTTGTTATTATTATTATTATTATTATTATTATTATTATTATTATTATTATTATTATTATTATTATTATTATTATTATTATTATTATCATTATTATTATCATTATTATTATTATTATTATTATTATTATTACAATTATTGCAATTACTACTACTACTACTACAATTACTACTATTGCTACTACTACTACTACTACTACTACTACTACTACTACTACTACTCCTACTCCTCATCCTCCTCCTCCTCCTCCTCCTACTACTACTACTACTACTACTCTTCCTCCTCTCCTCCTCCTCCCTCCTCCTCCTCCTCCTCCTCCTCCTCCTCCTCCTCCTCCTCCTCCTCCTCCTACTACTACTACTACTACTACTACTACTACTACTACTACTACTACTACTAATACTAATACTACTACAATTAATTTCCCGCCTGAAGTCGGCGAATGATTTGCTACCAAGAGTTACCGAAGTAAGTTGCAGACGAGATAATGGCGGCTCCAGGATTTAGCAAGTGGGTGGGGGAGTGTTCGTTGGGGTTGCGGCTTCTAAGCATGGGGGTCCAACTATTTGTTGCTAGGTATGTAGTAGTAGGTATAGGGTCCAAAACAGGAGGCCACTGGGGACAGACATTCAAGAAGGCGGTACGCACTCCCCTCCCACCCGGGTCCCCTATGTGGAGCTGCCACTGGCACACGATGTCGATTGGCGATGACGTCAGCTGAGAAGTCAAAACGATATCCGAATCTTTTTTAGGCCGAAACTTCGTCTCAAACTTGTCGCGTCATGGCTTGCGACATAGCGTCGCAAAAACACCTGTGCTGTTTTTCACCCGCTACAGGTGGGCGCCTGTCACGACGAAGACGACGACCACCTGATGGAGCGGGTGTTACCACTCCACAGCCGCTCCCGCCTCCACCCACTCATTCTGCGCACGCAGAAACAAGGGCGGAGACACTCTCGATGGAAACGTCAGGATTGGTATAAAACAGTTGCCGTTGTTGCAGACAAGATACAGTCGTGAAGTTTGCGTTTACAAAGTAAGACTTCTTTGTAAAACACTCGTCTTTGCGTAGGCTAGTGGCATGCATATTATCTTTATTATATGCATATTATCGTCTTTATCCCGTGCTGTTTTCCTATTATACAGTTAAAGACATATATGTTCGATTGAATTATTTGACTGCATCGTCGCTTTGTGGCACAAAGGGCCATAGATGTGTATCTTATCTATCTATATGCGCAATTAGGAATATTACGCAAAGAGCTGATAGATGTTAGTAACATTTAATGTAGATATATCCGTGGAAAACTGCTTCTTTTGTGTTCTGAAAGATCAGAAATACAGTCTACAGTAAAATTCTGTTAATGTCATATGTAAATAGCCGGTAAATTATTATTATTATTATTATTATTATTATTATTATTATTATTATTATTATTATTATTATTATTATATTATTATTATTATTATTATTATTAGCCAACATTAACTGAGACCGACTAGTTACTCACTGAAGATTATCAGAGCGGTGTGACATAACAAGAAGTGTGATATCAGAATGACTAGAAAGTTGAGTGCTGCCAAATGGCTGACCAAAATGTGGCAATGAAATCTTAGGAATCGTAAAATTTTAAGCAGAAATTTTATAATAAACTGACAAATGACTGTTCGCAAATACGCAGGGTTATTTCTAAGATTATCAGTTTTCTGGGGTGTTGATATATTCCCGGGGTGACACTGGCGTAGCCAAAAGGAGGTTGGATGTTAACCCAACCTCCCCTTTAATCATGACCCCCTTGGACGCGGACGAACAAAATTTTTTGACGTGTTTCCACGCATTTTTTTATTTTCGAACGAGGTTTTGAGGGTCAAACCCCCTTGGGGCTGCGGACCAAAATTTTTAAGCACCATAGTAGGTGGACGACGTTTTTTTGCTTGTCAAGATTTTTCAAAAATTGGTTACGGTCAAAAGTCAAAACCAATCCCCCTTTTCGGAAATCCTGGCTACGCCACTGCGGGGCGCCTCCCTCCCCTTATAGCGAGCGATAGCATCTTAGCTGCATCATAATTAGGAGGTGTTGCTCTCATGTTTGGGGGTGTTGGGTGGGGGAGGTGTAAAAGTATCGCTGTTAATACGACAGTGCTTTTCTTCGTTGCAGTTGAAAGTGAAACAAGAATTTCGAACATGGCACGTTTGAACCTTCAGATATTGACCCTGGCGCTTGTGATCCTGTTACCACTGTTTTCGGCAGCACCACCGCTAAAACTCGGAGTTCCTCCAGGCCAGGCTAAAAAGGCCGACCCACCAGGCCAGGCTAAAAAGGCCGACCCACCAGGCCAGGCTAAAAAGGTAGATTCACCAGGCCAGGTGGCTGTAGTTCCACCACCTGCACCTCAACAAACAGGTAGGAATCGCTTTTCTGATGCAGACTTTCATGTAAATGTAATAATAATATTCATAGACCCAGAACCCCGTAGAAGTCTGATGGTTAAATGTACTACATAGGTCTAGTTGAGATTGCTTGTATTTGCTGTTCATTCATGCATTCATTCATTCATTCATTCATTCATTCATTCTGCCATCTTCCGGGGGCGGAAGATGGCAGAGTGGGTTACGTGCTGGAGCGTCAGGCTGACGGAGCGGGTTCAAGTCCCGTTAGTGGCTTAGTGCCCCTAGTGGCTTTCACACAGGCAATAATGCCTTCTAAGCCACTTTAAATCATGCTAAGTTTAACGTTTTTTTAATACTCGAAAGATGTAACACAGGCGCCTTCCACGGAACTTTCACATAATAATAATCACTGATAAGAATAATAAAAATAATAGGCCTAATACTGGTGATAATGATTATAAAAATGATAATAATAAAACTCATTGTTTTTGTTGTTATTATTATTATTATTATTATTATTATTATTATTATTATTATTATTATTATTATTTAATATTATTAATATAATTATTAATATTTAATAATGACAACTGTGATACTAATGATGATGATGATGATGATTATTATTATTATTATTATTATTATTATTATTATTATTATTATTATTATTATTATTATTATTATTAATTCAGCAGTCATTTATTTATTCATTCATTTTTTCATTTCAGAGGTGACCTAGTCTGTGCCTCATCGGCCGTTGACCTGGTCTTCGTCGTCGACGGTTCTAGCGACGTCTGTAGGAACGACACGTTGTTCGGCAAAGGCAAGGACGCAGCGTGCAACAACTGGAACTACATGCTGCAGTTCCTCTACGATTTCGTCGCCGACTTCACCATTTCGCAGTCCTACGCCCGAGTGGGACTGGTCACTTTCGCCACGAAAGGACGCGTCGAATGGAAACTGCAAAAGTAACAGTCGCCACTATTAACTTCTTAACCGTTATTAGGGACGTCATTTAACCTGATTTTGAGGAAAAACTTGTGTTATTTAGTATTTAGTTTTTGACATGTCCTAAAACGCCTGAATGATGAAAATGGACGGATATATCTGAAAAAGTAACTCCCCGTTATAAACGGCTGACGAGGGTTAAGGTCGTCAACTTTTTCGATCTTGTGTTTAAGATCAATAGTGTTTTGTAGAAAGAAAAACGTTGAGAACGTCTCTGCGTGTATTCCTGCAAAACTCAATACGTAAAATGGACATATATACGTTATAGTTAAGGGGTTAATCATCCAATCGATCCGTGTTTAACGCATCGTAGTGAATGTAGAAAGAGGTACGTTATAACGTACTTTATGGGCCTATAGACGTTAGTATGTTATAACGAAGTTATATTTAATACCATCAAATATGATACTACTACTACGGGACTACTACATACTACATTTCTACTACGTTATAATCGAGTATGCGCTATAGACGAGTCCGTTATAACGAAGTTCTACTCTACTACTACCACTACTACCACTACTATCTCAAAAAACTATAAGTGGCAATTTTCAGTATTCTCAAGTCTCGCTCTAAGAAGCTCATCACTTTAATTTTGTAAATTTGTTCCAACAATTAACTAACTACTTTGGGATAATAAAGCTTAAACGTAACCTGCAATATCTGCAACAGATATTCGGAGCCTTGTTTGACATAACCTTTATTAATTAGTACAGCTGTAGGCTAACAAGCGTGATGAATTAATTTAGTATAAGGGCCCACAAACCATCTTTTAACCAGGGCTAGAAAATTAGTTGGAAAAAACTAGGGTTTCCGGTTTAAGAAAATGAAAAGGTAAAAATTTAGGTTTTTAGTCCTTTATGTTTTTAAATCGAAAAATGAAAAAAGACATCATCTGCAAATTTGTAGCTCTTTACACAACAGATCGCCTATGTCACAAGAATCTAGAGAAGGATTTATTGGTGCTTACATGCCAGACATTAAAACCTAAAAATCCCAAAAAAACAAAAACTTTAGAACGTAAATCTTTGTTTCTATTTTAAAAAATCGAGGGTTCTACCAGCCCCCAGATTTGTACTTTCTCTCGACGACCCCCGATTAATTCCACCTGTTATTATCTGCGAATTCAGACACCAGGGCAACAAGAAGGGTCTACAGGACGCCATCCTCGGCCTCCGGTACCCCGGAGGTACGAGAAACACCGCAGACGGCATTCGCCTGATGAGGACGCAGGTATTCGATCAAAATTCAAGGGACAAGCGCCAGACGCCGAGGACCAAAGCGGCCATTTTCGTCACCAACGGGATGCCGTCGCAGACCGAAAGATTCCCCGGCGAGATCAAGGCGGCTCACGACGCGGGCATCGTCACCTTTGCCGTCGGGGTCGGCAACAAGATCAGCGACCCGGCCCTGAAGATGCTCAGCTCTCCGCCTCAACAGGTGCGAAGAAGTTCCAGCTTCATCTTCCGATCGTCATTTTGACACGTCAGCGCTGTCAAAAGCGCTTTTGTCTTTGGCCGTTTAAGTTGGTAGCAGCGTTAACTGCTGCGAAGGGTAAAACGTGGGTCTAGAGAAAGCAATGGCAGCCTACTCTAGATTTATGGCGTAAGCCACCTGCGTTGCTGGTTGCCTAGTAACCGGAGATCAGCACCGGCTAGAAATCGAGTATGGGACTACCTTTACCTTTTAAGTTATGTTACAGCGTTTTATTATTAAGCTGTCTTAGTTAGTAATAATAATACAGTAGAAACTGCATTGTAGCGTACTTAGCCGGTCTGTAAATTTAGTACGCCATAACTCAGGTACGTTATTTCCAATAACATCAAATACGGTAGTCGTGCATCACACGAGACAGTACATTACGGTACGTTATAGCCGAGTGTACGCTATAACCGAGTCCGTTATAATGAGGTTCTACTGTTATAATAATAATAATAATAATAATAATAATAATAATAATAATAATAATAATAATAATAATAATAATAATAATAATAATAATGTCATTTTACTTGGCATCAACATTGCCTTAAACCAGCATTAGTTTCATCGAATATAGGACCAAGGCCTATGCACTTTAAATTTTATTGAGCTCAGTTGCACAACAGATAGCCACTATTATTCTAAACTGCATTATGAATTTTTTGCTCTTATAGTGTTTAATTCTAAAATCGAATTCAATCTGTTACCGCTCTTTGCCTAAAGCGGGCCTTGTGTGTTTCTTCTTATCTTTGCAGAGCAATTCAGACTATTTTTCAATTCAAGACTACAGTCATATCTTGAGTATTCTGTCGCTCTTGAAGAGAAGGACCTGTACATACTTCGTTAACTATGCCCCTCCTATCCCGCTCCCTGCTCTCACCTCGACACCGAAAATAAAGACAGCAAAAACTAACGCTCCACAAACTATTCCAGCCACCGGTAAAGTATTTACATTTTATCGTTACAAATTATTATCTGTGACAACAATATATTCGTGTTTGTATTGATTTGAAGACGGTAAAAGTCAGTGGAGGTCCCAGGATTTCTTGGTGGGGGGGGTGTGTGTGAAATGAACTCATAGTAAGTTGGTGGGGATGAAAATAGTAGGAGGAAAAGTCAATAAACTTTGCCGAAAAAGGCTGACAAAATGGAATTTTATCCATAATTTGACTATGACAATAATAATAATAACGATAATAATAATAATATAATAATAATAATAATAATGAACGATAATAATAATGATGACAATTGATGATGATGATGATGATGATGATGATAATAATAATAATAATAATAATAATAATAATAATAATAATAATAATAATCATCATAATAATAATAATAATAATAATAATAATAATAATAAATAGCCCATATTTTTGTTTAGGTTGTGTTACATATCCCTTGGACCTCGTTTTCATGCTGGATGTTTCTGGAAGCATCTGTGATTCTGATCCAAAATTCAACGTCAACAAAGACAAAACCTGCGACAACTATAAATACGTTTTAAAGTTCGCGACGAAATTTGTCCAAGACCTGGACATCGGACCAACAGCCACAAGAGTCGGTCTGGTCACTTTCGGGTCTGATTCGGTACTTCGATGGAGGCTTGGAACGTAAGAATTCATTATCTGTTTACCTCCATCTGTGCAAATCTCTCCATCTCTCAACACCTTCAAAGAGAAACTTAAAACCTAGCTATTCCGCAGGAGCTACTCGTGATTTCTTGTGTTTTTGTAATGTGTTCACGCAGTTCTTAAAGGACGAGTTACCACATTAATCAGTACGTTGTAATAATAATAATAATAATAATAATAATAATAATAATAATAATAATAATAATAATAATAATAATAATAATAATAAAAACATCATGCACTTTGGAACAGTGCTTTCCAAGTTCTTAAGTTTAGCGAACGGTAGAAAATGCTTCTATTGCACCAGGTACTGGACCCATTTAGAAAAATTATTTCTCCTGCAATAAGACATGAAATACCTCATGAATTATATAATGATGTTTATGATGATGATGATGATGATGATGATAATAATAATAATAATAATAATAATAATAATAATAATAATAATAATAATAATAATAATAATAATAATAATAATAATAATAATAATTTACGCAGGGTGAAGAACTCGATGAGAGATTTCGTTGAATTTCGTTTCAGATACACAAAGAGGAGCGATCTTGTCAAGGCCATCAATGACTTGCCCTACCCAGGAGGCAACACCGACACAACGGGCGGCCTGCGGACGGTGAGAACGCAGGCGTTCGGCGGACCCGACGACCGCGCCTACGCTCCCAACGCGCTGATCATCGTCACCGACGGACGGCCTTCAGATCCGAACGGCGTAGCCGACGAAATAGCCAGGGTTCAATCGGCGGGCATCAAGACGTACGTCGTCGGAGTCACCAGTAATATAGACGAAGCGACCCTGCAGCAGCTTTCATCTCCTCCCCATCGGGTAAGGGGAGATCCTGTGTTACTGCTATTCTTCTTCTTCTTCTTCTTCTTCTTCTTCTTCTTCTTCTTCTTCTTCTTCTTCTTCTTCTTAAGACTTCCGGTTACGAGCGTAACCGTAAAGTAATACAGTGGCGGCTCCACGGGGGACCCGTGCCCCCACGTGTCCCCATTGAATGTCTGCCCCTCCCAGTGTAGGCCTACTACTGTACATTTTACAGACCAGCTACTGTAAGTCACTGGCGTCATTTCACACTTTTCTGGGGGGGGCGAGAAATTTTGGAAAATTTTTCTTTTAAATTATAAAAAAAATTTAAATTTTTCGACTTAAAAAGTTGACGACTTTTTTTGCTCGTCAGTCCTTTTTACGATTATTATTTCAGGTTGCTCGACATCAAGCACGAGTTTCCAAAAAAGTTGACGACCTTTTTTTGCTCGTCAGCCCTTTTTACGATTAGTTACTTCAGGTTACTCTCGACATCAAGCACTCCTTTTAGGGCTTCTGCTGACCTTTTTTGCCCTCCCCCAAACGCAAATGACGTCCCTGTTTTTGTTTTTTGTTGCACATTAATATATTATAAATTAATATTTTAATTTCCTTGGGGGGCACGCCCCCCAGCCCTTCCAAATGACGCCTCTGCTGTAAGTACTGTATGTTGTAAAGAAATTCTGCTGTATTACCTTCTTCTTCTTTAGGTGTTGTGTATTTCTACGTTAGCGACCATGGATTTCCACTTTGTTCTATCTTGACATCCTCTTATTAGTTCAATGTTATTCTTTGCTCCCTCAATTCCTTCTCGTAGGCAGTCTACATATGTGTTTTTCTGCCTTCCTTTGGCTCTTTTTCCCTCCACTTTTCCGGTTATTGCCAAATGCTCCAGTCCTTCCTTCCTCAGTACATGTCCGACGAAGGAAAATTACCTTTTTTGATGGTTGCCATCAGACTTCTTTCTATTCCTATTTCTATTTCTATTGCCTACAATGACGAAGTACCGGTACTAAAATCTTCTTCATCTTCCTCTTCTTAATGCTACGCCAGCGGCCATGGATGTCCACCTTGCTCTGTTTCTGACTGTTCTTATCAGCTCAATGTTAGACCTTCTCCTCCTATCTTTTATTCCTGCTTCTTCCCTTATTCTCTCTCTCTCTGCGTATTTTACTCTCTGCCTTCCTCTTGTTTTTTGCCCTTCTATTTTCCTGTTGTTACTAGATTTTCCAGTTCGTTCTTTCATATTCCGCGTTAAGATTCGAGTACGGGACCTACCTGTACATTGCCTAATAGACATGCAAGACCAACCTAGTACCCTATGGTACTTGGGTTTCTTTTTAAAACATTTACACTAGCAGCCAGAACCATAGTATCACCCAATTCATTACACTATAGCACTAAAATTAATCGTTTTTCAGTCCGTTTCCTAAACAGTTTAATGCTCAATGGAAACTCGGCCATCGATAGATATATAATGTACTGTATATAGTATAGCATTTATATAGCGCTTCTTATATTTCCACTCAGAGGCGTTCAACATAATAGCACTGGCGAGGACGCCTGCATGGACATTACATTCATGATCAATAATTACGTATCTCTGATTTTTGTCGATTTGCAGAAAAATCAGAATTATTTCACGGCTACCGATTTCAAGAATATCGAGCAATTGCTCAAATCGCTGCAGATATCAACTATCTGCCGTGCGAACACCATTCCGGAAACATCTCCTACCACACATTTCTCCATCGTGCCGACAACCACCTCCCCTTTCCCCACACAACCAACCACCCAGCCAATCATCGTCTACTCCACGAACACCCCTCAGCAGACAATTCAAAGTAATGAATATAATAATAATAACAATACTAATAATTATGAACTTAGCATTAACAATTACTAATTAATTACTATTACTATTACTATTATTATTACTATTATATTACTATTATTATTATTATTATTATTATTATTATTATTATTATTATTATCATTATTATTATTATTAATATTTATAATTATTATTGTTTATTATTATTATTATTGTTATTGAGGCAATTTTATAGTGGAGTGGGCATGGTGAAAGTCAAAGTCAAAATCTCTTTTATGATAACAGACGTCACTTGTAAGAGATGTTAAACAAGTGAGTGATGTACTGATGAAGGTAGTAGTTGTCTTATTCGTGATGTCTATTTCAAGATTGCAGCGAAGACAATAGACAGGATCTCGTCTTCGTTCTCGACGGATCCGGAAGCATCTGCTCCTCCGATCCGGACTACGTGCGCGATCGGGACACGACGTGCAACAACTTCCAATTCATCCTGGACTTCGTGGCGAACATCGTCCAGGATCTGGTCATCGGACCGGATCAAACTCGGGTCGGAATTGTCACCTTCTCGGGCGACGCTGAAGTCTCCATCGGCCTGTCACAGTACGAGTATATTAATAATATTATTCGCCGCTTGGTATTTGTAAGGGGAACAGTGGCTGAACGAGGGGGGCGGGAAGATGGCAACCGGCCCCGGGCGCCCAGGGGGAGGGGCGCCAAGAAGTAAAATAAATAAGAAGCAACAGCGACGACCTTTTTGCTCGTCAGCGGTTTTTGATGGCTGAGGGCGCCAACAGTGCACCTTGCCCGCGGGCGCCAGATACCCTCGCTACGACATTGAAAGGAAAGGGGAATTCCACTGTCTCATGCTGTCGTTAGTTTGTTTAACTACAGTGTAGCTTATGCAACGCAACGAAGCAAATGAACACTTTCCTCTCCTCCTTTCACTCCCTGATTCTCGGATTCCACTGTGGTTTTGAGTGATCTGGTCACTAGACAGAGTTGATACCGATTATGCATTCATCTATCTCTTGAATTACTGTATTTAGAAAGATAACAGAGGGAAGAATATTATACTATATAACAACAACAACAAGAACAACAACAACAACAACAACAATAATAATAATAATAATAATAATAATAATAATAATAATAATAACAATAGTAAGTAATAATAAGAGTTTAGAGTGATTCAGTAGGATCTGCCCTGTGTGAGAACCATTATGTTCTTCCACCCGGCCATTCGTTCCCACTGTGGTCTTGTCTGGATAAAACACATTATTACTGATGAATTTTGGTAAAGAACACAGGACAGACCTTTATTAACACTAATTCCATCCCGATAAAACAATTTTTTGTCGAAATTGATAATAATCGATGACCGATTGCAGGTACACGACCAAGGATGAACTAATCAACGCCATTCTGAACCTTCCATATCCCGGTGGTCAGACGCAGACGGCAATAGGTCTCGACGTGATGCGAACGCAGGCGTTCGGCGCCAACGGTGACAGACCGGACGTGAGGAACAGCGCCGTTATCATCACCGACGGCCAGCCGACGGATGCCGACGCCGTGCCCCCTGCAATACAACTGGTCCACAGTGAGGGCATCACCACCTACGCCATCGGAGTTACGAACGAAATCAACGAACAGACTCTGCAGGAGCTCTCGTCTGCCCCCCACCAGGTACAACAAAGCAGCGGCGATTTATCCTCTTTGTTAACCCCTTAACCGGGTATTTAACTCTAACTCAATGTAAAATGGACGGATATATCCGGGGTTCCCAGTTAAGGGGTTAATCCATTCTAGGCCCGTAGGAAGTGGGGTGCAGGAGGTGCAGGGGTGTAGGTGCACCCCCTGGAAGATGAGGCTGTTTTTTGCTTGTCAAGATTTCTGAAGACACGATAAAGGAAGGGTGATGACCTTTTTGCTTGTCAGGTTTAAAAAAATTATAATTGATGATTTTTAGCTACGCCCCTGAGAAAACGCACCTGTCCTAAAAATTCTGTCCATTCTTAATCGCGTTGCTTTCTCTAAACCCGCGTTTTTCATTCGCAGCTTAACGCTGCCACCAATATTTATTTACGCCTAAGCGACGAACGTGCACAGTGTGCATTTTATTGGAGTCTGTTGAAGTCTATATAAATGCGAGAAGTTTTGCCATAAGACTGTTTTTTTTTCATTTTTAAATCGCCACCTTTGACTTTTGCAGAAAGACCAGAACTATTTCATTGCGTCCGACTTCAGCTCCATTGATTACATACGCCAAAACTTCCAAAACGCCGCCATCTGCATCTCGACTACGCCAGGTAGGCAATAGACAAACCGAAGAATCGAGTATAAAAATCTACAGGAAAAGCATTATACACTAATCACTGTAAAAGAAAAACTTGGTAAAAGCATTAGCATAGCCACGGGAACGTGTGGGACGCCCCCCCTATTCTGACTAGAATCAGTCGTGAGATTTGCGCAAAACGTTAAGAACTTTTAGGCGGTAGGTTAGGTTGGAGTTTGGAACAGAATCGATATAGGCACTATGCAGTGTCTATTCTAGGCCTTCTTAGGGGGAATTCCCCCAAGTTTGAAAATCCTCCCAAATGTTTTTAGATGTTGGCTGGGGGAATGGAAATCCCCACAAACGTGTGGAAACTCAAACCTTGTCCCCCAAACATTTCAAAATCTCCCCCCAATGTTAAGGGGGCTAGAATAAACACTGGGCACTATGGGTTTGAAAGTGCCAATATATCCTAGGCGTCGTTGCAGTAGGTTACATTTTGCTTTGCTTCAAGACTATTTTGATCGAAAATATGGACGCACCCCCTATTTCGGAAATCTGGTTACGCCACTGCGTGGTAGCCATCCAAAAGCCTTGAAGATGAAGTGAACTCCAATGATTGAAAACGAAATATAATTTTTATTGGTTTTGATGATAACGTTGATGGTGAATAGGATTCAGTTTTTTAAAAATTGTAGCGGGCAACGTTCTCCCGACGTCAACTCCAGAGCCTGCCACAGTGAGAGGTAAGACTGTCACTCATGAGTCATGACATAACAGGAGACAATCATCGAGATCACGCAAAGATAATTAATTCTAGTGAAATCCCCTATAAGTACCGGACAGTCAATCAGCCAGCCAGCCAGCCAGCCAGCCAGTCAGTCAGTCAGTCAATTCTAAATCGACATCTTGATAATTGACGGTCTTTTAGAAGTGAAATCATAGTCCAGAATTTGTATCTTGTCGTCTTCAAGAGATAATATCCAATTTAAGCAGATAATTCCAACGTTAAGCTTGCAGCTGATTAGCAGACGTTGTTAACGAAAGATGAAATTTCCCGGATGTAATATTATTACTGAGACAATTTTTATAGCGCAGTGACGAAAGCCAAAGTCAAAGTCTCCTTAACAAACGTCACTTGTATGCAGTGGCGGTTCCAGGATTTGGCAAGTGGGGGCGTTGTGGTGGCAACTTCTAAGCATGGAGTCAACCATTTATTGATAGGTATGTAGTAGCAAGTGCAGGGTCCCAAAGGGGGCACTTGGGCAGGCATTCGATAGGGGAGGCACGGGTCCCCCGGACCCCGCATGTGGAGCCGCCACTGCTTGTATGAGATGTTAAACAAGTGAGTGATGTACTGATGATGGTTGTCTTATTCGAAATCCTAATGTCTATTTCAAGATTGTAATGGTGACAACAGACAGGATATCGTTTTCGTCGTCGACCGGTCTGGAAGCATCTGCGATTCGGACCCGAAATTCGTTTACCTCCAGGACACCACCTGCAACAACTTTAAATCCATGCTGGACTTCGTGGCGAACATTGTCCAGTCTCTAGACATCGGATCGGATCGAACTCGGGTCGGTCTGGTCGCCTTCTCAAACGAAGCAAGCGTAGCGTGGGATCTGTCGGAGTAAGTCTTTCGATGTTCGATTTTCATTTCGTTTTCTTGTGCATGTCCGCCATCTTGGCAACAGCATCCTCTATGAATACGGGGCAGGTTGGATGGGCCGAGATCTATCACGAATTAATAACGATAAAATAGTAATAATAAGTGGATTTTAAGCGGTTTAACGGATTTCTCCTGTGTTGAAAACTACTGTTGTTCATGCAGTCATCTAGTCCAACTTCCGTTTGTCCGCCGTCAGCTGTTATCTTTGATTCTACACAGGAACAAGGGAGATTCGCAGCATACGATGCCAAACAGCACACATGCTACATTTTGCATAATTCTTTTACTATAATCACTAAGTAGAAATCAATTTAACTTATAAACGCCTAATCTAGTACCCAACTCTGTTTCGGATCAGAAACATGGATTCTGACAAAAACAACAGAAAGAAAACTGGAAGCTGCAGAGGTGTGGTTTCTCAGACTTATGCAAAATATCATGGACAGAAAAATAACCAATGAGGAAGTACTAAAAGCTTGTGGTATGCAAAGAAAATTGCTAAACACATAAAATGGCAATTTTTCGGACATCTAATAAGAACGGATCGGAAAATCTAGTTACAATAAGAAAAATAGAGGGGGAAGAGCAAGAGGAAGACAAAGAATAAAGTATACAGAGGGCCTCAGAGAAGCAACAAGAACAAAAGACAACATCGAACTGATAAGGAAAGCAAGAAGCAGAGAAGAGTGGAAATCCATGGTCATCGACGCAGCAATACATGGCACGTGAAGAAGAGAGAAGGATCCAACTGTACTTAAGTTAAAGTTACCTCTAAGAATATTCACACTAGTATCCGATACCGCTAATAAAACTCATCGGAAACCATCGATGAATGCTTTTTCAGGTACACGACCAAGGATGAGCTGGTCAACGCCATCCACAACCTTCCATACGACGGGGGAGAAACCTTCCAGGACAAAGGCCTCGACGTGATGCGAACTCAGGTGTTCGGCGCCAACGGGGACAGACCGGATGTCGGCAACACCGCCATCATCCTCACCGACGGCCTGCCATCCGATCCCGACGCGGTTCCCCCTGCAATACAACTGGTCCACGATCAGGGCATCACCACCTACGCCATCGGAGTTACGAACGAAATCAACGAACAGAATCTGCAAATTCTCTCTTCCGCACCGGGACAGGTAACTGAAATACTACTACTACTACTAGCCTACTACTATTATTACTACTACTACTACAACTACTACTACTACTACTACTACTACTACTACTACTACTACTACTACTACTACTACTACCACTACCACTGGCCTGCCCACCACCACTACTACTACTACCACTACTACTACTACTACTACCACTACTACTACTACCACTAGCCACACTGCAACTACAACAACAACAACAACAACAACACTACTACTACTACTACTACTACTACTACTACTAATACTGCTACTACTACTACATGTATTACTACTACAACAACAACAACTACTACTACTACTACTACTGCTGCTACTACTACTACTACTACTACTACTACTGCTACCACTACTACTACCACTAATACCACTACTACTACTACTACTACTACTACTACTACTACTACTACTACTAATAATAATAATAATAATAATGTGATTTAAGTGGTTTAGGAGGTTAAGTAAGCCTGTGTGAAAATTGAAAACATAGTGGAGCTTCTTTATGACGTACTTAACGGGGCCAGGGGCGCAGATCACGGGGAGGGGACGGTTCCACTCAATAATTAGTGACTGGTGTATCTAGCATCGTTCATCCACTAAATGTTTTGTGATTCTTTTCTTCTTTGACGTTCTACAAATTCTGACAAACAAAAAGGTCATCACTACAGTTTACACATACTGTATTTATGGGCGTGTATAATTTTTAAAAATATTCTATGCCCCCAATGTTGATGGCAGGAATGCGCCTCTGATCGGGTCTGTAAAAATTGGCTACATTACATCAGAGGTACGTCAAATCCAGTGCCATCCAATACGGTAGCGCATCACACGCGACCGTACATTGTAGAACTTTTAAAATATATACTTTAGAACTTTTATTCTTTTAATTCTTTTCAGTATCGATTTTGCTCTAGAGCGTTCGAGAGGGGGAAACCTCACTTTTATTGCAATTTTGAGGGAAACCTCACTTTTTTTCGCGATTTAGGGCCTACTATAGAAATAATAGACAGTGAACGGACTTATCGGTTACAAACTTTCTTTCTCAGATACACTTGACTTTTAGTCTGTTGGAGTCTCTAATGATACAATTTGGTGACAAATATAGAATTTATATGCGAGCTTCATCTTCGTAACATCGCCGCGTTTGAACTTTTGCAGAAAAACCAGAATTACTTCGTTGCTGCCGATTTCAACACCTTGGACTACATCCGAAACAATGTTCAAAGGGCTGCGATTTGCCACTGAGCCCAGATGGGTGAGTTGACCGGACATTCAGATTCAAAATTCTCAAGAATAAGTGTAACCAGGGCAGTGGCGGCTCCACAGGGGGGCCGGGATTGAGTACCTGGCCCCCCTGTTGGGACCCTATACTTAATGCTACATACATAACAACAAATGGTTGGCCCCCGTGATTAGAAGTTGCCACCCCAACGGCCCCCCACTTGCCAAATCCTGGAGCCGCCACTGAACCAGGGTTATTTCTAGGATTATCAATTGGGAGGGGGGTGCTGGTAAATTCTGAGGTCCCCTGCCAAAAATGTTTGACAAGCAAAAAAAAGTCATCCCATAGCTGAGATTGGGGGTGTCGGGCTCAAATTAGGGAGTGTTAGGGGTATTAGAGGGGCGTAAAAATATCCCTGAGTTTAACTTATCGTCATTAGCGTACCCACGAGGAGAACAGAGGTCGGACGGACTTGGCCCCGTATCCGACGCTATACTGTTCGTGAGATTATTGTTTTTGTGCCATTTATTGACTTCTATAGCACCAATTCTAGTACCTCAAGGGTATCAATCGACGGTCGTCCAAATCCATACCTCAACATACCAGGTCAAATCCAAAGAATAGTCTAACTGGGAAAGCAGCAAGGCAGACTATGAGTAAAAGGGAAAAGACAAACCCGAAAGATAGACCTACGTGTTCCACTCTAGAGTCCATACTACCAGGGCCATATTAAAGCGGGGACTGAGGGGGCTGTAGCCCTGGCCCATCATGGAAATAAGCCCACCAATTTTTGAGATAACCTTTTTTTGCTTGTCAGAACGATTTCGAAAGGAGATAACCTTTTTTATTTTTTGCTTGTCAGAAATTTTCAGTATAGGCGACGGCCTTTTTTTCTCAGCCCCGGCCTACTCGGACCTTAATCAGGCCCTGCATACTACTCGTACTGTGGTATTATTGCCTTTTAATAAAGCCGAGGAGAAGATTTTTGATGAGTTGAGGGATTTTGTGAACGCCTGTGCAGTTCAAACTGCAACGAATTAGACGACATAATTTCTTGGTAACTTTATGCGAAAATTCAAAGACCCATTGAATATTTGCAGTATATCGCATAGGCCAAATAAGGCACTATAGATGATTGCTTACTATTTTATGTCTACAAGTAACCAAAATGTTTGCAGCTTCCAAATGAAGAGGTGATCGTCCTACGATTACAGGCTTCGCCAAAATTTCATCAATTACCAAATGATCGTCACAAAACAGTCAACACTACTGCCATTTAGAGCTCCTTGACATAAGACATCCATTTACGAATACAATTGATTCCAGTTCAAGACTTAATGTTGAAGCAACTAATTAATTTTATTCTTATAGTTGGCTTTGCATATTTTTAAAACTTCTAGTTGGCTTTCTGCATAATTTGTTTTCGTATAGTTGGCTTTGAATAAGTCTTGCTCAGATAGCTGGCTTTTAAATTATATTTGTGATTTCTTAGTTTTCATATAGGCCTAAACATTATTAAGCATACTATGCACGTCGGCAATTTGTACCGTACCAAGTTTTCAACCACAGTTTCATGTTAGATGCAAATAAATTTCTATTGATTATTGCAATTTTCAGTTGTTTGAAGTTTCCACGAACTTTGCTTAAAAGAATCAATCAATAAACTTCTATGGCGCCACTACCCTAATGCCTAGAACATCAGGCGATGGCGTACCAAATCCAATACGAATTAGAGCCAGGTCAAGCTGGAAAGGTCAGTCAGATCGGCGGGGAACAAGGAACCACAAAATCCATATAGACTACTGAACAGAAATTGTGGTTGTGGTCTAAGACCATAGCCATCGAGTTGATATCAAACTTGTGAGCCTAAGTTTTGTGCCAGGACAAGAAATAATTCGATTCATTTTAAATTGACGGATTTTAAAAGTAAAACAATACTGAGTTTCCTTCAGAATCAGTTTATTAGTATCAAAGTCAGAACCAAAGATCGTTAATAGTACAATTCAATATCGGAAAAATAGCTGTACAGACAAATGTAAAACTATTTCATATTTCCGATATTAGATATCTGATATATTCAAATTTACGTTAAAGGTTTAGGATACTAGAAGGAAGAAGCAGGAGAAGAGATGCAATCTCTGTCCAAACCTGCATTCCCTATTAATCAATATACTAGATATACATTCAAATATTCGAGATGCTTTGAGGTTGGTCCCATACTAAGCCAAAACTGACATAATAATTAATGGGTTAAATCATATGCCACTATCATTAACCCTTTCGGCAACCCTTTATTTTCCGTCTTAGTATACTGTATGTCCACAGTACAGCGGATGCCTCTAATTGCAGCAAGTAGGGTGGTCAGGGGCGGCGCCAGACACCCGCAAATGCGGGGAGGCCGCCAGTTGTCACACACAGAAAGGGAAAATTTAATTTTGTATTTACAGCCACATTCCCACATCTTCCATCCTCGGGGGCACGGATTCTTTCTCAGCTGGGGCAGGGGGGAATCACAGGCCATTACCCGGCCCTGTGTAGGACAGGGCCTATGCATATAGCGATGGCACAAGCGACTGCATTAGGTCCCGTTGTTGAAGTGTATTGAGACAGGGTAAGGTGTAGTTAATGTATTTTTTGTAAGCAAGTGACATGTCCGACCTAGCTAATTCATATGTATTCCAAAATTACAGGCATAAATTAACATCTTGTCAGCTAAGAACATCTCGTCGGCGGCTAAGAATTACAGAGTGTGGTATGGAAGGTTTATTATCCTAAATCTGCCGTAACGTTACGCAGAGACAGGACACAACAACACTTTTCGTAACCTACATCAATAGACCTATTTACTGTAGGCCTACGATTGAATCGCATATAGCTGAGTCAGATGCAGTATTTTTAAAAACTCAGAACGTCTGCTGTGCTATATTCGTAAAATCAAGTCGGCGGAGAGGAGATCAGAGGAGAGGGACAATGAGAAGAGAGAAGCAAGGCAGGGGAGAAGAAGAACTGAGAGAGGAATAGAAAACAGAGAAGAGAGACAGGAGAGGAGAGGAATACTGCAGTAAGGGGTATGTATTGGCGTGCTTGTATCTTTTGCCGACGGGGCTCGATTTATCATCGCCTCAAGTCAGGTCGGGTGTCGTGCCACACGATCCGAGGTGGGGAGTAAGATAAGTAAAACTAGGTAACAAACAACAAACAGCCGAACCGTACAAGTCAAGTCATTGCACCGTCGTCGCTTGGCTACAAGAATGGGTCAGTGTGCTCCATCGCGATCTGTCTTGCGCAGTGCGTAGAAGACGGCCTCCAGAATGACCAGTTCGCACCGTAGACTTTTTTCAACCCAGCTTATCATCGGTCGTACCCGGCTTCTGTTTCTTTCAACAAGTCCTTTAATCACAATACTCTCGATGGTGTCTTGTGGTTGTCTCATCACATGCCCAAAGCAATTAAAGTAGTTGTTTTAGAAGTTGAATTGATAGTAGTAGTAGTAGTAGTAGTAGTAATAGTAGTAGTAGTAGTAATAATAATAATAATAATAATAATAATAATAATAGTAGTAGTAGTAGTAGTAGTAGTAATAGTAGTAGTCATCGTAATAGTTTTTGACATACAGTATAATATATATTATATATATACTAATACTCTACTATATATATTATATATATATAGTATAGTAGTTGTTGTAGAAGTTGAATTGATAGTAGTAGTAGTAGTAGTAGTAATAGTAGTTGTAGTAATAGTAGTAGTAGTCATCGTAATAGTTTTTGACATACAGTATCATGAGGAAGAAATAATAGAAAGCATGGTAAGTACTGAAAAGTCTAAGGCAAAAACTCAAGAAGAAAAAGAATGACGTATATCAGTAGATTACTGACTGGTGTAAATGGTGTCACTACAGAACTAACTAGAACTCATGCAATCAATGAACAACAGAGAGAAATGGAAGTCCATAGTCGTCAACGTAGAAATACATGACACTGAAGTAGTAGTAGTAGTACTGTAGTAGTAGTTAGTTATAGGCTGATTTATATAGGGCTATTTTCCTAGCAGGCTAGAGTCAAGAGTGCTTTACATTGAATTAAAGGAGTGTCCGAACAAGTAGTAGTAGTAGTAGTAGTAGTAGTAGTAGTAGTAGAAGTAGTAGTAGTAGTAGTAGTAGTAGTAGTTGTCGTGCTGATAAGACAAAAGGTGTTTACTTATTTACTTAGTACTTGGTTCATCCACATACTGGCATGACATAGAGCAGCACAGTTTGTTCTTCATCTACATCGGTCGTTATGCAATTCTTGGGCCTAGCCCCATGCTCAGCAGGTCTTGTTCAACAGTTTTCCTCCATGTTATCCTAGGTCTACCTATCTTTCTTTTGCTGTTTTCTTGCAGCCAGATAATAATAGCCTGTTTGTTAATCAGATTGCTTTCCATACGGTCTAAGCTTAAATCCTTCCTTTTTCTAAAATCATTTCCTCATAGCTGTAACAACCTAGCCTCACTGCCCTTTGGATGTTGACTATTGTCTGACTGATAATATACCTTCCCATAGCTATTTTAAGAAAGGTTGAGCGCCTAAGAATAAGCAGCTACTGTTGTGCCGTTTTACAAGGCGCTATAGAAATCCACGAGATTTTACTTACTTTACTTTACGGTGTATACATTTATACAGTTTGTATCCAAGCCTTATAGTTTAGACGTCAGAAAATTCCTCGTTTATAGGAGATACAAATTTTAGAATGTAGTATTTTTGTCATTAAATAAAGCAAAAACTTCATGGTCTGCATAACTCTGTTTAACTGCATTTACATAGAATCGTAGATGATATTTGACTTTTCGCTATATATGGAGAATAGGAATGTAACGTATAAAACTGCTAAGATAAACTCGGACCTGGTGGCTTCAAAGACTGCTTAGTATAGGAGCTTAAATGTGCGTGATGAACTACAAAGACCCGAGCAAATATCGTGAATGTAGAGTTAAGAAACGAGAAAGAGAGAAACCGTAACAGGGTTCTGTTATAAAGTCGCAAAGCGCCACATGTTGGCAGACAGCATGACCAAAAGAATGTCAACAAATGCATTGTAAACTTAGACGCATTCATTCTTTTGTGGCAATCAATCTTTCAGCATATTGTCCGTAAGTGCCGAATACTGTACATTAGATCACATCAGTGTTTTATCCAGACTCCAGGCCTTGGGGAGGGGAATTGACTTGACTGGAGGGGAAAAGGCACAGTTGAATGGAAAAAATTGTAGTGTTCGGATTTTTCTGGGAGGAGGGGGAGATTTTGAGGGGTGTTTTTTTGTGGAGGAAAGGAGGGGAATCTCCTGGATAAAACACTGGACCACGTGGATCAGAATTTGAACCTAGAGGACCTATAGCGTACACCACGAAACGTTTTACCAGAGAAACGCCCAGGGCTTTTTGTAAACAAATATTTTCCGGAATGGGGCAAGATTGCCATCTTGCGTCCCTAAATTTCTAATTTTCGGTGATGATTTTTTTTAGTCGTCACAGCTATTTTTTAAAATACCAGTCTTCCGATTTTCCGGAACGCCGTTCCGGCTCAAAAAAGCCCTGATTATTATTATTACGATTAATTTTATTTATATTATTATTATTATTATTATTATTATTTGATTTAATTTTTATTATTATTATATATATATTATATATGAATTATTGTTATTGTTTTCATGAAAGATCTGCTATTCGGACTTGACAGCAGAAGTCTTGCTGTCCTTCGTGTCCTGAGAGCCCTTTGCTTTCTTAGGCCCTGCTGCCTGTCTCTTCGTGACAGCTTTCGTTGATGTCTTTGGAGCATTGCTGGGTGGAGCAGCTGTCCGCTTCCTCAGAATCCTTCCCTCCGACAGATCAAAGTCAGCAAATGCAGCTTTGGCTTCAGCTACTGTTTTTTCAACCAGTGACTGAGGTTTCTTTGAAGCTGCAGGTGGTTTTTTTGAGTACTTTGCTGTCTCCCCAGCCTCTTTGCAAGTCGGTCGTAAGTGGAGAGTATGCTCGTACTGAGCGGTGTAGCAGCCACCCTTGATGTCGCAGAGTGGAGGATACGGATCGACGATTCCCATGTCGCACAGATTCTTCAGCACCATCAGAAACTTGGTCTGATCCAGACGATCGAGCCACCGACGGCAGAACGCAAGCGTGCCGAAATGCTTGTCGATCACTCCGAGAAGCTGCATCGATTTCGTCACTCGGGTCGGAACATGACCGGCTTCATAGTTCTTCATGTAATGAGACGTTATTATTATTATTATTATTATTTAGACGCGGTGAGCATTTGAACGTGGAGGGCATTTAGACGCGGAGGCCATTTCGACACAGAAAGCATTTGAACGAGGAGGGCTGGGCTTTCACGCGCTGGGCTTTCACAGTGGTTTTCATACAGGCTTACGTAGCCTCCTAAACCACTTAAAATCACATTATTATTATTATTATTATTATTATTATTATTATTATTATTATTATTATTTGGACCGGTGAGCATTTGGACGCGGAGGGCATTTGGACGCGGAGGGCATTCACACTGATCTTCATACAGGCTTACTTAGCCTCCTGAACCACTTAAAATCACATTATTATTATTATTATTATTATTATTATTATTATTATTATTATTATTATTATTATTATTATTATTATTATTATTATTATTATTATTATTATCATTATTATCAAACGCCTCTATGTGAACGAGTTAGCCTCAGTTAGGAGTTCAGCGGTCAGAAGCAGCTTGAGAAAAGAAACAATCTATGCAGAAAGCCTGCTTTCCTTATGAACTGTTCAAAATACGATAATTACAATTTTTGAACGAACAAAATTATTTTTAGTCAGTAAGATTGAAAATTTTCAACTGATATCCCAAATTTCTGTTTTTGATGCATTAATGTTCCATCACTGAGCTTCTCAAATCATCCTCTTCCACTGCACATCGCCTGCTTCGCTCCACTGATCGGAAGAATGATTATGTTCCTAGATCGCGCACTGCTCTTACTCAGCGTCGGGCTTTTGCAGCGACTTGATCACTGGATCCTCCCTATCGAATGTAATGTGGAATTTGTATAGCGCCTCTTCTATGCCTTGAACCCATCCATTAGGGCCTCACTTCTTACTCCCTCGTCCTGTTCAATGCAAAGTCTAAAGTCCCACTACTTTATCATGCGACTCCAATGCCAGGAGCGTCTCTGAGTAGAAATATAAGAGGCGCTATAGTGCTATACAAATGGTGCATTACATTACATAAGATATCAACGAAAGCTCCGGACATAGTGGTGTGTGTAGGGTATTGGAATTTCTGGGCAATACTTACTGACTTCTCTCCCGCTGGTCCAGTCCACTCTATACATAGCAGGGGTTAAGTTCTATGCTGTCCTTAACCTATTTAACTGACTTATTTGGCATAAATAAGCAATTAAAAATTCTTATGCCACCCTTGAACGATTTTTCCTCCCCTCTTGTATGACTTTCAAATACCACTTCGGTTCAGGGAGTGGCTGACCACACCTGCACCAGATATCTGAGAATTCCAAAAAATACTCACGCACTAGAATTCGCGACATAGTTCGAATTATCACAAGAGATCATGACGCAAATTGGTTTGACGTTCAACTTCCACCACAACAAGCCTAAAGGCGTGACATGAACTCGGTGGCGCATTGACGCCCAAAATCGAGGCATAAACGAGCAACCAGATCAGCAGAACTCAAGATTGGAAAGTGAAGAGATGCGGAAGAATTTTTACGACGAGGGACAACAGCTGCCTTGTGGTCTCGCCATAAAAATTCGTGTAGAATTTTTTTATAAGAGCATTTTAAAGAAGACGATTGGTCACGATTCTGCTGGCACTGAATGCACTCTACGCGCAGCATAGCAAAATATAACCTTGATACAATATAAGAAAGGATCTTTTATACCCCTATAGGTTTAAAAAAATGAATTTACGAGATAAACGTAGGCATTATTGTGATCCTGCTGAAGCAGCACTTAGGAATTCGTGACCGATTCGTGACAGTCAGCCCACAATCCATGTCATAGACTTGTTGAAGGTTGAACATTCGGTTATTTAGGCTAATGCGGGCCTTATGAGCTATTGCACCAACGTTTTGAACGTCATAGCTAAAAGAAGGACGCAGCATTTGCCAGAACACAGAAAATATACTGGCAGATAGCTCCAGTAACCAGGATCCAGGAATAGGGTGTGTGTGTAGGGGTGTAGTTAGGGTGTCCGGCGCCCGGGGACATAAACATACTGATGGCGCCTTCTTGAACTTCAAACCATAAAAATCTCATTCTCGGCAAACCATGACAAGCAAGGAAAAGATCGTTACTATTGATCGGAAGCTGAATTGGACAAAAAACTAGGTCGTCACAACTATAATTATTGATACTTCTTTTTACTTTTCTTCTACCTAAACCCGATTTTGGCGCCCCCGCCTCGGCGCCCTGGATATATGCACCCCGTCCCTACCCCTAGCTACGCCTCTGGGGAGAACATTGACATTTTCGGGTAAAAGTCTCAGACGTGTTTTAAGACAAGAGCTATAACCTATGTCTTTCTCCCTCTCTCTCTCTCTCTCTCTCTCTCTCTCTCTCTCTCTCTCTCTCTCTCTCAATGAGACAACGGCGATCGATCATAAATTTGCTGTCAATCATCCAGTTGCTATCAATCAAACATCACAGGGTATCTGTCAATCCACAGAAACTTTAAGACAAGAGCTTTAGCCTATGTCTTTCTCCCGCTCTCGCTGTCTCTCTTTTTGCCTCTCTCTCTCTCTCTCTCTCTCTCTCTCTCTCTCAAAAATTGTTTTTCCATCAACACCAGGTCTGTCGCGTGCTAGATGGCACGCGTGCTGGATGGCACGCGTGCTGGATGGCACGCGTGCTGGATGGCACGCGTGCTGGATGGCACCCCTAGACCGCCATGCTAGCCTACCTAAATATTAAACTCTAAATCCGGCTATAGTAGCTATATATAATATATATACATACATATATAATATTATATATATTTTATATATATATATATATATATATATATATATATATATATATATATATATATGAGATGGCCGAGAAGGCCCGCGATCATCTATAACAAATTAACAAAATCATCAGTCATGCCACATTTGTAATCAGAAATTTGAAAAATGATACGGACAATAGATATAGTTCTCAATTTCTAAACTCTCTCTCTCTCTCTCTCTCTCTCTCTCTCTCTCTCTCTCAATGAGACAGCGGCGATCGATCATAAATTGGCTGTCAATCATCCATCAGCTGTCAGTGGCTATCGATCAGACATTAGCTGTCAATCATCCAGTTGCTATCAATCAAACAGCACAGGGTATATGTCAATCCACAGTAACTTTAAAAAGTTCGTCATTCACAAATTCACATATTCTCTTCGATCATGCCACCTACCACACGTCAATTTCTCAACGGTTTTGCGCAAGCACACGACCGGTCTTAGCCAGAATAAGGAGATCCGGCCCCGTGTTCCTCGATGGCTATGCCAATGGATAGCTTATGCCGCTACATTCGTTGTTTTAACACATAGTAAACTGTATATATATATATATATATATATATATATATATATATATAAATTATATGGCTGACTGCCTGTTAATTTTTTCACTTTTAGGCTATGCGACAGCAAGAGTGACGATTATATAAGCTTACTTGGAGCTCTTATTCACAGATAATTAACCATGGGTCAACACTATTTATGGCTATCGTGTCTAGAATCACGATTATCAATGACAGGACAATTCTCTTCAGCGTTTCGGCTTATTTGTAAAAACCACTTGGTGACCACTGATCACGTTGAAGATGTCATGTGATTTGTTCTGATCAATCAATGTTCTGGATAGTGTCACTGTGCCAGACGGTATCGAGCATTTTGTTCGCAAATGAAAATGCTACTGTGCGTACATTGTAAGAGGTAACAGCTTCATTAAAGGAGATCTTGCTGGAAAGGAAATGTTACTGGAAAATTGTGCATAAAGAACGAAACTAAATACGGTACGAATGATTGTAAAATCTTGTTCCGACACGTAGGTTATGTCTAGGATTGCTCTGTGTTGCACGCAGAGGGCCTATACTTAAATGCGTACATACATACTGAATGTTGAAGTGTTGGTCTACGTGGATATTCTTATATACTATCGTCATTTCTATAGCACTTTAAAAAGCAGCACCGAAGTAGCTGCTAGGCCTACAGTAATATATAGCAGATAAGTTGATAACGAGACGTTTAATAAAAATATTTTGCTAGTATTAGATATAAATTAATCATATCAGTATCTTCGCTGCCATTCCACACTTCTTGGCGGGCCGGACCTGGCCTGCGGGGCAGTGGCGGCTCCACCGGGGGGGGTGCAGAAGAGGGCCCGTGCCCCCTATTGAGTGCCTGGCCCCCAGAGGCCCCCCAGTTGGGACCTTATACTTAATGCTACATACATTAAACAACAAATGGTTGGCCCCCAATGATTAGAAGTTGCCACCCCAACGCCCCCCCCCCACTTGCCAAATCCTAGAGCCGCCACTGCTGCGGGGCCGCCATTTGTATATACCTTCGCTCTATTTGTCATTAAATGGTTCCAAGTGATTTAAGTATTCAACTCAGTTCAGTTCGTCTGTTTTCTCTAAAACACGCCCCACAAGGTTCCAGACGACTAACGGTAAGTAAGTAAGTAAGTAAGTAAAATTCTCGCTTGGAATGCTTTTAGGTGCTGTTGACATCAAGCACCGAATGCACTCGCACGCATTCTTCGGCAGAAGCAGACACGAGGGTGTAAAATCTTGTCTGGCACTTTAAAAAGAGTCTTTTGTTGATCATATAAAGTGGGGTGGAGTAGACGATGAAGTTCATAGAAATACGACATCATAACAGCCTATAAGCCTCTAGCATAGTGGTTCTCACACAGGACAGACCCTGCTGTGAACCACTCTAAGCCTTATTATTATTGTTATTACTATTGATGTTATTATTATTATTATTATTATTACAATTTTTACTATTACTACTACTACTACTACAATTACTACTATTGCTACTACTATTTCTCTAAAACACGCCCCACAAGGTTCCAGACGACTAACGGTAAGTAAGTAAGTAAGTAAGTAAAATTCTCGCTTGGAATGCTTTTAGGTCCTTTTACTACTACTACTACTACTACTACTACTACTACTACTACTACTACTACTACTACTACTACTACTACTGCCACCACTACCACTACCACTACTGCTGCTGCTGCACCACCACCACCACCACCACTGCCACCACCACCACCACTGCACTGCTGCTGCTGCCACTGCCACCACCACCACCACCACCACCTGCTGCTGCTGCTGCACCACCACCACCACCACCACCACCACCACCACCACCACCACCACCACCACCACCACCACCACCTGCTGCTGCACCACCACCACCTGCACCACCACCACCACCACCACCACTGCTGCTGCCACTGCTGCTGCTGCCACTGCTGCCACTGCCACCACCACCACCACCACCACCACTGCCACCACCACTGCTGCCACCACCACCACCACCACCACTGCCACCACCACCACCACCACCACTGCCACCACCACCACCACCACCACCACCACCACCTGCTGCACCTGCACCACCACCACCACCACCACCACCACCACCACTACCACTGCTACTACTACTACTACTACTACTACTACACTACTTAATTTCCCGCCTGAAGTCGGCGAATGATTTGCTACCAAGAGTTACCGAAGTAAGTTGCAGACGAGATAATGGCGGCTCCAGGATTTGGCAAGTGGGGGAAGGGGTTCGTTGGGGTTGCAGCTTCTAAGCATGAGGGTCCAACTATATGTTGCTAGTTATGCAGTAACAAGTATAGGGTCCCAACAGGAGGG
>CM030865.1:11255112-11380112 GCA_018105865.1 Metaphire vulgaris | reverse complement strand
ATTTTTCAATTCAAGACTACAGTCAGATCTTGAGTATTCTGTCGCTCTTGAAGAGAAGGACCTGTACATACTTCGTTAACTATGCCCCTCCTACCCCGCTCCCTGCTCTCACCTCGACACCGAAAATAAAGACAGCAAAAACAGCAAAAACTAACGCTCCACAAACTATTCCAGCTACCGGTAAAGTATTTATATTTTATCGTTACAAATTATTATCTGTGACAACAATATATTCGTGTTTGTATTGATTTGAAGACGGTAAAAGTCAGTGGAGGTCCCAGGATTTCTTGGTGGGGGTGTGTGTGACATGAACTCATAGTAAGTTGGTGGGAGATGAAAATAGTAGTGGGAAAAGTCAATAAACTTTGCCGAAAAAGGCTGAAAACGAAACGGGAATTTTATCCATAATTTAACTATAATAATAATAACGACGATAATAATAATAATATAATGACGATAATAATAATGACGACAATAATGATGATGATTATGATGATGTTGATAATAATAATAATAATAATAATAATAATAATAATAATAATAATAATAATAATAATAATTAGGCCATATTTTTGTTTAGATTGTGTTACGTATCCCTTGGACCTCGTTTTCATGCTGGATGTTTCTGGAAGCATCTGTGATTCTGATCCAAAATTCAACATCAACAAAGACAAAACCTGCGACAACTATAAATACGTTTTAAAGTTCGCGACGAAATTTGTCCAAGACCTGGACATCGGACCAATAGCCACAAGAGTCGGTCTGGTCACTTTCGGGTCTGATTCGGTACTTCGATGGAGGCTTGGAACGTAAGAATTCATTACATCATGCACTTTGGAACAGTGCTTTCCAAGTTCTTAAGTTTAGCGAACGGTAGAAAATGCATAATAATAAAAAATAAAAATAAAATAAAATAAAACTAGTAATAATAATAATAATAATAATAATAATAATAATAATAATAATAATAATAATAATAATAATAATAATGTACGCAGGGTGAAGAACTCGATGAGAGATTGCGTCGAATTTTGTTTCAGGTACACAAGGAGGAACGATCTTGTCAAGGCCATCAATGACTTGCCCTACCCAGGAGGCAACAGAGACACAACGGGCAGCCTGCGGACGGTGAGAACGCAGGCGTTCGGCGGACCCGACGACCGCTCCTACGCTCCCAACGCGCTGATCATCGTCACCGACGGCCAGCCTTCAGATCCGAACGGCGTAGCCGACGAAATAGCCAGAGTTCAAGCGGCAGGCATCAAGACGTACGTCGTCGGAGTCACCAGTAATATAGACGAAGCGACTCTACAGCAGCTTTCATCTCCTCCCCATCAGGTAAGAGGAGATTAGGGTTGTGAGTTCGGAAATTTCCGAAAATTTCCTGCGGAATTATTCCGGAAATTTCCGGAAAAGTAGCGGTACTTTTTCGAAAATCTCCGGAAAAGTTGATTATTATTATTATTATTATTATTATTATTTATTATCATTATAGACTGTTCATTTTTACATTTTCTCTACTGATGGTTTTAGACAGTTGAACAGTTAAGTAGGTCTACATTGACATTGTTAGAAATAATTTTATCTAACATTTCTTTACACAAAAATACGGTTGTGGCGAATCGTGTCAAATACATTATCAAGTATTTAAAAAAGTATTTAAACCTTATTTGCCAGTATTTAAATACTTACCCTGGTATTTGGGTATTTAAATACTATTTAAATACTACCTAAGAACCAAGTATTTATGAAAGTATTTAAATACTTTCAGTGAAGTATTTATTACAACACTGCTAGTACCCTATAGTACTTAATGGGTCTCTTTTTAAAACATTTACACTAGCAGCCAATGCCATAGTAGGCCTATCACCCAATTCATTGCTCGTTTTTCAGTCCGTTTCTTAAACAGTTTTAAGCTCAATGGAAGCTCGGCTAACGATAGATATAGGAGTATCCAGAACAATCTCTATGGTCACTGATCTTTGCCCACCAGCAAGAAATCTGCTTCTGCCATTGGCGTCTATTAATAGACGACAATGGTTTCTATGGTTTCTGCCTACCAGTGGGCGGAGCAACCGGACTTTGTTGGTAAACACTGGATACCCCTATATGATATATATAATATAGCATTTATATAGCGCCTCTTAAATTTCTACTCAGAGGCGCTCAACATAATAGCACTGACGAGGACGCCTGCATGGACATTACATTCATGACCTAAATCGGTTGCAATATCGATAGGCCTATGCTGCAATAATTACGCGTGTCTGATTTTTGTCGATTTTCAGAAAAATCAAAATTATTTCACGGCTACCGATTTCAAGAATATTGAGCAATTGCTCAAATCGCTGCAGATATCAACCATCTGCCGTGCGAATACCATTCAGGAGACACCTCCTACCACATATTTTTCCATCTTGCCGAAGACCTCCCCTTTCCCCACACAACCAACCACCCAGCCAATCACCGTCTACACCACACCAGCTCCAAGGACGACGGATCCCATCGTCTACTCCACGAACACCCCTCAGCAGACAATTCAAAGTAATGAATATAATAATAATAACAATACTAATAATTATGCACTTCCAAAGCATTATTATTATTACTATTACTATTACTATTACTATTATTATTATTATTACCATTATTATTATTATTATTATTTAAAATTATTATTGTTTATTATTATTTATTATTATTATTATTTTTATTATTATTGTTTATTATTATTATTATTATTATTATTATTATTATTATTATTATTATTGAGGCAATTTTATAGTGCAGTGAGCATGGTGAAAGTCAAAGTCAAAAGCTCTTTAACAGACGTCACTTGTAAGAGATGTTAAACAAGTGAGTGATGTACTGATGAAGGTAGTAGTTGTCTTATTCGTGATGTCTATTTCAAGATTGCAGCGAAGACAATAGACAGGATCTCGTCTTCGTTCTCGACGGATCCGGAAGCATCTGCTCCTCCGATCCGGACTACGTGCGCGATCGGGACACGACGTGCAACAACTTCCAATTCATCCTGGACTTCGTGGCGAACATCGTCCAGGATCTGAGCATCGGACCGGATCAGACTCGGGTCGGAGTTGTCACCTTCTCTAGCGACGCTGAAGTCTCCATCGGCCTGTCACAGTACGAGTATATTAATAATAGTATTCGCCGCTTGGTATTTGTAAGGGGAACAGTGGCTGAACGAGGGGGGCGGGAAGATGGCAACCGGCCCCGGGCGCCGAAGGGGAGGGGCGCCAAAAAGTAAAATAAATAAGAAGCAACAGCGACGACCTTTTTCCTCGTCAGCGGTTTTTCATGGCTGAGGGCGCCAACAGTGCACCTTGCCCGCGGGCGCCGGATACCCTCGCTACGACACTGAAGGGAAAGGGGAATTCCACTGTCTCATGCTGTCGTTAGTTTGTTTAACTACAGTGTAGCTTATGCAACGCAACGAAGCAAATGAACACTTTCCTCCTTTCACTGTCTGGTTCTCGGATTCCACTGTGGTTTTGAGTGATCTGGTCACTAGACAGAGTTGATACCGATTATGCATTCATCTATCTCTTGAATTACTGTATTTAGAAAGATAACAGAGGGAATAATATTATACTATATAACAACAACAACAACAACAATAATAATAATAATAATAATAATAATAATAATAATAATAATAATAATAATAACAATAGTAATAGTAGTAATAGTAGTAGTAGTAGTAGTAGACTTCTTTAGCGCCATTGTAGTAGTACATCTGCACCAGTCGATGGTCGTTTCAGTGAATAATCGTAGTCGTGAATCATTGTCCGTGGTGAATCGAGGTTGTAATCCAAAGGTCAGTCCGTACTTCCAGGTTCCAGGTTAAGGCGGATATGCAGTCAGGAATAGATGTGTTTTAAGTCTAGACCTGAAGGTAGTAAGACAATCAGTCTTAATAGTAAGAGTTTCGAGTGATTCAGTAGGATCTGCCCTGTGTGAGAACCACTATGTTCTTCCACCCGGCCATTCATTCCCACTGTGGTCTTGCTGTCTGGATAAAACACATTATTACTGATGAATTTTGGTAAAGCACACAAGACAGACCTTTATTAACACTAATTCCATCCCGATAAAGCAATTTTTTTGTCGAAATTGATAATAATCGATGACCGATTGCAGGTATACGACCAAGGATGAACTAATCAACGCCATTCTGAACATTCCATATCCCGGCGGTCAGACGCAGACGGCAATAGGTCTCGACGTGATGCGAACGCCGGCGTTCGGCGCCATCGGTGACAGACCGGAAGTGAAGAACACCGCCGTTATCGTCACCGACGGCCAGCCGACGGACGCCGACGCCGTCCACCCTGCAATACAACTGGTCCACGATGAGGGCATCACCACCTACGCCATCGGAGTCACGAACGAAATCAACGAAGACACTCTACAGGAGCTCTCGTCTGGCCCCCACCAGGTACAACAAAGCAGCGATTTATCCTCTTTATTAATCCATTCAGAAATTCAGGCCCGTAGGAAGTGGGGGTGCAGGAGGTGCAGGGGTGTAGTTGCACCCCGTGGAAGACGAGGCTGTTGACTTGCTTATCAAGATTTTTGAAGACACTATAAACGAAGGGTGATGATTTTTTGGTTGTCAGGTTTTTAAAAATGATAAATGATGGTTTTGGCTACGCCCCTTGAAAAAATGCACCCGCTGCTAAAAATTCGTTCCGACGTGCCTGTCCGTTCTTAATCGCATTGCTTTCTCTAAACCCGCGTTTTACATTCGCAGCTTAACGTTACTACCGATACTTATCTATGTCTAAGCGACGAACGTTCACACTGCACAGTGTGAATTTTTTTCGAGTCTGTTGAAGTCTATATAAATGCGAGAAGTTTTGCCCGAAGACTTTTTTCATTTCTATATCGCCACCGTTGACTTTTGCAGAAAGATCAGAACTACTTCATTGCGTCCGACTTCAGCTCCATCGATTACATACGCCAAAAATTCCAAAATACCGCCATCTGCGTCTCGACTGCGCCAGGTAGGCATATAGACAAGCCGAAGAATCGAGTATAAATACCTACAGGAAGAGCATCATACCCTAATCGTTGTAAAAGGAAAACTTGGTAACAGCATTAGCATAGCCAAGGGGACGTGGGGGACGGCCCCTATTCTGACTAGAATCAGTCGTGAGATTTGCGCAAAACGTTAAGAACTTTTAGGTTGGAGGTTAGGTTGGATTTTGGAACAGAATCGATATAGGCACTGTGGGTTTGAAAGTGCCAATAAATCCCAGGCGTCGTTGCTGTAGTACATTTTGCTTTGCTTCAAGACTATTTTGATCGAAAATATGGACGCACCCCTATTTCGGAAATCTGGCTACGCCACTGCGTGGTAGCCATCCAAAAAGCCTTGAAGATGAAGTGAACTCCAATGATTGAAAACGAAATAATTTTTATTGGTTTTGATGATAACGTTGATGGTGAATAGGATTCAGGTTTTTTTAAATTGTAGCGGCCAACGTTCTCCCGACGTCAACTCCAGAGCCTGCCACAGTGAGAGGTAAGACTGTCTGTCACTCATGAGTCATGACATAACAGGAGAAAATCATCGAGACCACGCAAAGATAATTCATTCTAGTGAAATCCCCTACAAGTACCGGACAGTCAATCAGCCAGCCAGTCAGTCAGTCAGTCAGTCAGTCAGTCAGTCAGTCAGTCAGTCAGTCAGTCAGTCAATTCTAAATCGACATCTTGATAATTGACGGTCTTTTAGAAGTGAAATCATAGTCCAGAATTTGTATCTTGTCGTCTTCAAGAGATAATATCCAATTTAAGCAGATAATTCCAACGTTAAGCTTGCAGCTGATTAGCAGACGTTGTTAACGAGAGATGAAATTTCCTGGATGTAATATTATTACTGAGACAATTTTTATAGCGCAGTGACGAAAGCCAAAGTCAAAGTCTCCTTAACAAACGTCATTTGTATGCAGTGGCGGTTCCAGGATTTGGCAAGTGGGGGCGTTGTGGTGGCAACTTCTAAGCATGGAGTCAACCATTTATTGATAGGTATGTAGTAGCAAGTGCAGGGTCCCAAAGGGGGCACTTGGGCAGGCATTCGATAGGGGAGGCACGGGTCCCCCGGACCCCGCATGTGGAGCCGCCACTGCTTGTATGAGATGTTAAACAAGTGAGTGATGTACTGATGATGGTTGTCTTATTCGAAATCCTAATGTCTATTTCAAGATTGTAATGGTGACAACAGACAGGATATCGTTTTCGTCGTCGACCGGTCTGGAAGCATCTGCGATTCGGACCCGAAATTCGTTTACCTCCAGGACACCACCTGCAACAACTTTAAATCCATGCTGGACTTCGTGGCGAACATTGTCCAGTCTCTGGACATCGGACCGGATCGAACTCGGGTCGGTCTGGTCGCCTTCTCAAGCGAAGCAAGCGTAGCGTGGGATCTGTCGGAGTAAGTCTTTCAATGTTCGATTTTCATTTAGTTTTCTTGCGCATGTCCGCCATCTTGGCAGCATCCTCTATGAATACTGGGCAGATTGGATGAGCCGAGATCTATCACGAATTAATAACGATAAAATAGTAATAATAAGTGGATTTTAAGCGGTTTAACAGGATTTCTCCTGTGTTGAAAACTATTGTTGTTCATGCAGCGATCTAGTCCAACTTCCGTTTGTCCGCCACAGCTGTTATCTTTGATTCTACACAGGAACAAGGGAGATTCGCAGCATACGATGCCAAACAGCACACATGCTACATTTTCCATAATTCTTTTTACTATAATCACTAAGTATAAATCAATTTAACATATTAACGCCTAATCTAATACTAGGGTTTCCAGATATCCAAAGTCGAAATACGGGAGATTGTTTCCGCGATCAATGCGCCCACTCCACGGTCCAGTTCATTGTGAATTATAGAGCTAGTAATAATAAGTGGATTTTAAGCGTTTTAACAGGATTTCTCCTGTGTTGAAAACTACTGTTGTTCATGCAGCGATCTAGTCCAACTTCCGTTTGTCCGCCACAGCTGTTCTTATATGTTGGCTGTATAGGCTAGAGCTATCACTACACTGCAGTACTATAGAGTATTGACTAGGAAAAAGCAATAAACAACACTATTCAATGCACTGCATCATCTGCATTTAGTGAATCAATGTCACAAACAAGTTATAATATAATAATATTACAGTAGTATCAGGAGGCGGTAAACTTGGACGTATTTTACGGGAGCTCCCGTAAAATGCGGGAGATCTGGCAACCCTATCTAGTACCCAACTCTGTTTGGGCAGTTTGGATGTACGGATCAGAAACACGGACGCTGACAAAAACATCAGAAAGGAAACTGGAAGCTGCAGAGATGTGGTTTCTCAGACTTATGCAAAAATATCATGGACAGAAAAATAATCAATGAGAAGTACTAAAAGCTTGTAGTATGCAAAGAAAATTGCTAAAACCCATAAGAAGGCAATTTTTCGGACATCTAATAAGAAAGAACGGATCGGAAAATCTAGTTATAACAGGAAAAATAGAGAGGGAAGAGCAAGAGGAAGACAAAGAATAAAGTATACAGACATTGTCAGACAGCCTAAGAGAAGCAGCAAGAGCTAAAGACAACATCGAACTGATAAGAAAAGCAAGCATCAGAGAAGAGTGGACATCCATGGTTACCGACGCAGCAATACATGGCACGTGAAGAAGAGAGAATTATCCAACTGTACTTAAGTTAAAGTTACCTCTAAGAAAATTCACACTAGTATCCGATGCCGCTAATAAAACTTATCTGAAACCATCGATGACTGATTTTTCAGGTACACGACCAAGGATGCGCTGGTGAACGCCATCCACAACCTTCCATACGACGGGGGAGAAACCTTCCAGGACAAAGGCCTCGACGTGATGCGAACTCAGGTGTTCGGCGCCAACGGTGACAGGGCAGGTGTCGGCAACACCGCCATCTTCCTCACCGACGGCCTGCCATCCGATCCTGAAGAGGTTCCCCCTGCAATACAACTGGTCCACGATCAGGACATCGCCACCTTCACCATCGGAGTAACGAACCAAATCAACGAACAGAATCTGCAAATGCTCTCTTCCGCACCGGGACAGGTAACTGAAAACTACTACTACTAGCCTACTACTACTACTACTACTACTACTACTACTACTACTACTACTACTACTACTACTACTACTACTACTGCTACTACTACTGCTGCTGCTGCTGCTGCTACTACTACTACTACTACTACTACTACTACTACTACTACTACTACTACTACTACTACTACTACTACTACTACTAATAATAATAATAATAATAATAATAATAATAATAATAATGTGATTTAAGTGGTTTAGGAGGTTAAGTAAGCCTATGTGAAAATTGAAAACATAGTGGAGCTTCTTTATGACGTACTTAACGGGTCCAGGGGCGCAGATCACGGGGAGGGGACGGTTCCACTCAATAATTAGTGACTGGTGTATCTAGCATCGTTCACCCACTCAATGTTTTCTTCTTTGACGTTCTACAAATTCTGACAAACAAAAAGGTCATCACTACAGTTTACACATACTGTATTTATGGGCGTGTATAAATTTTAAAAATATTCTATGCTCCCCAATGTTGATGACAGGAATGCGCCTCTGATCGGGTCTGTAAAAATTGGCTACATTACGTCCGAAGTGCTTCAAATTCAGTGCCATCCAATACAGTAGCGCATCACACGCGACCGTACATTATAGAACTTTAAAAATATATACTTTAGAACTTTTATTCTTTTAATTCTTTTCAATCAGTCTCGATTTTGCTCTAGAGCGTTCGAGAGGGGAAAACCTCACTTTTATTCCAATTTTGAGGGAAACCTCACTTTTTTCGCGATTTAGGGCCTACTATAGAAATAATAGACAGTGAACGTGACTTATCGGTTACAAACTTTCTTTCTCAGATACGCTTGACTTTTAGTCTGTTGGAGTGTCTAATGATACAATTTGGTGACAAATATAGAATTTATATGCGAGCTTCGTCTTCGTAACATCGCCGCGTTTGAACTTTTGCAGAAAAACCAGAATTACTTCGTTGCTGCCGATTTCAACACCATGGACTACATCCGAAACAATGTTCAAAGGGCTGCTATTTGCCACTGAGCCCAGATGGGTGAGTTGACCGGACATTCAGATTCAAAATTCTCAAGAATAAGTGTAACCAGGGCAGTGGCGGCTCCACAAGGGGGGGAGCCCGTGCCCCTATTGAGTGCCTGGCCCCCCTGTTGGGACCCAATACTTAATGCTATATGAATAACAACAAATGGTTGGCCCCCCGTGAGTAGAAGTTGCCAACTCAACGGCCCCTATCTGCCAAATCCTGGAGCCGCCACTGAACCAGGTTTATTTCTAGGATTATCAATTTGGGGGGTGGGTGCTGGTACATTCTGAGGTCCCCTGCCAAAAATGTTTGACAGGCAAAAAACAAAGTCATCCCATAGCTGAGATTGGGGGGTGTCGGTCTCAAATTAGAGGTTGTTAGGGGTATTAGAAGGGCGTAAAAACATCCCTGAGTTTAACTCATCGTCATTAGCGTACCCACGAGGAGAACAGAGGTCAGGCGCAGTGGCGGCTCTAGGATTTGGCAAGTGGGGGGGGGGCCGTTGGGGTGGCAACTTCTAATCATGGGGCCCAACCATTTGTTGTTTAATGTATGTAGCATTAAGTATATGGTCCCAACTGGGGGGCCAGTGGGGACCAGGCTCTCAATAGGGGGCACGGCCCCCCTATCCCCCTTCCGGTGGAGCCGCCACTGGTCGGGCGGACTCGGGCCCCGTATCCGAGGCTATACTGCTCGTGAGATTATTGTTATTGTGCCATTTATTAACTTCTATAGCACCAATTCTAGTACTCAAGAGCATCAATTGACGGTCATCCAAATCCATACCTCAAAATACCAGTTCAGATCCAAAGAATAGTCTAGATGGGAAAGCAGCGAGACAGACTATGAGTAAAAACAAAAGACAAACCCGGAAGATAGACCTACGTGTTCAACTCTAGAGTCCATACTACCAGGGCCATATTAAGGCGGGGGCTGAGGGGGCTGTAGCCCCCGGCCCATCATGGAAATAAGCCCACCAATTTTTGAGATAACCTTTTTTTGCTTGCCAGAACGATTTCGAAGGGAGATAACCTTTTTTTATTTTTTTGCTTGTCAGAGATTTTCAGTATAGGCGACGACCTTTTTTTCTCAGCCCCCGGCCCACTCGGACCTTAATCCGGCCCTGCATACTACTCGTACTGTGGTATTATTGCCTTTTAATAAAGCCGATGAGAAGAGTTTTGATGAGTTGAGGGATTTTGTGAACGCCTGTGCAGTTCAAACTGCAACGAATTCTACGACATAATTTCTTGGTAACTTTATGCGAAAATTCAAAGACCCATTGAATATTTGCAGTATATCGCATAGGCCAAATAAGGCACTATAGATGACTGCTTACTATTTTATGTCTACAAGTAACCAAAATGTTTGCAGCTTCCAAATGAAGAGGTGATCGTCGTACGATTACAGGCTTCGCCAAAATTTCATCAATTACCAAATGATCGTCACAAAACAGTCAACACTACTGCCATTTAGAGCTTCTTGACATAAGAAATCCATTTACGAATACAATTGATTCCAGTTCAAGACTTAATGTTGAAGCAACTAATTATTTTATTTTTATAGTTGGCTTTGCATATTTTTAAAACTTCTAGTTGGCTTTCTGCATAATTTGTTCTCGTATAGTTGGCTTTGAATAAGTCTTGCTCAGATAGCTGGCTTTTAAATTATATTTGTGATTTCTTAGTTTTCATATAGGCCTAAACATTATTAAGCATACGATGCACGTCGGCAATTTGTACCGTACCAAGTTTTCAACCACAGTTTCATGTTAGATGCAAATAAATTTCTATTGATTATTGCAATTTTCAGTTGTTTGAAGTTTCCACGAACTTTGCTTAAAAGAATCAATCAATAAACTTCTATGGCGCCACTACCATAATGCCTAGAACATCAGGCGATGGCGTACCAAATCCAATACGAATTAGAGCCAGGACAAGCCGGAAAGGTCAGTCAGATCGGCGGGGAGCAAGGAACCACAAAATCCATATAGGCTACTGAACAGAAAATTGTGGTTGTGGTCTAAGACCATAGCCATCGAGTTGATATCAAACTTGTGAGCCTAATGTTTTGTGCTAGGACAAGAAATAATTCGATGCATTGTAAATTGACGGAGTTTAAAAGTAAAACAATACTGAGTTTCCTTCAGAATCAGAATCAGTTTATTAGTATCAAAATCAGAACCAAAGATCGTTAATAGTACAATTCAATATCGGAAAAATAGCTGTACAGACAAATGTAAAACTATTTCATATTTCGATATTAGATATCTGATATATTCAAATTTACGTTAAAGGTTTAGGATACTAGAAGGAAGAAGCAGGAGAAGAGATGCAATCTCTGTCCAAACCTGCATTCCCTATTAATCAATATACTAGATATACATTCAAATATTCGAGATGCTTTGAGGTTGGTCCCATACTAAGCCAAAACTGACATAATAATTAATGGGTTTAAATCATATGCCACTATCATTAACCCTTTCAGCAACCCTTTATTTTCCGTCTTAGTATACTGTATGTCCACAGTACAGCGGAGGCCTCTAATTGCAACAAGTAGGGTCAGAGGCGGTGCCATGCAGACACTGGCAAATGCGGGGAGGCCGCCAGTTGTCACACACAGAAAGGAAATTTATTTTTGTATTTACAGCCACATTCCCACATCTTCTTCCATCCTCGGAGGCACGGATTCTTTCTCAGCAGGGGCATGGGGCATCACAGGTCATTACCCGGTCCTGTGCAGGATAGGGCCTATGCATAATGCGATGGCACAAGCGACTGCATTAGGTCCCGTTGTTGAAGTGTATTGAGACAGGGAAAGGTGTAGTTAATGTATTTTTTTGTAAGCAAGTGACATGTCCGACCTCGTTAATTCATAGGTTCCTTAGATATTCCAAAATTACAGGCATAAATTAACATCTTGTCAGCTAAGAACATCTCGTCGGCGGCTAAGAATTACAGAGTGTGACATGAAAGGTTTATTATCCTAAATCTGCCGTAACGTTACGCAGAGACAGGACACAACAACACTTTTCGTAACCTACATCAATAGACCATATTTACTGTAGGCCTACGATTGAATCGTATATAAAGCTGGGTCAGATGCAGTATTTTTTAAAAGTCAGAACGTTTGCTGTGCTAGCCTATATACTCGTAAAATCAAGTCGGTGGAGAGGCGGAGAGAGGAGAGGGACAAATGAGAAGAGAGAGGCAAGACAGAGGAGAAGAAGAACTGACAGAGAGAAATAGAAAACAGAGAAGAGAGACAGGAGAGAGAGGAATACTGCAGTAAGGGGTATGTATTGTAGATCTTTTGTCGACGGGGCTCGATTTATCGCCTCAAGTCAGGTCGGGTGTCGTGCCACACGATCCGAGGTGGGGGGGGGGGGATAAGATCAGTAAAACTAGGTAACAAACAACAAACAGCCGGCCGAACCGATCTTACAAGTCAAGTCATTGCACCGTCGTCGCTTAAATTGGCGACGGTTGGCTACAAGAATGGGTCAGTGTGCTCCATCGCGATCTGTCTTGCGCAGTGCGTAGAAGACGGCCTCCAGAATGACCAGTCCACGCCGTAGACTTTTTTCAACCCAGCTTATCATCGGTCGTACCCGGTTTCTGTTTCTTTCAACAAGTTCTTTAACCACACTGCTCTCGATGGTGTCTTGTGGTTGTCTCATCACATGCCCAAAGCAATTCAAGTCTCTTTGTTTTTACGTGATTCAGTAGTTTCCCGAGGAAAGCTTAACAAACTTGACCAGCATAAACAGGTCATTCATTCATTTGTTCACATGGACGACAGAGGTCCGTTGCGCCAATCTTGTGTTGCGCGAGTTGTGACCGCGACCGATGGCTGAGTGCCATTCAAACTTTGAAGACCATCGCCGAAATGTACGGCGTGGTCTGTCAGGAGGTCTTCTCCAGCTCGGAGAACAGGTCGTCTCGGCACTTTTCACACTTGATCTGTAACTTTTTAGAAGAAAGTGTACCGGGACCTAAAGGATGTAAATCCGCCACTGCCATTGCACAGTGCCATGCGCGCATACATGTAATCTAGATGTCACCATATCAGCCTGGCTTTTGACAAAGGGTTAAGGTCTCCTCAATAAAACGGTTGTGTTATCAAAGTAAACCCCGTGACGTGAACTTGTAACGGTGACCCACGGTTGAAAACGGAATGCAAGAAAACATTTTCAAAGAATACTAATACTTAAACGACCTTTAGCGTTCCATCTTCACGCAGTTTTATTTAGCACGTGGACCGTCTATTTAGAGAGTGCCGACACTTTCATTGTTACGACTGTTAATACGCCAGAATGGTCTGTGTTGATTGTGTAATAAATTACACAAGAAAACGCTGACGTTTGGGTTACAGATGATCTGTTGACTTCAACGCAATTGGCGACAACAGTAACATAAATAAATAGATAACAAGGTTTAGAGTGGTTCAGTAGGCTCTGCCCTGTGTGAGAACCACTGCTGCACTCGTCCAAATCTAGTATCATCTAGTACAGAGGTTCATTTTGAAATCATTCACACTAGTAGCCATTACTATCTCCTCGTCCAGTTTATTCCATCTGTTCACCCCACTCTTGCATTGAAAAAGTGCTGTTTGCATCTCCCAACGCGTAAGAAACGCGTTGGGAGATGCAAACAGCACTTTTTCATAGCTATTATATTGCATGTTACAATTTGTTACATGTACTCTTAGTGTATAGGTAGCAACAAAATGAACCAATATGTGCATGCAACAGTTGTTGTGCATACAACTATTCACTTCAGCTAGCCAGACAAGTTTTCAGATTTTAACAGAGATTTATTGCCCTTACCTTCACCCCAAAACCCTACACAAACCACTTCAATTTACAATCTGAGTCGGTACATAGCCTACGCATGAATGCCCAAACTGCGAATAACTTTGACTGTCGACCCCCAGTCTTGAACCCGAGTCAACAAGCTAACTCTACGCAATAGACGCTTTTTAACCATGTCTGTGAAAACAATTCTAGTTCTACGCCTCCCCTAGTCACGTGACTCGAGGAATTTGAATGTTTGAATTACATGCTTGCCAGTTAGGGACTGTCCATTAATTACGTCAACAATTTAGGGGGGGGGTTGGAAAAGTTTGACAGTTGTTGACAGGGGAGGGGGTCAAGAGAAGTTGACGTCAACAATTTCACTTTTTCAAACAATCAAAAAACATGAAATTTCATAGAATACTACTTATTACAATGGAAAAAGCATTAGAAAAAGGTCATCACCACCACATTTTGACACTCGATGAGGAAAAAAGGGAAAAATGGTCATTACCACAAAAATAATAACCTTGTTATTGGGACCTGTCATTGATCTTGGGGGTGGGGTCAAGAGTTGTTGACGTAATTATGAGGGGGGTAAGTGAAAGTTGACAATTGTTGACAAGGAGGGGGTCAAAAATTGCCCAAAAATTGTTGATATAATAAATGGACAGCCCTCTTGTTGCTTTATATTGGGCCTATGATGTATAATTGTATATAGGTCCTTTGATGTGCATTGTCCATATACTGTAAACAACAACAACATCAACGACAATAAAATAGTAATAATATTAATAAAAGTAATAATAACAACAAGTCCAAAGTGGTATGCAAGACCAGTCCTGTGTGAGAACCACTGTGTTGGATTTGGCTTTTCATTCAAACTATGGCTTTGTTCGTGTTTCCTCGTTCTTTGTCATCTTATTCTTGAGTCTACAAAAAAACAGCTAACTTCTAGTGGTCCTATATCGCATCATTGCATACTCGTTTCAATTAAAATAGCCTACTCACTACTTCTACAATGTTTGATAGTAGATTTAATAACCATGCTGGACCAATCTCTAGTAATTAGGTCACTTTTAAAACTATTTACACTACTAGTTGATAAGGTCGGCTATCATCTCTTTTAAAATTATGTGATATAAATTTTTGGGTGGGTATAAATCTGAACTATAACCCACATAAACCATATAAACCACATATAACCAGTGTCTAAATCACATAAAAACTTTAAGATGGGACTGATTTTACTTAATATATACATTAAACCCAAATGGTTGCGCCCATGATTAGTTGATAAGGTCGACTATCATCTCTTTTAAAATTATAGAGATATTCATGCTAAAACTATGTAGACATTAGTACGGGCTTATCTAGAATACTGTGTTCAGGCAGAAAATCCATTTTGTAAAAGATATTGAGGTTTTAGAAAAATTACAAAGACGAGCAACAAAGTTGGTCAATGGATGCCATAATTTAAGACATCAAAACAAGACCAATATTGTAGCTTGACCACATTAGAAAGGAGAAACAAGAGAGGGGGGATTTGATAGAAACCTACAAAATAACGAATGGGAAAGTAGATGTGTAGATCGATTCTTTACTTTAGCACACTATAGCAGCACCAGAGGCCCAGTGTTTATCGATCCTTCTTAGGGGAGAACAAACTGGAAAATTCCCACACACATTTTTTTATATGTTGCAGCACAAAGTGGCTCAAACCTTGTGCAAAAGTCTCCCCCATAGTCAAAAAGAATGGGACCAAGAGGCCACAAAAATTGTTCAAGCAAAGGGTGGGACCAAAGAAATAAGAGTTGTGAAAAAATGGAACAGTTTGGACGAAGAAGAAGTAACAGTTGAAACAATAAACGAATTAAAGAGTTATCTGGGAAAACTAGGTTATTAAATGTAGTTATTACAGTACTTTTCACACAATCTCCTCAAACACTTTAAATCACGTTATTATTATACAGTGTAATTTACAAATAGACCTGACATCGAGGCCAGGACCGTTTTAAGGCATAAGCATGGTAGGCACGTGCCGAGGGCTATGCGATATATGAGGGGCCCCGGCGGGCGGTGGAAATTTTTTGGTTTCTTTGTTATTTGTTGCTTGATTTTCGATTTCCTGATGCTCGAAAAGTCTGACGATCAAAAATGGTCATCACCGCTTTTTGGTCCTATTTTTTATTTGCCTAGGGTCCTCAAATTTCTCTAAAAGGCACTCATCGAGATGAGTTGAATACATGCAATGCTGATCATAAAACGCGGAAGTATAAATAGTTCTGGAACATTTTATTAAATAAATGGAAATATGTTGGCTACATAACCTAAAACTACAGGTTTGCTAACGTATCTTCTCTCTCATTTGCCATTTTATATTCCATTTCTAACTCCCACTAGTCTCTCATACTAATAATAATCGAGCACAATAAATTTTCACCTCCAGCAAGCGACCCGTATCACGTTGGTTGACGACAGGCCTATTATTGCATGGCTTTGTCAATTCCGTTAAATTTTTATTCAACAGATAGAACGGGTCCAGTGGCGGCTCCACAGGTGGGGCCCGGGAGATCTGTGCCCCTATTGAGTGCCTCCCCCGTAGCCCTCCTGTTGGGACCTTTACTTAATGCTACATACATAACAACAAATGGTTGGCCCCCCCATGATTAGAAGTTTCCACCCCAACGCCCCCCTTGCCAAATCCTGGAGCCGCCAATGAACGAGTCTATTAACCAGTGTCGAATTACCGATTCAATACAATATTCACATATGCCTGTGTATGTGTAGGCCTACGTATGTAAGAAGGTGCTTATGAATATATGCCTACAGCACGAGTGTTCTTAGAAAAAGGCCAAATGCAGGTCAATTGTGAATCAAACTGCGTTGAAAGCCTTCGGTGAGGAATGGAAGTAAGTCGACTGCGTAGGAATGAACTGGGTTCCACAGTCCTGAGTGTGTCCTCGCACGTTTGCACTGCCGATCAGCGCCGAGCCTTCGTCTTCGCACGATCGATTCATCGACCATCGATTCATCGATTCATCGGCCATCGATTCATCATTCACAAAGTAGAAGAAACACCTTCGAGGACCTTTTTTTGCTCGTCAGCACTATATGAGGAGAAAAAGTTGAGGGGCGCCGAAAACGATGTGAGGACCTTTTTTGCTTGTCAGTTGTTAGGGGCGCCAACGTACACTTTGTCCCCGGGCGCCGAATACCCTAGATCCGCCACTGCTCGCATCTGAATACGTGAAACAGTCAGTCAGAAACCAGCCACGCAACCAGTTCTGCGTAACACGACTCGCATGCACTGCCTCGAGGACACAAAGCGAATGACCTGAACATGCAGTGCAGTCAAACACATCAGCAGCAGTCAAATGCGCCGGCCGGCCGGCCGTTCGAACGGACCAACGTTGACTGCTCGGCGCGCGAAGATGGCAACGAAGTCAATTCGCCGTTCCGACAAAAATTGGGAGGAGGGAGGGGAAAGCGGGGTGCACATCATCACCTGCGCCTATTTTTACACTAGAAATTCCTCCGTGACAAGCAAATAAATGTGTCTGTGACTGTTTTCGTATGGCACGGCAGATCGTTCCATTAACAAACAATTGAGTAGTAGTAGTAGTAGTAGTAGTAGGACGCTTCTTTAGCGCCTTTTTCGTATACATGACATCAGTCGATGGTCGCTTCGAGAAGAAATAGAGTGGGAGAGAGGTAGAGAAAGTGTGTGTGTGTGTGTCGGAAACAGTGGCGTATTTAGGGGGTACGCTATTGAGCCACAGAGTACCCCTTTGGTATTTGGTTCTTTTTTATCCTTGTCACTAGGTTTTAGAAGGGCGATAACCTTTTTCTTGCTTGTCACTGCGTTTTAGAAGGGCGATAACCCTTTTTGCTTGTCACCACGTTTAATTTTCGAACTTTTTCAATTTCAGCATACCCTTTGAGCCTTTCTAAATACGCCCATGGTCGGAAATATTGCTAAAAGTATCGGAATAGGTATCTACACCCCATTTTGAAGAATAAAACATCGATTTTCATCGCCTCAGTTGTGCACATTGATATGATTATCATTTATTGTTATTATTTGTGAACTTCTATATATAACCGTTTCTAATGCTCAAAGGTATCATTCGATGGTACTCAAAATCCATGCTTCAAAAGACCAATTCCAGAGATCAGTCAGATTAAGGCGGGGAAGCAAAAAGGCAGACTATGAAGAAAAGGGGAAAGAGAAAGAGTAGTGATGGCGATGATAGTAGTAATAGTAATAGTATAGTAGTAGTTGTTGTAGAAGTTGAATTGATAGTAGTAGTAGTAGTAGTGGTGGTGGTGGTGGTGGTAGTAGTAGTAGTAATAGTAGTAGTAGTAGTAGTAGTAGTAGTAGTAGTAGTAGTAGTAGTAGTAGTAGTAGTAGCAGTAGTAGCAGCAGTAGTAGTAGTAGTAGTAGTAGTAGCAGCAGCAGCAGCAGCAGTAGCAGCAGCAGCAGCAGTAATATTAGTAGTAATAATAATAATAATAATAATAATAATAATAGTAGTAGTAGTAGTAGTAGTAGTAGTAGTAGTAGTAGTAGTAGTAGTAGTAGTAGTAGTAGTCATCGTAATAGTTTTTGACATACTGTATAATGAGGAAGAAATAATAGAAAGCATGGTAAGTACTGAAAAGTCTAAGGCAAAAATTCAAGAAGAAAAAGAATGACGTATATCAGTAGATTACTGACTGGTGTAAATGGTGTCACTACAGAACTAACTAGAACTCATGCAATCAATGAACAACAGAGAGAAATGGAAGTCCATAGTCGTCAACCGTTCAACGTAGAAATACATGACACTGAAGTAGTAGTAGTAGTAGTAGTAGTAGTAGTAGTAGTAGTAGTAGTAGTACTGTAGTAGTAGTAGTAGTTAGTTATAGGCTGATTTATATAGGGCTATTTTCCGAGCAGGCTAGAGTCAAGAGTGCTTTACATTGAATTAAAGGAGTGTCCGAACAAGTAGTAGTAGTAGTAGTAATAGTAGTAGTAGTAGTAGTTTTGTTGTTGTTGTAGTGCTGATAAGACAAAAGGTGCTTACTTATTTACTTAGTACTTGGTTCATCCACGTGCTGGCATGACATAGAGCAGCACAGTTTGTTCTTCATCTACATCGGTCGTTATGCAATTCTTGGGCCTAGCTCAACAGGTCTTGTTCAACAGTTTTCCTCCATGTTATCCTAGGTCTACCTATCTTTCTTTTGCTGTTTTCTTGCAGCCAGATAATAATAGCCTGTTTGTTAATCAGATTGCTTTCCATACGGTCTAAGCTTAAATCCTTCCTTTTCTAAAATCATTTCCTCCATAGTTGTAACAACCTAGCCTCACTGCCCTTTGGATGTTGACTATTGCCTGGCTGATCCCATACCTTTCCCATAGCTATTTTAGGAGAGGCTGAGTGCCTAAGAATAAGCAGCTACTGTTGTGCTGTTTTCCAAGGCGCTATAGAAATCCACGAGATTTTACTTTACTTTACCTTACGGTGTATAAATTTGTACAGTTCGTGTCCAAGCCTTATAGTTTAGACGTCAGAAAATTCCTCGTTTATAGGAGATACAAATTTTAGAACGTCGTATTTTTGTCATTAAATAAAGCAAAAACTTCATAGTCTGCATAACTCTGTTTAACTGCATTTACATAGAATCATAAATGATATTTGACTTTTCGCTATATATGAAGAATAGGAATGTAACTTATACAACTGCTAAGATAAACTCGGACCTGGTGGCTTCAAAGACTGCTTAGTATAGGAGCTTAAATGTGCGTGATGGACTACAAAGACCCAAGCAAACACCTTGAATGTAAAGAAACGAGAAAGAGAGAAACCGTAACAGGGTTCTGTTATAAAGTCGCAAAGCGCCACATGTTGGCAGACAGCATGACCAAAAGAATGTCAACAAATGCATTGTAAACTTAGACGCATTCGTTCTTTTGTGGCAATCAATCTTTGAGCATATTATCCGTAAGTGTCGAATACTGTACATTAGATCACATCAGTGTTTTATCCAGACTCCAGGCCTTGGGGAGGGGAATTGACTTGACTGGAGAGGAAAAGGCACAGTTGAATGGAGAGAAATGTAGTGTTCGGATTTTCCGGAAGGGGGGGATTGCCATTTTGTCCCTAAATTTTTTTTGGGGATGATTTGGGAATCTCCTGGATAAAAACACTGGATCACGGGGATCAGAATTTGAACGATTAAGAGGACCTATAACGTATTATTTGATTTAACCACAAAACGTTTTGCCAGAGAAACGTTTTTGAAAGATCTTTTTGACTTAAACAAATCTTTTCCTTCGGAATGGGGCAAGATTGCCATCTTGCGTCCCTAAATTTCTAATTTTCGGTGATGACTTTTTTTAGTCGTTACAAAGAAGTTTAGTAGTTTTTTAAAACACTCCATTTTCCCCAGCCTCTTGCCGGGCGATGGCCCTTTTTTTTAGCTCGTACTCAGCAGCTATTTTTCAAAATACGGATCGACGATTCTCGCCAGATTTTCAGCACCATCGGAACGTCTGTTCCAGACGATCGAGCCACCCGGATCAAAAAGCTTGTCGATCACTCCGAGAATTATTATTATTATTAGTTCTTATTATTATTATTATTATTATTATTATTATTATTATTATTTGAAGGCGGTTAGCATTTGAACGTGGAGGGCATTTAGACGCGGAGGCCATTTGGACGCGGTGAGCATTTGGACGCGGTGGGCATTCACAATGGTTTAAACCATAAAATCAGGGTTTCTTATTTGGACCGGTGAGCATTTCCTAAACCATTTAACTGATCTTCACATTATTATTATTAAAATTATTATTATTATTATTATTATTATATTATTATTATTATTATTATCATTATCATCATCATCATCATCATCAAACGCCTCTATATGAACGAGTTCGGAGTTCAACGGTCAGAAGCAGCCTGAGAAAAGTAACAATTTCTGTAGAAAGCCTGCTTTCCCAATGAACTACTGTTCAAAATACTATAAATGCAATTTTTAATCGAACAAAATTATTTTTAGTCAGTAAGATTGAAAATTTTCAACTGATATTCCGAATTTCTGTTTTTGACGCATTAATATTACATTACTGAGCTTCTCATATCACCCTCTTCCACTGCACATCGCCTTCTTCGCTCCACTGATCGGAAGAATGTTTACGTCCTCAGATCGCGCTCTGCTCTTACTCAGCATCGAGCTTTTGCAGTGACTGGATCCTCCGTCTGGAATGTAATGTGGAATTTGTATAGCGCCTCTTCTATGCCTTGAACCCATCCATTAGGGCCTCGCTAAGCTCCCTCGTCCTGTTCAATGCAAAGTCTAAAGTCCCACTACTTTATCATGCGACTCCAATGCCAGGAGCGTCTCTGAGTAGAAATATAAGAGGCGCTATAGTGCTATACAAATGGTGCATTACATTACATAAGATATCAACGAAAGCTCCGGACATAGTGGTGTGTGTAGGGTATTGGAATTTCTGGGCAATACTTACTGACTTCTCTCCCCCTTGTCCAGTCCACTCAATAAAATATCAAGGGTTAAGTTCTATGCTGTCCTTAACCTATTTAACTGACTTATTTGGCATAAATAAGCAATTAAAAATTATTCTGCCACACTTGAACGCTTTTTTTACTGCCCTCTGGTATGATTTTCAAATACCACTTTGGTTCAGGGAGTGGCTGGCCACACCTGCACCAGATATCTGAGAATTCCAAAAAATACTCGCGCACTAGAATTCGCGACATAGTTCGATTATTATCACAAGAGATCATGACGCAAATTGGTTTGACGTTCAACTTCCACCACGACAACCCTAAAGTCGTGACATGAACTCAGTGGCGCATTGACGCCCAAAATCGAGGCATAAACAACCAACCGGATCACCAGAACTCAAGATTGGAAAGTGAAGAGATGCGGAAGAATTTTTACGTGGACGGACAACAACAGCCTTGTGGTCTCGCCATAAAAATTCGTGTCGAATTTTTTTTATAAGAGCATTTTAAAGAAGACGATTGGTCGGTCACGATTCTGCTGGCACTGAATGCACACTGCGCAACATAGCAAAATATAACCTTGATGCAATATAAGAAAGGATCTTTTATACACCTATAGGCTTTAAAAATGAATTTACGAGATAAACGTAGGCATTATTGTGATCCTGCTGAAGCAGCACTTACAAATTCGTGACCGATTCGTGACAGTCAGCTCACAATGAATGTCATAGACTTATTCAATGTTGCACATTCGGTTATTTAGGCTATTGCGGGCCTTATGCGCTATTGCACCAACGTTTTGAACGTCATAGCTAAAAGGAGGACGCAGCATTTGCCAGAACACAGAAAATATACTGGCAGATAGCTCCAGTAGCCAGGATCCCGGAATAGGGTGTGTTTGTGTGGTGGGGATTGCAGTTAGGGTGTCCGGCGCCCGGGGACATAACATACTGATGGTGCCTCCCTGAGCTTTAAACCGTAAAAATCTCATTCTCGGCAAACCATGACAAGCAAGAAAAAGATCGTTACTATTGATCGTAAACTGAATTGGACAAAAAAACCAGATCGTCACAACTATAATTATTGATACTTCTTTTTACTTTTTCTCTATACCTAAACCCGATTTTGGCGCCCCCGCCTCGGCGCCCTGGATATATACACCCACCCCTAGTTACGCCTCTGGAGAACACATTGACATTGTCGGGTAAAAGTCTCAGACGAGTTTTAAAAAGGGTCGTCATTCACAAACTCACATATTCTCTTCGATCATGCCACCTACCACACCCAAATTTCTCAACGGTTTTGCGCAAACACACGACCGGTCTTAGCCAGAATAAGGAGATCCGGCCCCCGTGTTCCTCGATGGCTATGCCAATGGATAGCTCTATGCCGCTACATTCGTTGTTTTAACACAAAGTAAACTGTATATATATATATATATATATATATATATATGCCTGACTGCCTGTTAATTTTTTTCACTTTTAAGCTATGCGACAGCAAGAGTGACGATTATATAAGCTTACTTGGAGCTCTTATTCACAGATAATTAACCATGGGTCAACACTATTTATGGCTATCGTGCCTAGAATCACGGTTATCAATGACAGGACAATTCACTTCAACGTTTCGGTTTTTTGTACAAAGCCACTTGGTGACCACTGACCATGCTGAAGATGTCATGTGATTTGTTCTGATCAATGTTCTGGATAGTGTCACTGTGCCAGACGCTATCGAGCATTTTGTTCGCAAACGAAAATGCTACTGTGCGTACATTGAAAGAGGTAACAGCTTCATTAAAGGAGATCTTGCTGGAAAGGAAATGTTACTGGAAAATTGTGCATAAAGAACGAAACTAAATACGGTACGAATGATTGTAAAACCTTGTTCTGACACGTAGGTTATGTCTAAGATTGCTCTGTGTTGCATTGCTTAGGACCTATACTTAAATGCGTACATACATACTGTATGTTGAAGTGTTGGTCTATGACTCTATGTGGATATTCTTATATACTATCGACAGTTCATAAGTCCATTAAAAAAATTAAATACCTATCGAATTGTGGAGGAAGTTATAAGGTCCTGGATTAAAAGCTCCATCGTAAGAGACTGGGGACACATCTGTATTTCGATCGCCAAGCATATTTTGATGTATTCTAAAAAGCGAGTATCAATCTAAAACGGGAACCAAGCCACAACTTCAAAGCACCAGGCAAGATCATTCAAGAGATTTTCGAAACGTGTGTGTGCTTCAGTGGCGTAGCCAGGATTTCCGGAGGGGGGTTTTGGTTTTGACTTTTGATCATAACCAACTTTTGAAAATCTCGACAAGCAAAAAAAGGTCATGCTATGTATCTATCTTTCTAAAATTGATGCTGACAAGCAAAAAAGGTCGTCACGCCTATGGCGCTTAAACAAATTTGGTCAGCAGCCCCAAGATGGGGGGGGGTTGACCATCAGAACCGTGTTCGAAAATTCAAATGAATGGAAACACATTAAACATTTTTTCGTCAGCGTCCAAGGGGGTTTTAATTGCTCTGTGTTGCATGCAACCCCTTAAATGCGTACATACATACGCCACTGGTGCCACTGGTGTACTTATTTGCATCGTCCGTTTAATTAAGATTTACACTGTTGAAATGTTGGAACTTTTAAACTTTTCGTTTAAACCGCAAATTTAATTCCAATAACAATGTTTCCTTATTTTTAAAAAAATCAGGCATTTCCAGCTTTCAAGTAATGTTTTTTTGCAGTTTACAGTACAGACCAAACTATAGACTCCTACTTAGATTTTCAGAATTCAGCATCAACCCCCAATGAACCAAACGGGAAGTAGAGCACAAGATTGAAGATTTATGTCTTCGATCCCAGCATGAGGCCTAATACGAAAGTGAAATACCTTCCCTACCACACGTAATCTAAGTCAAGATTTTTCTTTCGTAGCTAATAATTAGTTAAAAATGCAGATCCACAGAGACTACAATTTTCTCCTTGCCTAGCTGTCCAGTTTGTAGGCCTAAGTGACGAGATGTATAAAAGATTCAGTGTTCTCAGTGCCGGTTTACCCATTAGGCAGAGTAGGTAACTGCCTATGGGCCCCGAGACTTTTAGGGGCCCCACAAAACAGCGACGAAAGAAACTTTTCACTTACTTATTCTTAAGAATAGCGCTATGCGAAAGGCACGTGACGACGCTGACGTCATAAAATAATGTTTATACTTCAATGGCGTTCTAGTAGTCATTAGGGGCCTGGCCCCTGGGGCCCCAAAAGTTTGACTGCCTATGGGCCTCCACGGTGCCTAATCCGGCACTAAGTGTTCTTATATACTTCCCGATTCTGTGTTATAACTAGATAAGCAATAATGTTGTCATCAATATTTTTCAAAAATGATCCAATTTCAAATTTCATAAAATACGGTTAATTGTTGTTTGTTACTCCACTCTATTGAATTCCTTGTGGCGTATCATGCTATCCACGAATCATCATTAGCTTCAGCAATATACGATTGCCAGAAGGCTTTTACTGTATTTGGGCGTGGACGTCTTAAGGAGGCATCTACGCGTATAAAATCACGACCCAGAGCACGCGTCTTTGTCTACTTTCGAATCAAACTAGTACTTGAACAGAGATCTTTTTGACCGAATGATTGACACGTGCGCCGCCGCTACGGGCGTCGAGTAGTTTGCTGCGACCCGCTGTGGCTTTTAAGACGGGATCATCGAGGGAGATTTGAATCGTGAGCATGGGCGCGGTCACTCTTACTTTTCGACGCATAAGAAGGACTAGAGCAGGGGTGTTAAGTTCATCTCATATGGCGGGCCACATAAAAGTCTTTGTGGTTGTCGCGGCCCTGATTTGTACATAACATTAACACTAACTAAGCCTACAGTAGGCCTATTACACAAAACATATAGATATGCCGTGTTCAAAAATTGTTTTAAAAATGTCATTTAATTTCAATCAATCACTTATCAATTTAACCTATTTCACACACATACCATGAATATAACATTTACATATTACATAATGGTATACATTCATTTAAATTTAGGTGAATGCCTATAAAGATTTTAAAAGTACAAAGTAGGCCTACTAATCGTATGTACAAAATTTGAGTTTCTTATATGTAACTTCCGATTTTCATCTATGTACTTTTTTAACACGCCTTAAATAAGACAATTTTGCTTCAAGCTAAAGGGTTTTATTGTACAGTATTCGGCCACATACACGCGGCTCGGATGAAAAGCTCTCGCGGACCGTATCCGGCCCGCTGGCCCGTATACGTTTGACAACCCTGGACTAGAGGATAAAAATTCATCACGACTTTGTCAAAAGACCTCTTCAGATTCCATAGTTTAACCACCCGTATAACCTATAGAATACGCACACAATCCCAAACTAACTTTAAAAATAGTTGTTGCATGCACTTAGCCGCATGCTATGCCACCGTTTAGCTTGAAGAGGGAGGACATTTTCACGCGCATATGGCAAAAATACCTTTAGAAGACTTGAGATAACTGTATTCTTGTCGGTCAGAACACAGTGACAATATTGTTGGGCGGTCAATTTTCTGGTATTTAATATTGCATAGAAGGCAGGCAGCATAGAATGGTGGTTCAAAATTGCTTAAGCCTTGCATGGTGTATGTATATTGATACTTGAAAAGTGCATGTGGTGCAGAGGTTGAATACTAAAATCGCAAAATCGCAGAGGGCCGCACGCCCCAGCGGCCAGAGGGGTTTACTGTATACAGTCTATCTCTTCATTTCTATCAGCTTTCTGAAAAGGGATTGCTTGGACGGTGTCACTGGTCCTTTATTATAATCTTTCAAAGGGAATTCGACCCCTTGCCAGCATTAAACTCTAAAAGCCAATGAAGTCGTATAAAAATCGACTTACGTGATGCAAGTCTTCTGACAGAAACACAATGACGATGTGATGTATACGTCTCTCCTTTTGAAGTCACTGTTTACAGACATATGCAGCGAGACTAATTTTTCAGAAAGTCTCTGACAGCTTTTTTTCTTTCCAGAAGCTAGCATGCTGTTTAGCATGACTTCAGCTAATAAACTAGCTTCCTAGCTAAGCTGTATCGGCCTCTAAAGATACCCACGCATATTGAAAACGGTAAAAACACAAGGCAGGACACGCTTGGAGGATTTAGTTCATGCTCCCTAAAGCGAGTATCTTACGAAGACAATATATTTGGTATTTTGACCTGAATCAGCCTACAGAGGTTTACTTGAGAACATGATCACGTTTGTACCACGGTACTTAACCAGATTTGCCTCAAGTCATATACTAGGGCTTATGGCGCTTCCGATAATTAAATGCATCATGCTCAATAAATTATATTATTGAAGAAAACATCAGTCAACTATCATATCCTTCATAATTATCAAGCACATCTTGAGACTAAATACATTTATTGATGCATGACGGGCATCATTGATTACTTGAAATACAAATATAATAATGAAACATAGCCTATAGGCTACGCATATTTTTTATTGTTATTGATATGCATGCTATAGCCACATACATGCTATAGCCACCTAACCGTGGTTTTAGCATTCAGTTGGTGTGAAAAGAGAACCTGAAAATCGCTGCATTTTAATTTTCTAATGGATGGTTATGTTTGATCGCTAATAACTCGTACAAGGAAAATAAAATCAGCAGCATGGCTAGGATAGTTAGGGTTGGTGAGAGGCGTAGCGTGGGCAGGGGGTCAGTTAGCGGCCGCACCGGGCGCAAATTTTTTTTGGGGGGTGGGCGCAAAATTCCATGTAAAAAGTGTAATAACAAATACTAAAATAGGAAATCGGTTGGCATAAAATTAGTTGACACCACATCGACAAACCAGCTAGAATTTGTTGAAATATTATTGAAACGGGCGAGGATCTCTTTTTTGCTTGTCAAGACTTTTGGGGAGAAAGGGGAAAGTTAGAGGTGCAAATTCCTGTTTGCCTCGGGCGCTTCCATCCCACGCTACGCCACTGGGGGTGCTAAACATGTAAAAATCGTAGCAGTGTGAGGTTAAGAAACGCTATGTTTGCATTGTATTGTATTGCACTATACAATATGCTACTTAAAGTGCAAATGGCGCTTTTAGTTACATTTTTATTTTATAAGCGGTAATCAACACATGCTTGGCAATAGACTCTAGGATGGCACTAACAGCATAGGCATTAGGCAGTCGGCCTAACTTTAGGCAAACAGAGTACACACGTAAAGTCAAATACGATGGCGCGGTCAAGTGGATCTTGGAATTCATAAAAACGAACAAATAATACAAATTTTTAACATTTAATCAAAACCGCTGGTTTCGAAAATGGATTTTAGCGGTTATTAATACCACAGATTTAACAGGCATTCAACTGCGGCATTAAGCAGTGTCAACGATAATCATATAAGCTGAAAAATGCGACAGGACATATTCAAAATTCCTCGTTACGCCAAAGACCGAAAATATTACTATTACATGGCTGTTAAGGCACATTAAGTCATTGACAAAGTGATGAGTCATATGCGAGGAACAATTTAGGGGCGAACCACTTGTCGAATGTCGCTACGCATTGGCTAGGTCAGATTCGAACCCGCCACTCTCCGGTTGCGTGGTGGGAAGAATCATACCACTACCCCACCGCGTCCCCGAAAACGAAATGTGTTCTTGCTCCTATTATAACTAGGTACTATGGCAGATGAAATATGTCAGTTTAATAATAAATAATAATAAACAATAATAAACAAGTAATACTACTACTACTACTACTACTACTACTACTACTACTACTACTACTACTAATAATAATAATAATAATAATAATAATAATAATAATAATAATAATAACACTAAGAATAATAAGTAATAAATAATAATAATAATAATAATAGTAATAATAATAATAATAATAATAATAATAATAATAATAATAATAATAATAATAATAATAATATAATTTAATGCAAGCAGCGAGCAATAATAATCACGCAAGCGAAACATTGATTAATACCAACACTACCATACTGTTAGTCTCAATGTGGTCAGCCAACGCTGTGCGAATTCTATCAGGTATACTATACTGGTACTATTATCTAGTAGGTATGAACATACTTGCACCCGCAAACAAAACGCTTGTACATTTATCCGTTCAGACGTATTTATTGATGGATATACTAAAATTGTGTTACAGTTTTATTGTTCGCCTGTCTCAAAATAGATACTGAATGAGTTTCTGACGAATGGCAGAAGACTGCTGAGAAGGAATATCCTATAGCCAAGGTTGTCATGCCACTGGTACAGTGTCAACTTCAGCCTACAGTCCTCGGTAAACCAAAAGCGTGGGTCGGAGTCAAACCTCTGCTAAGATTTTAAAAGACATTGTCGAATACTTTAGATAAAAGACATTTAATTGTCCGTCATGGAAGTGGGGTGTGGGGAGTGAGAGAGCGTGCGGAAATGACGACGTTTAAGATGAGTTTTCACGGCACCACGCAGTCACAATCCATTGCCCCCAAGACGACGGTTTATTCATTACGGCCTACCAAGAACCGTGACATTGAATTGGCAGGTGTGCGAGGCAGACGCCGGCCGGCCGACCAAATGACGTCACACGTCAAACGGATGTTTGAGTTTCTTGAAACCGCATCTCAAGATTAGCCACGATTTCCTCACGGCTGAGTGTAGGCGACGGTCACGACAGAAAGACTATGGCTTGCTGGTTCGACGCCTCCGATTGTAGCTCGGGCCTTTGTTGCGCGTTCAGACTAGCGCAGCGTTACGGACCGGTGAGTGTTTTATCCGCAACGCTAAGGCTCGAAGACAAGTGTTATAAAACAACCACTTCACTGCCGACAGAATTTTATAACGAAGGTGATAACTCGAACGAAGACGAGAGGAACGATTAAACCAAAGGCAGGAACCGTTCAATGTCGTAAAGTTGCCAAAATTGCTTCCAGATCGAAAATTATTGCATAAGAGAAACACGTTAAAGTTGTTCTGAGCTTTGGGAAAAAACTACCGGAAAAGAAGAGAATATAGTTTCAAACATTTCATCGACCTTGGTGAGAATTTTTTCTTAACCATTTTAGGTTTTAATTGGTTTGCTAAGTTTTATCTGCTCTTGGGATATTACAGGTCTTCAGCAGGCCCGTACGAAGTGGGGGTGCAGGGGTGCAGCTGCACCCTGAAAACTAGAGGGTGCGCTGCACCCCATGGAAGACGAGGCTGGAGTTGCAGATCTGCACCACCTGGAATTTTTTGCTTGTCGACTCAAAAATATACAGAAAATGAGCTTTTTTGCTTGTCCGCCGAAAAATTTGAAAACCAAACACCTCGCCTTGGGAAAATCTTCACCCCCTGCTAAAAATTCGTTCCGACGTGCCTGGTCTTCAGTCAGTGATAACTAAGTCTATGCAGGATAGCAAAAGACTTTCTGATAAGAATCGTACATATGTTTGGGAAAGTTCAAAATATTATAATTCTAAAAGTCTAAATGTGAAACTTTAAACACAATGCGTCCTATTGCCAATGCGTAAAATATAGGCCCTACATGAGTTGGTTTAATTTGCTTTATGTCGCAACAAAAGAAAATTTTACGAATTTCGTTACTAGAACTGCGTTCATACGCCAATGTTTTTAAAAATGTTTCTTAACCTAATAATGCGCATATTCTAAAACTGTAAATACTCGTTTTTGTTTCAACATTGGAATAATTCGCATAAGTAATTCCATAATTGGAACACTGCAAGCCGATGTAGGCATATAGTGGCATCTGAAAACATTGCTCTAAAACGCAACTGCAAAAATTCTAATATCGGAATATTGTGAAAATGTGTCGAATTTAGACTAATTGTATTGAGTTCGCAGAACTGTTTTAAAGTTGCTACCAAAATTATCAACGCTTATTTAAATATTTTTTACTAATAATACAAGCGTTCAGATTTCAATATTATACAATATTTATGCTATTAACTAATCACATCAAGAAACTCTGACAAATCTGATATTTACTCATCTTTACGGCGTCGCAGCTTGTACTCTTAATTGCTATGTAATGTGTGGATAACAGAAGTAAAAAGGCACTCTTCTAGTAAAGTTTTAATACTTGATTTCTTGCGTGAAAGCAAACCGCTGCAAAGCGATACTTGGCGACCACTTAACATATGCTTTGCTAAGCAAGGTTTGTCCAATTTTGTTAGTAGGCCTACGAGCATCATTAAAGTACTGTAGTCTGGGTTAAACTGGCTGGTCTGGATTGCATTCAGTGTTTTATTCAGACTCCAGGCCTTTGGGGGGGATTGAGGCTTTCGAAGGGGGGAATCGATTTGGTTGGAGGGGAAAAGACAGAGCTCAGAGCAAAATTTGTGTAAGTGCTGGGATTTTGAGGTTTTTTTGTTCGCGGGGGGGCAATCTCCTCTTCTAACAAGCCTGGATAAAACACACACACCCCATCCGAACGCCCATGGTAAACGGTGACTTGCGTTTTGCGGCTTCGGTATTTCAGCTACTCTGTAGTTTTATTAAAAACTTCCTGTATACTGGATCGCTAGAGTTAGCAACTCCCATAGCTTGGCCAGCGGAATGAAGGCTTGGGAATACTGCTGCAGGTCTAAAACTGCAGGCCTTCTTACGCCCCTGTCTCTCGGCCTTTGTGTGTTCAAGCAAAGCACGCACAATCGAATGCCAGCGACAGAACCACAATGCATTGAGATCATGCATGATCTGTGGGCAAATACTTCTCAATATCACGAGAATATTTGAGCGCGATCAAAATTGCGTCGTTTTGCGGATTCACTCTGGTACACGCACAATGACTAAAGGGCCTTCACGTCTTACCCTAATTTAGTCCAAAGTCAAACACGGTCTCGAATTATGCAAAGAAACCTCACAATCCATACAAACCAGTGACGCGAGATCTTGCGTGTGTTATGAGCCTACCCTCAATAACCTATAACACAGACCTGACAATCTTTGTTAAATTAAATATATTTGCGTTTTGGTATTAAATATATACTTGCCAATTGTTGCTGTGGCTATAACCACTCGTTTTAAATATGATTATGACCGTCCAGATAAACAGATGTCACTTATCTAATTTAAAGATGTTGAAACTGAAATCATGTATGTTATTATTGGCAAATTTTATGCCTACTGGAAACTTGAATATCGGTATCTCGATAGCATGAATATCAAGTATCTCCAGAACTCCAGTGTTGGAGTTGTGAAATTTGAGCGGGGGGGATGAGGACTGAAATTCAATGAATGACAGAAACTGTATGTACCCGATATGCGATTTTTTGGAGGGTTGCAAAGTTAGCTGGGGGTTCAAACACCCTCAAACTCCCCCAACCATCCCCCCGGCAACTCCAACCCCGAGTGTCTCAGATTGTATGCTGACCAACCACTTCACTGGCTACCAATGGCTGACCGAATTGAATGGAACCATGTTAATCTTGATTCTGCAGCACTTAGAGGTCAGGCGCCTTCTCACATTACTGAACATTTTTCACCACTATTTTCTATCACTTCACATCACTCTACAGATCAACGGTGATGTCCATGTTCCCAGGTCACGTAGCCTACCATTCTCAACCAGCCTCGGTCATTCAGAGTGACTAAACCCTCTCTGAAATTGGCTGTCCTCATCTATTCGTGTCTCACTGTTCCTTCCACGCTCAGTTCAATGCAAAGACAGCAGTCTCAGTTTCTTAACAGTCGACCCTAAAGCCGTGAACGCCTCAGAAAAGAAATATAAGAGGACTATATAAGATCTTTATTACTTTACTTTACATTGGACAACTCGGTCTACAACCAGAATAGCCGTTTTTCGCTTGAGCGATCAGTGCCAAAATCAGCCTAACGTATACCCATTCAATCTATAAGCATACAGATCTTTAACTGAATAACAATTACAAGAAAAAGCAAACACCGAAACAAGTTACCATATGTCATTTGAATAAATGCAGATGTATGTAAACGGCGAAAAAAACAGATTTTCAAAAGTATCATGAACGTTACATTTTTAAAAAGCTGTGAATTTTTGGGATGTTCTGTCGACCTATTTTGCTTTCGAAATACAGGTCTAAATTTCGTGAGTTAATTTGCAGCGTGATGGGAAGGTGGTTACACTGGTCATGGTTGAGCAAACCAGACAAAAACTTACTGCAATGATCAGCGCGCTTCGTGTTTTGTATACCGTATTCTTATCCTTCGTGTCAAGTCGCTGGCTGGCTATTAGGCGTGTGCAAAGAACTTTGCTTTTGAGAATCAACCATCGATGACGAAAAGCCAAATTGAATGCTCCCTCCTTTCTTATTTTTTACTGACCCCCCTCCGAAAGAAAGAAAAGAAGCTGTTTCCACCAATCTTCGATGTTTAGCTGTTATGCTATGTTATGGCCAAGCCTTTGAAGCAGGGTGTCCAATGTAGGCCTACTCCCTCTAACTGGCAGACAGTGTTTATTCTAGCCACCTTGACATTGGGGGGAGTTTGAAATGTTTGTGGGGACAAGATTTGTCTCTCCACCTTTGGGAAGACAAGCCAACATATACAATTTGGGGGGGGATTTTAAAACTGGGGGAAGGGATTCCCCCCCCCTCAAGAAAAAAACAGGCCTTAGAATAAACATTACTGGCAGAACATTTGCTGCTTGAAAAGAAGCGCCAGCTATCACAACTTATCCCGCTAAGTTTGCACAGAAGACCATAGTTTCCAACTGTCTATAGGTATATACTGCATCTTCATAGAGTTTTGTGAATTTGAAAATTTAATAGAGTTAACGTGAAACTGTGTTTAGTGTAAGAAAACAAATTATAGATCATTGTTGCAAGCAACATATCTTGCATGGTAAAATCAGAAATGCCTACAATAAGCTACAGTCAAATCTGATTAACATCACATGCTGCGACTAAAAGCTGACAGAGGTTACTAGTGTCTGAATATTAGAAATGCCATGACATTACGGAGATTGTGGCTTTGGGATGATCTGAATGTCAACAGTAGTGAATATGACTTAATGTCTGAACCTTGGGTGAAATATCAAACTGAACTTTAAAAATCATGCAATTTCAATTAGAAAGTTTGCTATAACGGCTGAAGCGGACAGAGAGATGCACTGATAGAAGTGGTGGCTCCAGGATTTGGCAAGTGGAAGGAGGGGGCTGTCGGGGTGGCAACTTCTAAGCATGGAGCCAACTATTTTTATAAACCTCGACTAATCTAGTTGCCTAGAATTAGTGCACTAAAGTATTTGGGGGCAAATTGATTGATAAATTTGATTGATTGATTGAAATCAATCGGGGGTCGGGGGATACAGTGATTTTCAACATAGGAGAAATCCTACTAGGAAACAGGAAACAGGAGATTTCTACACAGGAGAAATCCTACTGAGCCACTTAAAATCATCATTATCATGATCAGCATCATCGAACTTCTATAGCGCCATTTTAACAATGTTCTTGATATCAGTCGATGGTCGCTCCATGGTGTGAATCGTAATGCTCCATTGTCAAAACCAATACGTCAGTCTGATTTTCCGGTCCTTCCCAGCTATCGTTATTACTAATACAATTATTATTATTATTATTATTATTATTATTATTATTATTATTATTATTATTATTATTATTCTAACCTGGGATTCTGCATTGTTCGATGTTCTCTCTTGCAGTTGATAACGAAACTAGAAGATCGACCATGAAGCGCTGGCAGCTTCAGAGCTCGATCTTGGCGTTTGTCATCCTGTTACCGCATCTAGTCGCAGCACAATCGAGTAAGAATTCTTTTTCTGACTATATACATTTCATGATTTTAGATCTTCGTCGATCTAGAAATTTTCATGGCGAGAATTTCGCCAAAATTCAAAATTCAAAATTATCATACGTCATATTTCTGACGGGAATCTCGCACCACTTAGATATTTGCACTTTTCTATTTTCGTCTCTTTTTATGGATTACTTTTGGTGGTATTACAGTGGCGGCTCCATGGGGCCAGGGGCCCGTGCCCCTATTGAGAGCCTGGCCCCAGTGGCCCCCAGTTGGGACCCTATACTTAATGCTACATACATTAAACAACAAATGGTTGGCCCCCCATGATTAGAAGTTGCCACCCCAACGGCCCCCCCCACTTGCCAAATCCTAGAGCCGCCATTGGGTATTACTCCGTTAAGTAAGTAAATAAATAAAATCTCGTGGATTTATATAGCGCTTATGAAGCAGCGCAACAGTAGCTGATTGTTCTTAGACGCCCAGCCTTTCTTAAAATAGCTATAGGAAAGCTGAATGTTCAGCCAGGCAATGGTCACTATCTGTTCTTCATTCACCGAACGATGTTTCGTTATGATTTAGTGTCTGCACCATGATTCCTCTTTAGGATTTAGTGTAAATGTGCAACAATATAGAATTCTGTCTTGCACCGGAATTTGCATTTCCGTGATAGTTCATAGACATTCAGACAATAATCTAAATCTACCAAGTGCGAAGCTGAAAAATCAGTAACCCTTATGGATAAATATTTCAAATTCAATTTGGCACTGAAATAAACATGCTTAAGTTTTTATTTCTTGTGCGCTGTTTCATAGCATTATATACTGGTCGTAGGTAGTATCAGAAATTAATCGGATTAATATAAAGCAGAAAAATATGGACTCGAAGTTAGCGGGCCCATCTTACCCCGCCTTCCCCTATTGATTGTCTTCAGAATATCAGGTCACTGAAAATTCGTGTCTTTTCCTAGATTGCGCTGCAACCGCCTTGGATCTTTGTTTCCTGTTGGATGGTTCTGGGAGCATCTGTGACTCCGATCCAGATTTCCGCTATGGACATGACAGAACCTGCAAGAACTATAATTACATCCTGCAGTTCGTTTACGATTTTGTCAACGCCTTGGATATCGGAAGAGATGCCACGAGGGTCTCCGTTGCCACGTTTGCCTCGGGCTCTATTCTGCAGTGGAATCTTACAGCGTGAGAAATAATATTATTACTTTTTCGAGTTCTTGATTTTAAATAAAAGTAATATTCCGACAGTATTACCTACAGGGATATTTCTAGTATTGTGAATTTGGGGAGTGTCGACCTCAAATTGGGGGGGAGGGTGTCCGGAGCTAATTAGTATGCATTTTGTATGCATACCATTGTCACATTACAAAATTTTGGGGTGTCGACTTCAAATTGGGGGGGAAGTGTTGGGGGTGTTATGGGGTGTGGGGAGTTGGGGTGGTGTAAAATATCCCTGATTAGCTAGCAAAGCGGTAGAAAAAAGTTCATGAAGGCCTACTAGTTGTTTCAAATTTCGCAGGGCATTGATCACAAAATACTCAGTATGGGCAATCCCAAGAGTACCGAATTTACGGAGAGTTAGGCTCAAACGTTATTAAAGTCAAAGAGAATAATTAATGATGATGCACTTCTATAGCACCATTTCTAATACTCAAGGGTATCAATCGATGGTACAAACACCAAGACTTTCTTTTCATTTCGCAAATGTCCATCAATGATATAAGAAATCAATAATTAATAAGCCTAAATAATGACATTAATTTACACTAATAAGGGCATTTTATGCGTAAGTAAGTAAGTAAAATATCGTTGATTTTTATAGCGCTTTCAAAAGTAGCACCGCATTAGCTCCTTATTCTGGAGCGATTAATCTTAGCATGAAATAGCGATAGCCAAAGGTAATAAGGGTCATTCATGCAGGGTCATTTAATCCAAAGGTCATTGTGGTTGGGACGTTACAGCTATGGGGGAAATGATTTTTATTGAGAAATACTTTGAGCCTGGATAGAAAAACTTGAGGAGATGTTGCAAGAAGTGAAAGAAATTGTGACATAGAATTTGATCCTTGACCGTGCTGTGAACAGCAGTGCTATATACGTACTGTACACTATACAGTATAGCACCGTTTTTAGTCAGTGGTACTACAACGCCATCTGTGAAGGACTAGATTACTGCCAGCAGTGGCGTGTCCAGGATTTCCACAAGGGGGTTTTGTTTTGATCGTGACCGACTTTGAAAAAATGTTGACAAGCAAAAAAGATAATCGTTATTTTTCTACTTTAAAGATGCTGACAAGCAAAAAGGTCCTCAACGTACCAGCCAGGGGGGGGGTTCAACCCCAAAGCCGCGTCCAAAAATATAAAATATATGAGAACACGTTAAATAAAATTTCCGCCGACGGCCAAGAGGGGTTAACCCCACAACCCCTTTGGCTACACCACTGACTGCCAGGAAAGATCGCCAGATCAGAAGTCGGAAGCGATAGCCTATGTTTAAAGTCTTCAAATACGAGAAATGAGAGTTCCTGATATTTGCGACATCTAAATATTATATTTTCAGATATCCTAACAAGGCGGATCTCCTGAACGCTATAAAGAATCTTCCCTACTCAGGTGGTACGACAGACACCGTCGGTGGCATCAACCTGGTGGACACTCAGGTGTTCAACACCATCGGAGACAGAAATAACGTCAACAACACTCTCATCATCGTCACTGACGGACAGCCGACCGATTCCAACGGAGATCCGATCCCACTCGGTATCGTCCAGTCCGGCATAGACAAAATACACAACGAAAATATTGCAACTTTTGCCGTGGGAGTTACGGATCAAGTTCGAGAGACGACTCTTCAAATGCTTTCGTCCGCCCCTCACAGGGTAGGCGCAGATGCATGAAACTATACTTGACTACTAAGGTAGCGGGTTGAAAAAATAGCTGGATTCAAAAGGTTATCGAGGAAAACTGGATTATAAAACGCGTTAAGAGTAATTGTATAGTGGTTTTCACACAGGATAATGCCTCCTAACCACCTGAAATAACGTCATTATTATTGTTATTATAACTCATGCTGATGCTACTACTGCTACTACTACTGCTACTACTACGACTACAACAACAACTACTTCTACTACAACCACTAGTGCTCCTACTACTGCGTCTACTACTACTACTACTACTACTACTACTACTACTACTACTACTACTACTACTACTACTACTACTACTACTACTACCACCACCACCACCACTTCTACTACTACTACTACTATTACTACTATTATTATTACTACTACTTCTACTACTACTACTACTACTACTACTACTACTACTACTACACCACCACCACCACCACTACTACTGAAGTTTGACCGAAGGGTCTATTAATAGTAGAATAATAGTCTTCGATTTTCCGGGAATTGAGGGTCCTCGAGTGATCAAAGACTACAGCCGTGGAGTTTAGAAAATGTTCGGCTGGAAGTAATCCGACCAAGCCTACTCTTTGGAAGACTCTATAATTTCTTAATAACTGATTTATGTTAACAAGCGGGTTCATTCAGGTTCATTAGTTCGTTGGAGATCGCTTGGACGGCCTAGGTCCGTTGCGCCGCAGTGGCGGCTCCACCGGAGGGGACGGCAGGGGTGCCCGTGCCCCCTATTGAGTGCCTGGCCCCCCGTGATCCCCCCAGTTGGGACCCTATACTTAATGCTACATACATTAAACAACAAAGGGTTGGCCCCCCAATGATTAGAAGTTGCCCCCAAACGCCCCCCCTACTTGCCAAATCCTAGAGCCGCCACTGTTGCGCCGATCTCGTATACTGCGCGCTGTAGCCAAGCAATCAGCCTATTCAGATCTTCGTATATGAAGTGAACAACTTTACGGATGCATGGAAGAACATTTTCAGTTGAAATAAAATATCTTACAGCGTGACAACAACTACTTCATGGCGACCAACTTCAGTGCCATCAACACGATAAAGGATCTCGTGCTGAGCGCCGCGGCGTGCGTAACTGCACCGCCGACGTCCACCTCTACTCCCTCTCCGTCTACTACTCCGACTCCTGCGTCCACAACTCCGGCAGTTCCAGGTAGACATAAGCACATAGGAATCGTGACAGGTCTATAGAAAAATGGCGTTTGCATTATGTATCTTAAAATGCTGAATAGGGGTTTCTATTTGGGGTGGGGTGGGGGTATGATGATTTCCTTAAATTTCACCAATCTACCGACAACAATTTTAACCTATTTCTGTTATTCTGGTAGATGATAGGACAGAGGGAAAAGATTTATAGTGCAAGGGTTGTGGACAAACAGAACAGTTTCGACAAAAATACAGCATTGAATTGATTATCTAGGAAAACTGGCTTATTTAACGCCTAGAGTAATGATATCCTTCATCGATATCATTTATATATATTAGGCTTTGGCCCTGAGGCACTCCACTGATAACAGGCTAATGAATCCTAAACCACTTGAAAATCGTGTTATTATTATTATTACCACTAATTTTACTATCATCATTATATTTATATTCAATCTTTAATTTTATTAATCAAATGTTCCAAAATGCTTTCTTTATTACCGATTTATTATTATTATTATTATTATTATTATTATTATTATTATTATTATCAAAGAAACTTTAACCATTATTATTATAACACGAAATATCTGTGGAAGGCATAGTATTTGTATTTTCTCTGTAAATACTGAACAAAAATAGTTATTTAGAATCTGTGCAGTTTCTACAGGTAGGGGTTGATTAATTATTGCATTTCTGTTATTCAGGTAGATGATTAATTATCTAGAAAAGCTTATTTAACGGAGTAATTATTTATTATTAATTTTACTATTATTATATTTATATTCAATGTTATATTATGTATTATTATTATTATTATTATTATTATTATATAATTATTATTATTATTATTATTATTGTATTATTATTATTATTATTATTATTATTATTATTATTATTATGAAGATTATTAGTTGTTATTTCCACACATATGAGAGGCAGTCCAGTTACGCAAGAGTAAATGTTTTGTCATAATCTAGAGTTTTCTTGTTTTCAGATTGCGTACCAGGCGGCGTTCTCGACCTATATTTCGCCGTCGACAGTTCCGGCAGCATCTGCGACAACGATCCTAACTTCCGTTACGGGACCGACATTACTTGCGACAACTGGAAATACATTCTGCAGTTCATGATCGACTTCGTCAACGCTTCGGAGATTGGACCTTTCGCCACTCAAGTCGGTCTTGTCAGTTTCGCAACCAACGCCGTCTTTCGATGGAACCTGACGGCGTAAGTCTGATTCGAATCTTAAGCAAGCCAGTATTATCATTTCTTTATCATATATATATATATATATATATATATATATATATATATATATATATATATAAACAGGACTGTCCATTAATTGCGTCATCAGAATAGGGGAGGGGTTTGAAAACGTTTGACAGTTGTTGACAGGGAGCAGAGGAGGAGCCAGAAGAAGTTGACGTCAACAATTTCACTTTTAACAGATAATAAAAAATATGGAAATTTCATGGAAATTTATTAAAACGAAGAAAAGCTTGACAAGCAAACAGGGTAACATCTTGACACTTGGTTGGCAAAAATGGGTGAAAAGGTCATCACCGCACAAAAATAATAACCTTCCAAACTTTTAAAGGGGACACGTCACTGATCTTAGGAGGTGTCAAATGTTTATGACATAATTGTAGGGGGTCACTGAGAGCCGACAGCTGTTGACAAATGAGAGGGGTAAAAATTGCCCCAAAATTGTTGGTATAGTTACATATTTAATGGACAGTCCGTACCTATTGCACTTTTTCGATACGCCGGGCAATAATAAAAATAATACCGTATATATTTATTACACTGCATCAGTAATAGATTGATTAATTATACAAGTGTCAAGAACTTTATCAAATGATCGGATATAAATTTTTATCAGATACCCGAACAAGGCCAACCTCATCAACGCCATCAGAAATCTGCCTTATCCGGGCGGCGCGACCGACACCACTGGAGGTCTATCCATGGTCCGGACGATGGGGTTCGGACACGCCGACAGCAGGCCTTACGCCAACAAAACGGTGATCATAATCACCGACGGAAAACCGACGAACAGTGTCACCGTTCCCGCCGAGGTAGACAGGGTTCACGCCGCAGGAGTCAAGACGTTCGCAGTCGGAATCACAAAGGACGTGGACGCAGCGACACTGAAAGGACTCTCATCTCAACCACAACAAGTCAGTGGTCCTGAATTCGAATAATAAATAATAATAATAATAATAATAATAATAATAATAATAATAATAATAATAATAATAATAATAATAATAATAATAGTAATCGGCAGTATCATATCACGACAATCTGGAGATGAAAGAGAGACATATTTTCTTTTACAACGAACATCCGTGACTCCAAAGATTTTACGCAGTCGCCTTCCACGGAACTTTCACAACAACAAAAAAACAACAACAACAACAACATAATAATAATAATAATAATAATAATAATAATAATAATAATAATAATAATAATAATAACAGCAATAAATGGATTTCAACTTTAAATGGTTTAATAAGATTGTTCTTGTGTTGAAAGCCACTGTTGCTCATACAGCCCTCCATTCCAGCATCCGTTTGTGTAGGATGGCGATCTTTACCCTAACTAAAGATTTAAAGTACGTCTTTGCAGATAATGAATTCACGATTTGAATCGTGTTTTGTTCACTTGAAATGATTGCTTCTGTTTGCTTTTTGCCGATTTGCAGTTGGGTCAAAACTATTTCATGGCCACCGATTACAGCAACGTCGGAATCATTCTGCAGGCGCTCAGAAGCGCCACCATTTGCCTCACGACACCCGCTCCGACTACATCCATCAGCTCAACAACAACGACGACGACGACAACAACGACGACGACGACAACGACAACGACGACACCAAGATCAACGGCCTTTTTCTCAAGCACACCTCCTCCGTCAACTCTAAGTAGGCTACGGAAATTAGGGACACACTGTATTTGTTAAGATATGTACATGTAGGTAGTAGATAGATAGATACTGTATTTGTTGGACCACAACATCATAGGCGTCAATCCCGTGAGGGTCCTGGGGACCGGATTAAAAACCTGCCAAATTATTACGATGCTATTACTGAATTTTACTGCTATTACTACAACTACTACAACTACTAATACAACAACAACTACTACTATTATTATTATTATTACTACTACTACTACTACTACTACTACTACTACTACTACTACTACTACTACTACTGCTGCTGCTGCTGCTGCTGTTGCTGCTGCTGTTGCTGCTGCTGCTGCTGCTGTTGCTGCTGTTGCTTCTACTTCTACTACTACTACAGCAGCAGCAGAAGCTGAACAACGAAATGTCCTTGATGTATCAATAGTTGTCATGTTAATATACAGTGTTTATTTTAGGCCTTCTCTGGGGGGATTTCCTCCCAAAGTTTGAAATTCCCCCTCCCCAAATATGGAAATTTTGGCAAGTAGTATGACCTCCTCAATGTCTGTTCCCCTAAAAAATTTTAACTCCCCCAATGTCTAGGTGGCTAGAATAAACACTGGTTAACCCCTTAACCGTGTATTTAACCGTAACTCAATGTAAAATGGACGGATATATCCGGGATCCCCAGTTAAAGGGTTAATATATATGTGTTTAGATTGCGACGACAATAGACTGGATCTTGTCTTCAGCCTGGACGGATCTGGCAGCATCTGCGACGGAACACCGGGATTCATATACGGAGTAAGCACGACCTGTGACAACTGGAAATTCATCCTGCAATTCGTGGCGAACATAGTCAGGGCTCTGGACTTCGGTCAGGATCGAACCCGGGTCGCCGTGATGACGTTCGCATCGGACGTCAACATTGCCTTCAACCTAACAGCGTGAGATCATCTTACCCATTCTACCGATCGCCCGCCAATAGTGCGTTGTTTGTTTACAGACGCGTCCGCATCCAAGACGATGCGCATCTGTGTGTGTGTGTTTCCTCTTTCTCAACGGGGCTTGCCACCGGGGCTATTACTACTTACGGACTTACCGCGGCTAGGGTAGAACTCGAATATTTATGGCCTCGTGAATTATATAACGCCTATTTTCAAGTTCGTTATGGCAGCTTCCTTATTTACATATGGACAGTCTTTTGCCAAAATTGTCTGTAATTTTCAACAATAGTACTGATATTATTATTACTACTACTACGACTACTACTACTACTACTACTACTACTACTACTTCTTCTACTACTACTACTACTACTACTACTACTACTACTACTACTACTACTACTACTACTACTACTACTCTATTACTCCTCCTCCTCCTCCTCCTACTACTACTACTACATTGTGAACCAATAAATCCCGGCTCACAGTGTAGTAGTAATAATAGCAACTGCATTTTAAGTGGTTTAGTAGGATTTTCCATGTGTTGAAAGACCGCTGTCGCTCATACAGCTGCTAGATTTGATTCATTAAAACTGATTTGCTATTTCTCATTATGAAATTTCTCGAAAATCACCGATGGATGACGACCGATTTCAGGTACACAAGCAAGGATCAGATAGTCAACGCCATTCTGAACCTCGCCTATCCCGGAGGAGAAACCTATACGGCGAAAAGTCTAGAGGTGATGCGAACAAGGTTGTTCGGTACAAGCGGTGATAGACTGGACGTCAAAAACACCGCCATGATCATAACTGACGGTCAACCGACTGATCCCAACGATCTCACTGGGGCAATACAGCGGGTCCAGGGCCAGGGCATCACAACCTACGCCATCGGAGTGACGAACAAAATCAACGAACAAACTCTACAGAAGCTCTCATCAGCACCACAAAAGGTACTCAGAGATGGTCATTTGGTCACAGACAATTAATGACTAATTAGTTTTGTCACTTTGACTTATTGTATTACTTGTCAAATGAAAATGAGCCAGTTTTACCGACACTGTCTGCAATATTTATATCACAACAACAGCTACTACAACAACAGCAACAACAACAGCAACAACAACAACAACAACTACTACTACTACTACTACTACTACTACTACTACTACTACTACTACTACTACTACTACTACTACTACTACTACTACTACTACTACTACTAATAATAATAATAATAATAATAATAATAATAATAATAATAATAATAATAATAATAATGATAGCAACAATGACTGGCTTTTAAAGTTGTGTATAGTAGGACTGTGTTGGAAATCACTGTAGCTTATGCAGCGCTCAATTCTAACTTCTGTTTGTTCAACAGTTGTTATCTTTGATTCTACAAGACTTTAGTAACAATTGAAACTGTGCTCTCGACAGAAATAGTCAATGTCACTTTGAAGGCATAAGATATGGCAACGCGCAAGAGATCATCTTAGTAATGACACAACTTTACTCACTTAAATGCATGTCATCATCATCATCATCATCATCATCATCATCATCATCATCATCATCATCATCATCATCATCATCATCATCATCATCATCATCATCATCATCATCATCATCATCATCACTTAATTTCTATAGCGACAACAACAACAACAACAGCAACAGCGCCATTTTAGTAATGTCTACTACTACTATCAGTCGATGGTCGATGGTCGCTGCATTACATGAATCGTACTCCCCTTCGTCAAATCCAGTTAAGTCAGTCCATGGACTACAGAAATGCTTATGCTAAAGATAACAACTGAAGAACAGACGAGAAGAAGGCCCCACTGACCATCGAAAGAAAATCGTATGCGATTGTATGTGAGAAAGCTCCTAGATAAAAATCTGCAGAAACAAATCTTTTAACGCGAGAATTTTAGTAAAAAGAAAGATCTTTGCTGCCATCAAATCGACGAGTTTGACTTTTGTAGATAAATCAGAACTACTTCATCGTGAACGATTTCAAAGATATCGAAATGATCCGAAACCAAGTTCAAAGCGCTGCGATTTGTGTCTCCACTGTTGCAGGTAAGCGAGCCGATGAATCAGAGTCGAAATAATTCTCTAGGAAATGTATCCAGTGGCGGCTCCACCGGGGGGGGCCAAAGGGGCCCGTGCCCCTATTGAGTGCCTGCCCCCCAGTGGCCCCCCAGTTGGGACCCTATACTTAATGCTACATACATTAAACAACAAATGGTTGGCCCCCATGATTAGAAGTTGCCACCCCAACGGCCCCCCCACTTGCCAAATCCTAGAGCCGCCACTGAATGTATCGCTCTTCGGGCCTTAATGAGAGACATTCATAAAGCCTTGAAGACGCAAGTTTTCCAATTTTTTTTTAACGGATAACGGTCAATTTTATTACGACAGACTAGCTGTCTGCTAGTAAAAAATGACGTCGTATCTTCAATAAGCTCCGCCCCTTGTGAAATTACGCTACGTAGCGACGATTATGAAATGACAGCATTGTCTCGTCCAATGAGGACAGCGCTATGCACAGTTTTAATTCGTTGTAGCCATCACTCGCCAAACAACAGTCGCAAATCTTGAAGATGGGGGTGAAACCGGAGCAACAGGAGCAACTGGAGCAACAGGTGCAACTGGAGCAACCGGAGAAACTGGAGCAACAGGTTCAACTGGAGCAACAGGAGCAACGGGTGCAACTGGAGCAACTGGATTTACCGGTGCCTCTGGAGCGACTGGTTCGACGGGTGGAACCGGAGCAACCGGTGGAACTGGTGCTACCGGTTGGACCGGTGCGAGCGGTGGAAGCGGTTCAACAGGCGCTTCTGGAGCGACCGGAGCGACCGGATTCACCGGTGCAACCGGAGCAACCGGAGCGAGTGGATCGACGGGTGCGTCCGGCAATCCGGGTTCAACGGGGTCGTCAGGGTCAACCGGGTCGACGGGTTGGACGGGTGCAACCGGACCTACGGGCGCCTCCGGGGCTTCGGGAGGAAGCGGATCTACGGGCGCCAGCGGACCGACCGGATCCACTGGATTGCCCGGTGCCACCGGCGCAACTGGTGTCAGCGGAGCGACTGGTGCGTCCGGGGCATCTGGAGCAACCGGCGCGATTGGCGCGAGTGGAAGTCAGGGCTCGAGCGGTCCTTCCGGAGCGACAGGGGAGCGTGGAGATACCGGAGCAACGGGTCCCGTGGGACCATCCGGACCCACAGGGGCCAGCGGTTCAACTGGGGCCTCGGGGACTCCAGGTAATTAAACCATTTACTCTAAGTTTTCAGATTTTAGTAATCTAATCGATTTCAAGAGCTTTACAGAAGTTCTTGCTTTAAATGACTATTTTAATCTTCTAAAATAATTTCACTGAAAACTTTTATAAACGGCGGATACTTAATGAATTATTGCTAATTTGATTCAAATCCATGGAGGCGGTGTATGATGTTTCAGGGCGTAATGGAGATACTGGGCCATCTGGACCGAGCGGGACTCCGGGAGCAGCCGGGCCAGCTGGACAACCTGGATCCACAGGAGCTAGCGGAGGTACTGGAGGCCCGGGAACACCAGGCGCCACTGGTGCCTCCGGTCCTCCTGGCCCTACTGGACCTACAGGCGCCAGCGGTGGTACTGGATCCCCTGGACCCACTGGAGCCACCGGAGCATCCGGAACAGCGGGAGCAACTGGTGTACCTGGATCCACAGGTTCCAGTGGCTCTACAGGAGCAACAGGTGCTAACGGAGCGACTGGATTGCCTGGAGCAACCGGAGCCACCGGAGGAACAGGAGGCAGTGGATCAGCCGGAAGCACTGGATCAACCGGAGCCACAGGTCCAACTGGGGCTGTCGGTTCCTCCGGAGCCACTGGAATGACCGGCGGATCCGGCTCAACGGGACCAACGGGAGCGACAGGAAGCAGCGGTTCAGCAGGTGCAACTGGTAACACGGGACAGTCAGGAGCAACAGGATCGTCTGGAAGTCAGGGATTGCCTGGATCAACCGGAGCAACCGGGCTCACTGGAAACGTTGGAGCGTCAGGGAGGACAGGCGTGAGTGGAAGCACTGGAGCGACTGGACCGACCGGATCAACCGGTATTCAAGGATCCACAGGCGCTTCCGGGTCAAACGGTCGTCCGGGTGATACCGGAGCAACGGGACCAACTGGAAACGTCGGTTCGACTGGAAGAACAGGCGTGAGCGGGGGCACCGGAGCAACCGGAGCCTCTGGTGGCATCGGAGCCACGGGCGCCGTCGGAGCAAGTGGGTTTAAGGGCGATACTGGGAACACTGGAGCGACTGGACCGGCGGGAAATACTGGTGCCACGGGAGGTTTGGGCGCAACTGGTCCTGTCGGTGCGACCGGATCCAACGGAGTCCCAGGAGGAGTTGGTGCCACCGGAGCAACTGGGTCTCTTGGAAACACGGGATCGACTGGAGCGACAGGACTTACCGGACCAGTTGGAGCCACTGGAAGAACAGGTGTCTCCGGTGGAAGCGGAGCAGCTGGATCGACAGGTCCGACCGGAGGAACAGGACCAACGGGTGCCAGTGGTTCCACGGGAGGAATCGGTGCCACCGGGGCCACTGGTTCTACGGGACAGACTGGATCCACTGGAGCCCCTGGTCCTTCCGGAGCGACCGGAGCAAGTGGATTTACCGGTCTTCCAGGCGCAACTGGAATGACCGGCGCCACTGGCCCGTCTGGAGGAACTGGAGCAACAGGACAAGACGGTGCCACCGGAGGGACAGGAGCCACAGGCCCAACGGGTTCTACTGGAGGAACTGGATCAACCGGACCAACGGGTGCTTCCGGGGGTGTTGGGCCAACAGGAGCATCTGGTGGAACCGGATCAACTGGACAAACCGGGCCTACCGGACCAACAGGAGGTACTGGGGCAGCTGGTGCTAACGGTCTTACAGGAGGCTCTGGGGCAACTGGAAGCACCGGTCCCACCGGAGCAGCTGGACAACCGGGATCAACGGGCCTCACTGGACAGACAGGAGCCACTGGACCTACCGGTCCTACTGGAGGTGTCGGTGGATCCGGTAATACGGGAGCAACTGGTCAGAATGGAGCAACCGGATTAACTGGAGCAACGGGGGCTGCGGGAGCTACGGGATCCTCCGGTCTTACGGGAGAATCAGGGGCAACAGGCGCTGCTGGACAAGTTGGAATGACTGGTGCAACAGGTCTTGCGGGACAGACTGGAGGAAGTGGATCAACAGGAGCCACAGGAGCTATCGGAGCCTCGGAGCGACAGGACTGACTGGTCAGACAGGTGCAACTGGTCCATCAGGTGCAACTGGTGCAGTTGGATCACCTGGTTCGACAGGTCTCAAGGGCGATACTGGATCAACAGGGGCAACTGGTCTTACGGGTGGTTCAGGATCAACAGGATCAACAGGGCCGGCTGGAAGCACTGGTGCAACTGGACCGAGTGGTGCAAATGGAGGAATTGGAGCAACTGGACCCACAGGGGCATCCGGTGGATCTGGAGCTCCAGGTGCAACTGGCACAGGTGGCAGGACAGGTGCAACAGGTGCAAGTGGCTCTTCAGGTGCTCCTGGGGCAGTTGGATCTTCGGGAGGAACAGGCGGTCCGGGTGCAACCGGAGCGTCAGGTAAAGATGGAGCGGCGGGTGCAACTGGTGCGACAGGTAATTCTGGAAATACAGGAGCTACCGGTCCGGTTGGAGGCACTGGTGGTATTGGAGCTACAGGATCCACAGGTCTCACTGGAGGAAGCGGTGCTACTGGAGCCAATGGTCCTACAGGACCATCAGGTGCCCCTGGAACCTCTGGATCTACTGGAAGTACCGGATCAGCTGGACAACCTGGATCGACAGGTGCTGTCGGTTCCACTGGATCAACAGGCCTAACTGGCGGTACTGGAGCAGCTGGTGCAAATGGTGCAGCCGGAAATACTGGATCAACTGGACCAACCGGTGCCACAGGAGGTGTTGGTGCGACTGGATCAACTGGTCTCACTGGAGGTAGTGGTGCCACTGGAGTGACTGGATTAACAGGAGGATCAGGAGCTACTGGAGCCACTGGAAATCCTGGCAGCACTGGATCTACCGGATCAACTGGTGCAGATGGTGTCACGGGAGCAACAGGAGCCACTGGAATGACTGGCGGAGTTGGTGCCACAGGGTCCACTGGAGCAGCTGGTGGGACTGGAGCAACTGGAATAAAAGGTCAGACTGGAGCAAGTGGACTCTCTGGTGCTTCTGGAGCCACTGGATCATCTGGTGCCACTGGTCTACAGGGTAACGACAATAATTGATCACTTACTCAAAATTTATACCTGTAAACGTATTTTTATTTCTGCTGTGTACTCATGGCGTTGTCAGGGAGGCACGGGGCCCGCCCCAATTCGGGTCAGGATCGGTCGTGAGATTCGTTCAAAACCGGTGAGTAATTGGAGGTGGGGTAGTATTAGATCGAGAAAAATGCATAAGAGAGCAGACTTTAAAGCGTTTGAGGCGAATACCTTTTTTGCTTGTCAAGACTTCCTGGCAGAACTGTCGAGGCCAGTATTTTATACAGGTCAGATAGGGAGAATACCCCAAACTACAACCCCTTCCCCACAATCTCAGCACAGGCATAACTTTGAAATTTTGCATTGTCAACAGAGAGCCGAGGACTTAAAGCGCACGCACGATGCAGGGTTTTCTCGTTTGTCTTGTCTTGCACTTTCTCAGTAATATTTTGATACGTTTCGTGACGATTTGCTTTCAAACAATAGTCGGTCTTTTAATTCTTCAGGTGCGACCGGGGCGACTGGCGTTGGCAGCACAGGTGCGACTGGTCCACAAGGTCAAGCAGGTCCAGCAGGAACTCCCGGTTCAAATGGACTGCCTGGACCCATCGGTGCCACCGGTTCCACGGGCCTTCCAGGTAGATGTCGATCTCATCAATCAATTCTAATGATTTGTATATGAACTGACGATTTAATTGTTTTTAAAGGACGAAATATGGCGTGCTATTCACATTGGTACATAAGCCAATGTGCTGTTTTATATTTTCATTGACCAAAGCCGAACTCCCTACAGTACACCAGGGATGTTCAAATGGCGGTCCTCGGGCCAAACCCGACCCGCTAAGGGGCATGAAATATTCAAAGAAAATACCGATGCGATAAATAATCTTTTTCTAATGCTTACGAAATATTTTTCGATGTCTTGTTTTCATCTAACCAGTTGTCTATCTCTTATGCACGATATTTTTTGAAACTAAAACATATATTCAGGCTTACCTTGCCACGGTTCACAGTCATCAAAAGTTCGCCATTCATAAAATTGAATACCTTTACCCTGCTCTAATGGCAGAGTATTTTGGCTGTTTAGCTCCCTCTCCCAATTAGAATTCGAAGTTTTGAGATGGGAGGTATCAGATCCTAATGCTGCGATTTACGGGACAGTAGCCACTAACAGTGTACGTCAACTGTTGGTGAACTCTGACCGTGTCTTTCAGGGTCAACTGGTTTGGTTGGGGCTACCGGAGGAATCGGTGCCACCGGTGCCTTTGGAAACACAGGTGCAACTGGAAACGTAGGTGCTACTGGATTGAGCGGTAGAACAGGAGCGACAGGAGCAAGCGGTCTAAGCGGAGGCACCGGAGCTACGGGATTGTCTGGATCAACCGGTCCGACAGGTTTACAGGGTGAGTACGTTGGTCCAACGCCTGAAAGCTGTGTCAATTCATTTCACCAATAATCAAATAAAACCAATTAAAATTTTCAGTCTATATATCCATTCATTTGCATTTCAAACAAAGACTAACTTTTCCAATGATTCATTTCACGCTTTGAACTTCGTTCTAATATAATCCTACAAGGACGATTTCGGTTATGGCGTACTATCGGTCATTACAATGACTGAAACTTAGTCAGTATACTAATTCGTTTTGGTATAATTCATTTGCACGGCATATGTACGGTAACGCACCGCAATGTACGGTCCCGTGTGATGCGTTATCGTATTGGATGGTATATTAATATAATAATATAATATAACAAGGTTTAAAGTGGTTCAGTTGGGACTGCCCTGTGTGATAACCACTGTCGTTCCCGTCCAATCTAATATCCTAAACTACTGAGGTTTATTTTGAACTCGTTCACAGTTGTAGCCAATTAGCCATTACTATCCCCCCATCCAGTTCATTCCATCTGTCCACCACTCTTGCACTAAAATAAGTGTTGTTTGTTTCTCCCAACAATATATTGAATATAATGAATATATTGAATATAATGTACCTTGGACATAACGTGCTAAATTTCACAGACCCGCTAAGTACTTTTGGCGAAGTTCTACTGCAAATACTCACCTTTGTAAATGCAGGTGGTACCGGTGCGACTGGAATTCAAGGCCTGCAGGGAAGCACAGGTGCCAATGGAGGAACTGGAGCGACCGGGATCGCAGGTGCCAGTGGATCGACAGGACCAACCGGACCCATTGGTCAGACAGGAAGCACTGGACCCTCAGGTGAGACAGAGATTTATCCACCTGTCACATTCAGTTATGGACATGTCGTTGAATCTGTAGCACATCACCACAAGCAGTGTTATATACGAGTATAATAATTTTCTACGGCGATATGAAAACGATGATGATAGGCGATATAATAATAATAATAATAATAATAATAATAATAATAATAATAATAATAATAATAATAATAATATCTGTAGTACATAAGTAATACTTTTACCGTATGCACATTGCACAAGCCAAGGCCATTTATAACTTGCGTTTAGTATCTTGGCTCTAGATACCTTTTATAATACATAAGACAGTTGGACGAATTTAATGCTTTCGGTTTTCGTAATACTAATATTAATACTAATAAATAATAAATTAATAATATTAAATAGGCCTATATAATAGCAATAATACTAATAATAAATAAAATAATAATAATAAATGATTCTAATAAGTAAACAGAGTAGTGATTTAAAGGTGATACATGTTAACTGGTTAAAAAATAATTAATAATTTAATATGAAACAAAATATTGCATGATTGCTTGTAAACAAACGCTGACGAATATTTTACCATGATTGGTTGCTGATGGTAGGTGCAAGCGGAGCAACCGGACCTCAAGGCGCAACTGGAAATACTGGAACACAAGGAACTTCTGGTGCAACCGGAAATACCGGTGCAACCGGTACGCAGGGTACACAGGGGGCAACGGGTGCCACTGGATCATCTGGACCGATTGGTGCGACAGGTTTGAATGGATCTTCAGGTGGAACAGGTGAGCGAAAGGTTAATCCTACAACCATCCATAAATAATTGTCAGGAACGTCGCATTCCCTTCACAAAGCATTGCTAGGTTAAAGAGAGAAAAATTCATTTGGACAAATGAAACCAAAGGCTAAATTTTTTAAGTGGCTACTGTTTAATATATATAAATGTATATAAATGTATATAAATATATATCAAGAGAATAGTATTATAGTATGGTACAAGTCAGTGGACATAATGTTAGAACATTTACAAAAAATATATAATATGTCGTAAAGCGTTTTCCTGAATGAAATCTGGTAGAAAAAAATTGTCTAGCTGCTCCGTAATTTTTGACGGGCATATATCTAGTAATAATACTGTATACTGTGCAATAATTTGTTTTCTGAAGAATTCTAATCAATTCGAAAACCATTTACACTGTATAGGAGCCACCGGATCTGTTGGAGCCACCGGATCGACAGGTTCAACAGGACCAGTCGGTCTGACAGGAGCAACAGGTCCACAAGGTATTCAAGGTGTAGTTGGACCTGTGGGACCTTCCGGTGCAACAGGAGCCGTAGGTGCGACTGGAGGAACTGGAGGCATCGGTGCTGCAGGAACACCTGGTAATAGCCTTCTCTTTGACTTAAAATTTGCTATACTTTGTATCGTTTCACTCACAACACTATTATAACGTGATATGAGCGAAATGATACAATATGGATAAACAGAAGGATAGAAAAGTCAGATAATAGTAATAGTTTTGCATGTTTGCCAATTTTATCACAGGTCCCATAAAAATAGCAGCAGAGATATAATGAAATTTTGCAAAGAATTGGATCACTCAACGCCGTTTTCGTGCCTTATTAGTATCGAAGCGGCTCACAAGCTTTTGAAAATTGCCATTTGCGGTTTGGCCACCTCGATGCCACAAAACAACGGTTTCGAATTCTATTTCTTGATGATATTCTAGCATGCATCTTGATCTTATTCTAGGTCCCAGTGGAGCAACTGGGGCTAGTGGCGCAGCTGGGCCGGCTGGAAACACGGGCAACACAGGTTCAACCGGTCCACAGGGAAACACCGGGCCAACGGGACCGACAGGGGAGATCGGTGCCACTGGAGTCGGCAGTACCGGAGCCTCTGGTGCCACTGGTCAAGTCGGACCGATCGGGCCAACCGGATCGACAGGACCCCAGGGACTCCAAGGAGTCACTGGGCCGACAGGACCAACGGGCCTTCAAGGTATACATTCAGATCTCAAAAGCATCACGAGTAGACAGAGTAACGTATATGTTGTATAGGTTTAACAACAAGGTTATAGGCTAATAGCAGGGCTTAGAGTGGTTCCGTAGGATCTGCCCTGTGTGAGAACCACTATGCTCCAGACATTCACATTCATTCATTCATTCATTCATTCATTCATTCATTCATTCATTCATTCATTCATTCATTCATTCATTCATTCATTCATTCATTCATTCATTCATTCATTCATTCATTCATTCATTCATTCATTCATTCATTCACACTATAGTCTTGATGTGTAATCTCATTGTTTGCCCTCTAGTCCTCTGGTATGTTTGTTCCTGCATTCTAGCCTAATTCTCTGTCCTCATGCCCTTACACCTACTAATATCAAAACTTGCCGTACAGTGTATATGTTAATTCTACCTGCAAATTAGTATATAAGTATACATATACTTATTAATTTATATATATATATGTTTTTTTAAATATATATATATATGTATATATATATCAATGTATGTGTGGCCTGTACTTACTATCAATTACGTAGTAGTTTTGCTATTTTAAGGTCATTCTTCAGAAAAATTATATAATCAAATACATTTTGTCGTCTTTCAGGCTTGCAAGGTCCAATAGGTTCAACAGGTGAACAGGGGTTGAACGGAGCAACCGGTGGAACCGGAAACACCGGAGCCACCGGAGTCATGGGACGCACTGGAGCAACGGGTGGCTCAGGAGCAACTGGACCTGTGGGCGGAACCGGTCCCCAAAGTCCCACTGGTCCTCAAGGTCAAACAGGTAAACACAGCAAGTTCTACAGCTTCATTTATTCATTTGTAATTATTATACTAATTTTGATTTCAACATTGAATGATTATACTGTACGCAGATTCAATAAGCTCCATTGTCTTTGGTTACTCTATGCCTGCTGCGCTTTATAAATAGTCCAGTGTACAATTGTATTCTCGAATAATGATCACAGATACTGCGTAATTGTAACCGTACTTTTACAGCGTAATTGAATCGTACTTTTACTGCGTAATTGTAGCCGCACTTTTACTGCGTAATTGTAACAGTACTTTTACTGTGTGTTTGTAACTGTACATTCGCAGCGTAATTGTAACCGTACTTTTACTGCGTAATTGTAATCGTACTTTTACTGCGTAATTGTAGCCGTACTTTCCTGTTTGATTAACCAGGCAACACTGGGGCCAACGGTAAAACTGGAGCCACTGGTCAGTCTGGTCCACAAGGTCCAGTTGGTCTGACCGGAGCGACCGGGGCGGTGGGAAGCACAGGCGCCACGGGATTATTAGGTCCCGTCGGTGGTACTGGATCCACCGGAGCCACCGGACCTCAGGGAAACACCGGATCCACGGGACCCACAGGCTCCACCGGAGCCACCGGTCAGATGGGACCGATGGGACTGAATGGAAGCACCGGGGCCACTGGACCCAAAGGAGACCAGGGAGCCAGTGGGTACACCGGAGCGACTGGCCCACAAGGCACTTCTGGATCCACTGGTAAGCAGCGCTGTATAAATAACGGAGCTGATCGTATTATCACGCTGACTGATAATAGGGAAAACATTCATGTAACAGCATTATACGCTGAAGCCAAAGTCTAGAATTCCTAAAGCAGGAAGAAGCAATGCTTACGACCACCAAGCTCTTTTGCACGTCTCATTCTGTGACCGCAAGTAATACGCACCTTTCAAATTGATGAATAATTAATATAATGGCGTTAAAATGAAATAAGTATTTAGTAAATAGATAACTATATTATTATTCATCAAACAAATAAATTTGTACATAATTACAGCAAACACAGAACATGACAAGTAGACAAATCGCAGAGGTGCATGATACTAGTGGTAGTAGTAGTAATAGTAGTAGTAGTAGTATATAGAAATTTCGTCTAACTTAGTAGTAGTAGTAGTAGTAGTAGTAGTAGTAGTAGTAGTAGTAGTAGTAGTAGTAGTAGTAGTAGTAGTAGTAGTAGTAGTAGTAGTAGTAAGTAGTAGTAGTAGTAGTAGTAGTAGTAATAGTCGTAATAGTAGTAGGCAACTTCTTTACCAATGGTTTTCACACAGGCTTACATAGCCTCCTAAACCACTTAAAATCACATTATTATTATTACAAAGCAAGGAATCCGACTGTTATTTGAATGATAAAATTGCTGTTCGTAGGAGCTACAGGACTTCTTGGACCTCAAGGATTTACCGGATCGACTGGAAACTCCGGAAGGACAGGGTCGACTGGCGGCACAGGTGCTACTGGACCAATTGGTTCCACCGGATCTTCCGGACCCAAGGGACTTTCTGGAGCAACTGGTGAACAATACGATTGCGCATTAAAATCTGACGCAATGTTTATCTATCTATCTGTCCGTCATTCTTTCTTTCTCTCTATCTATCTGTCTGTCTCTGTCTGTCTTCTATAGATTTGTCTGCCTGCCTGCCTGTCTTTCTTTTTATATATCTATCTGTCTGTCTGCCTTCTTGCCTATATATATATATATATATATATATATATATATATATATCAGTATATGTGATTAAGGTTTCATAGGCATATGATGTCTAATCATCCGTGAACACCAGAGTTGTGAGATTTTTTCGGCCGACTCTTGTGTGACAGCGATTTTACAGTACTTGCCTTTGTTGCTTTACAGGTGCTACTGGCCAACAGGGTCTGATTGGTAACACTGGTCCAGTTGGTTCAACCGGCCCAGTGGGAACTACAGGAGCAACTGGACCACAGGGCGGCACAGGGGCTACAGGAATACAGGGTGGACCAGGGAATACAGGAGCAACGGGACCGCAGGGAAATACAGGACTTATGGGACGAACAGGTTTAGTGAAATTTTACATCACAAATGTAATGATGAAATAATGAATAATATCATAATGAAATATTATTACAGTACCAAAGAATAATGGAACAATAAATAATGTTACATTGCAGTACCAAAGAATAATGGAACAATAAACAGTGTTACATTGCAGTGAACTATTACATTAGCAGAGTAATAGTGAAATAACAGATAATGTCATAATAAAATGTTACATTACGAGCATCAATAATGTTTTCTCAAATTTTGGATTTTAGTTTGAAATCAGGAATAAAGAACGATTATTGATTTTTAGCGACTTTGTATTGCGTTACACGCTGTTGTCTACATGGTTGTTCAATTGACATTTCACTTAGGTTTCACCGGAGCAACCGGACTAATGGGAAGAACTGGAATCACCGGAGCAACCGGTCCGGTCGGGTCGACGGGAAACACCGGACCAATCGGACCTACCGGATCCACCGGAAATACCGGATCGACCGGACCTGTGGGTGGGACTGGACCAATCGGTGCAACCGGTCCAGCTGGCAACACAGGTAGGCTGACCATCTTAACAGCTGGTAACATAGGTAGACTGGTTATTTCACACAGCAGTTCGTTCTACTGTTTTTTCACACATCATGATTGCCGGATGGATTTTGTCAGTTACTGTTTTAAGTTCGTGTCAACGAGGCTAAGCACGTCTAGATCGGTTAGTACATGGATTGGTAGCCATCAAAACAGTAGCGTAGCCAGATTTTAGTACCAGAGGAGAGGCAAGCATATTGAAAAGCTATGCCACGTCAATTTTTTCCGATACAGGTCTACGAGTATTGACGAGCAAAGAATGGTCTCTCGTGGCAATGGAGACGTATTCATCATTTATCGCTTTATTTTATAAAAATTTGTAAGCACCACCTAAAAACGAAAACGGCGCTATTTTTCCTCAGAAAATTTCCTCATGGGTGCAGCCGCTCCTCCTGCATCCCTAGCTACGCCACTGCATCAAAGATGCTTCAAACCCAAATTAAGGCTTCCGTCTTGAGCACTTATCCATCCATAGTGTTCAATAATTATTGACAGATTGACAATATATATTATATATATATATATATATTCACAAAATATTCATACACACACAAAATACACACATATATATATATATATATATATAATATATATAATATATTAACAACAGAAGCATTGAAAATGGACCTATATCTTATTTGAACAGGAGCCACTGGAAATACCGGAGCTACAGGGCAAACCGGGCCTGTGGGAAATACTGGTGCAACTGGTAGAACTGGTGCAACAGGTATCACAGGGCCCAGTGGGGCCACGGGAGCAACTGGCCCAGCTGGACTGAACGGTGTCACAGGTGCATCGGGTAGAACGGGAGCAAGCGGAGCAACAGGTAGGGAAACAACTGATTTTTGAAAATATTATTAAAACATTAAAAACTCAAATACTGGATTTGAAACTTTGATAGGTTGTCCGCGTAAGTGGTGAATTAGATTAGAATATGCCTATATACAACCTCCTTATTGTTCTGTATATTATGACCATACAATAATGAGAAAGGACTTTAATTGGGCGAATTGGGCCTAGTCTATGCCAAAAATCATACGATACAGACATAATATAGTAATAGGCCTAATATAAAATAACAGAATTTTTAGTAAGATCGTAAGTAAGTAAAATCTAGTGAATTTCTATAACCTTTCGGAACATATACCGTAGTTGCTGCTCATTTCTACAGTAGGCATTTAATCTACCGTTGAATAGCTGTCAGCCGGGCAAGGTCCAGTAGTTCCAATCCGGTATTTCAACCAAACAATTAATAAACTATCATAATGCATAGATAGTGCACCAAATCCAATCCGAATTAGAGCCAGGTCAAACCAGAAAGGTCAATCAGATCTGCGGGGAGCAATCTAAGAGAAATAGGCCAAGACAAACAGGTTACGTCTTAAAACTAGGTCTTAGGAATGATAGTGTGTTGGTTAGTTGATTAGAGGACATGTCCTGTGTTGGAACCATTAGTAGAACCAGTGGTACTAAGAAGTACTGTAGGTTGTATAAAGAACTGTGCGCTGATTATATTATGTTCTACAAGTTTCTATGAATACTTTCAGGTCCCCAAGGTTCAACCGGTTCCACCGGAGCAACAGGACAAACGGGCAGTACGGGCCTTACCGGACCAACGGGAAACACTGGGCCTACTGGAAGCACCGGACCCACTGGGGCGACCGGTCCTATGGGAAGAACAGGTTCAACCGGGGCCTCCGGATCTTCCGGTATTCCTGGATCTCAAGGATTCACTGGAGCAACTGGAATCGGCAGAACAGGTAACTACAAATCAAATTCGTTTATTGGTATCAAATAACAAATAACAAAATAAAAATTTTAAATTGTAAAATCCAAATGATAATCTCAGAAACATACGTGATTGGGTATAGAGCAAGAGATTGACATTGACGATGAGATACTAAAAGGAGAGACAGCAGAACAAGAGAATTATTTCTCTGATAAAAATTCTGCCTTCCAATCATGTACAGTAAATGTTGCTATTCTTATATCAACACGTGGCATGTATTTTGTTTGAAAGATGATGGATGGTTTAAAAGTTTCGATTCATGCGACTACACAGAGCATTGAAGCTATCTTATAATATAATCGATGTATAGGCGTACACGTGCCACTTACCTGAGTCGAAAGTCGTTGTCTGTCTCTAGGTTCCACCGGTGCTACTGGAGCACCTGGCACTTCAGGATCAACCGGAAGCACAGGATCAGCTGGGGCAACTGGAATGTCCGGTGCGAGTGGAAGAACCGGATCTACAGGATCTACAGGAGCAACGGGTCAAATTGGTGCAACAGGTACAGTAGTTAGCTTATAGTTTAGTAGTTTTGTGCCCCATCATCACACTGACTGAGGCAGAGTCTGAACAGAGGCGGATCTAGGGGGTGCAGGGGGTACGAATGTCTCCGGGCGCCGAGGTGAGGGGGCGCCAAAATGGATTTAAGATATGGAGTTCCGCTACGGGAGATGACTTTTTTGCTTGTCAAGGTATTCGCGAAGTTGAGTAAAGAGGCGCCAAACGAGCAGAGCGGCGCACTTTTCGGCTTCTTAGGATTTTCGTCAAGCTGAGGGGGCGCCACTAGTATATTTTGTCCCCCGGGCGCCGGACACCCTAGCTCCGCCCCTGAGTCTGAATGAATGAATGAGTGAATAAATGAGTGAATGAATGTGAGAATGAACGAACGAATGAAGGAGTGAAAGAGTGGACGATTCGGCCAGTAGAATTTCCATATTTCGATCTATATGCGTTTGACGCATCACTTTATCGCCGGAATAATACACATGTTTTGGAAACCAACTTCTAAATTACGTTAAAGTTTTGTGAATTTTAATAAATAATTTCATGTTATTATTTTAAATATTGATCAGAATTGTCGAAAACGACTAATTTTTCTGTATTTTCGCAAATAAATTACTCAAAGCATAAATGTAGAATCAGGCCCTCCGAGAGGGGGGCAGGGGGGCAACTGCACAGGGGCCCGGCGGGCTGGAGGGGGCCCGGGCCGATGATGAATATGTATAATTAAAATAAAACGAATAAAATATAAAGAATAGTTAAAAGAAATTAAATGTCGCCAAGAAATTGAAATGATGAAAAGGGCCCGTCGGCCATTCTAATCTCGGAGGGCCTGTGTAGAATATAGAAATGTACCGAAAATACAAATTGTGTTAGAGACTACTTCGTCTCAAAATTTGATTCAACTGTGTGTGATCCTGCTTCCGTTCGAGCTTTTGAACCAGTCTTGCAGAAATGTTCCTAAACCTGGATATAACAAAATGTATTTGGTGGTGATTTCAGGTTTTGGTGCCACTGGAGCCACAGGTGGCGCAGGTGAGCCCGGAGCTACTGGTCCTAGGGGATCCGGAGGTCCGATAGGAAGAACAGGAGCCACTGGACCTATAGGACCACCAGGACAATCTGGGACCTCTGCAGGTGTGCACAGCGAAACTCTTCTCACCGTTCTCTGTCTAACATTTTCGACTGTCTAAAGTTCTAATTTAGTCACAAGAATAACTATTGTGGTTTTATTCGACACAAATTCTAAAATAAATTAAATCTAATATATTTGCTAAATGCCTGCAATTTATTATATTGCATTTTACGCTGTTATCATCACTGTAGATTTATCTAGTTGTTCAAAGTGCTTTTTTGAAAATATAACGACGTTAGTTTTTTCGCATCTCAGGCACATGCTTCGCTAACGAATGCGAATACGACAACGGCCAGTGCTCGCAATACTGCATCGACACCTACGACAGCTACTACTGCGGCTGCGAAGAGGGTTATCGTCTGGCTCCAGTCGATTACAGCTGTCCATGTAAGCAGGCGATGAACTTTGTCATAGGCAGTGGCGGCTCCACCGGGGGGGCCAGGGGGGCCCGTGACCCCCCTATTGAGAGCCTGGCCCCCAGTGGCCCCCCAGTTGGGACCCTATACTTAATGCTACATACATTAAACAATAAATGGTTGGCCCCCATGATTAGAAGTTGCCACCCCAACGCCCCCCCCCCACTTGCCAAATCCTAGAGCCGCCACTGGTCATAGGCCTGATGCATGTCAATGACGGTCAACTTTATCAAAAACCTGAATTATATCAATGCCGCTTGTGCTGTTATAATTAGCCCTGTCGAATATTTTAGTTACTTTAAGCGAAAGGCAGTTTAGTTTATAAAGAACAACGACGGCTACTAGTTATTTTAATTTTACCTGTAGGCCTAATTTTCATTTATTTTAATTCTAGTGGTAATAGTAATAGTAATAGTAATAATAATAATAATAATAATAATAATAATAATGTGATTTAAATTGGTCTGGGAGACTAAGTAAATCTGTGTGCAAATCACTGTAATAACTTTACACATTCATTAACCTAGTTTTCCGAGATAGCCTTTGATTCCGTTTACTATTTCAACTGTTATTTCCACCTCGTCCAAACTGTTTCATTTGCCCACAACCCTTGCGCTAAAAATTTCATTCTTAGATCCACCCTCTGCTGAAACAATTTGCAGTTAAAGAATATTAGTTTTAAATTGTTCATTGTGTACAGACAACCCCACTCAAATTTACATGTGATGTACTGTTTTGTCTTTGTAATATCCGATTCCACGTGAAGGCGATATTAGCGTCAGCTAAAGCTATGATATTGATGGAATGAGATTGTCATATACACTGTAGCCTATATACAAGCAAATTAAGAACGCTCTTATCTTAAGAGGGACTTTATTAAATGGAACTGGCTAATATCCTGACCACTTAACATCACCTTATTACTACCACATGGGGCATAGATAGAGTGTTTGGCGCCCATGACAGGGTTCAGAACGTGGAATTTAGAGGTTGGCAAGTCCTCAATAAACATTCATGACAATTTTTGCTCCCCTTCAATTAACGCCAGGATATCTGCCCTAACTTCCACACTCTAGGTACGCCCAGTGTTGGAGTTGTGAAATTTGAGCTGGGGGGTTGAGGACTGAAATTCAATGACTGACAGAAACTGCACGTACCCGATATGCGATTTTTGGGAGGGTTGCAAAGTTAGCTGGGGGGTCAACCCCCCAAGCCCCCTCGGCAACTCCAACCCTGTGTGCGCAACTGGACGACACACTGGATTGAAATGTGAGACTCATGAAACGAAGAATTAGAGAGAAAACGATAAAACTACAAAACAAAACGTATGAGGTAAATTGAGTCGGTAAACGCCAGTTTTAGGCTGACCGGTCATTTTAACCTGTTTCAGATTCTGCGGCTTGTTCTACGGTCAAGAGTGACGTCGTCTTCGTCCTGGACACTTCATCTACAGTCTGTACGACTGGGTCGGCCTGTTCCAACTGGACCAACGTGCTTAGCCTGGTTAAAAACATCGTCGGCAAGATGAACGTCGGTCCAAACAATACTCAGGTCGGTCTGGTAACATTCGACTCCAGCGCCCGAAGCATCTTCCAACTTAACCAGCAAACCAGGTGAGACGTCTTCTAAGTTGAACCGTACCTTCAATCTAAAGTGAAGAGGGAGGGAAAGAGAAATGTGCGGGGTAGTAGGGGAAGGAGGGAATAGTAGGGAGAGATGGGGATGGAATAGGGAAGGGAGATAGTGGAGAAGTAGATAGAGGAATGAGCTGGATGGGGAGGGAGAGAAAAGGACAGATAAGGATGGGATTCGAAAAAATGAAGGGACAAACGCACGCCCACAAAGTTATAAAACTACACAAGTTATATACGATATAGAAAGCAGCGTCCAGCCAATCAATTATGAAACAACGTCGTTTTCATCAAGCGCCTCCCGTTATTAAATTTGGTTGCTTAGCAACTATTATAAAATGACAGCAGCGCTAGTTCAATGAAAACAACGTTATTCGCAAACAATATGAAACTGTATATATACAGTTGTTTTTATCAATATATTATTATAATTATTATACCAACAGCAGTGGCAGTAAAGTATGAGACCCGTTTTCGTTGTTTTTGTGCTACAGCACCGATTCTCTGCAGCAGGCGATCGATAGCGTTCCATTCGGAAACGGGGCCGGATCGTCGTTGGCCCAGGCCCTTCGCGAGGCAAGAACCAACCAGTTCACCGCCCAGAACGGCCGACGGCTCGGCGTCGAGGATGTCATTATCGTCATCACCGACGGCTTCCAAGACCAGGCGGCCGCCGTCAAGCGAATCGATCCTGGCCAACGAGGCCGGAATAACCGTCCTGGTGGTCGGCGTCGGTCAGCGGGTCAACCAGAGCGACCTGCGCGGCGTCGCGTCCCGACCACAGCAGCTCAACCAGAGCTACTTCGTGGCAAATGACTTTCAGACCCTGCTGTCCTACGACGATCTCCTGGTCTCCAGAACCTGCATCGCCGCCGCCCAGAGTAACTGCACCAACAAGGCCATGGACCTGGTGTTCTTGCTCGACAGTTCAACGTTCACCGGACCCGGAAACTGGGCGACGATGCTCGACTACGTTAACACCATCGTCAGTCAGTTGACCATCGGGGACACTGCCACCCGGGTCGGGGTCGTCACGTTCGCCGACGTTGCCAACAGTCCGATCTTCCTGAACCAGTACAACAAGACGACTCTGACCAGCGCCATCGCTGGGCTTCCGCTGATCAACGCAAACTCCATCAACATCTACGCTGCCTTGCATGAAATGAGGACCGTTCAGTTCACCCCAGGGGCCGGCGACAGAGCCGACGTTCCCAACGTGGCGATCCTGATCACGTCCGGATCCTCGAGGACCAACGCGGGTCAGGCCATCAACGAGGCCGTGCTGGCGCATCGAGCGGGTGTCACGATCTTTGCCATCGGTGTCACGCCCACTCCCAACGTCAACGAGCTGTCAATGATCTCGTCGCATCCTCACCTGCAGCATCACCAGTGGTGGACGGCGTCCAATTATGACACCGCTCTCAGTGACGTCATGAACTCGATTTCAGATGAAATCTGTCGACCTAACCTTGGTAAGCGATTCGACCTCTCTTGCTACAGATTTTATAATAATTTTATCTAAGTTCCCTTTCATCATGATCATCATCACCACCATTATTATTATCATCATCACCATTACTACCGACACCACCACCACCACCACCACCTTCATCATCATCATCATCATCATCATCATCATCATCATCATCATCATCATCATTATCATCGCTCCATCATCATCATCTATCGTCGTCGTCATCATTATCATCATCATTATCATCATCATCTTAATCATCAACATCATCGTCGCTGTCTTGTTCATCATCATCATCATCATCATCATCACCAATTAACCATCATCATCATCGTCTTTATCATCGTCGTCATCACCAACATCATCACCGCCATGTTCACTGTCTTGAGACAGGTTTATCAGGAGTCCGTTATTTTAATCTTTGTATTTCTAAACCGTATGTTATTATAATACAAGTCCTGTTGTAATGGGTTTCTTTTTCCCCTTCTGCTTAGAACTCTACTGCAGACACACCGAATTCGGAGGCTACCAGTGCTTCTGTCCGTTGGATGCTTGTGACGTTTTGCCTGTGAATGGTACCCAATGCGTCGGTAGGTGTCTGACACTCACAAATGTATTTTAGATTTTAGTTGCCAAGGTGTTCCCTCCATCTGGAACCGTGTAAGACGTTAAGAGTTTTCGAAGGAAAAACATAGGCTTGTAGATAAAAGAGAACCGATCTTTAACGTTTTTTTTACGTACAATACGCGAATTTTATAGTTGGGTATAAATACGTATATTACGTGTATTTTATTTTGGAACCTAGCGTACGGAGTATCTTGGTCTGAACCAACGCATCAAAGTCGTTTTAAGTAGTAGTAGTAGTAACATTATCATAATCGTCGTCATTGACGTCATCGTGTCATCAATAATCATCTTGTTTATTATTATTATTATTATTATTATTATTATTATTATTATTATTATTATTATTATTATTATTATTATTATTATTCTCGTTTAACTCAGTGGCAGTTGGAGCTGAATATGACTCTCATTCATGACAACGGAGCGCTGTTCGCATTTCTCTTCTAGACTTGGACGAATGTGCCGTCAACAACGGAGGCTGTTCGCAGGTCTGTCACAACACCGACGGCAGCTTTCGATGTGACTGCCGGTCTACTGGATTCCAACTTTCGGCGGACGGAAGAACATGCGACGGTATGCACAGCACTTAAGTCATGCACACTCTAATCAGTGGCGTTCCTAGGACATGTACGATGATAGGGCAGATGCCACTTGAAGGGCGTGCCACAAAAACTCTAATGATCTCTGCTCTATTCGGCGTCGAATGACAAGAAACCTAGAAAACTGACTTTGTAGACATCGTAGACTGGTTAGCACCAATAAAAGCAAGACAAGTGCACCAGTAGTTTCAATCATTTGTCAACAAAAGGTCATTTTTAATAGTCTGCTAGCTGTGTTTATTCTAGGCCTTCTCTTGGGGGAACCCTCCCCCAATTTTAAATTTCCCCGCCCCCAATCTTTGAGATTTGGGCTAGGGAGGGGGAAATTTCCCCCCAAACATTTTTACTAGGGCTTTTTGCTTGTCAGGGAATTTTGAGAAGAAAAATATATGACGAATTACCTTTTTGCTTGTCAGGATATTTTCATAGGGAAAAATATATGGATGACCGTTTTATTTTTCTTTGTCAAATTTTTTTCCATCCCAAACATTTTTTATTCCTCTCCAATGTCTAGGTGGCTAGAATAAACACTGGTCTGTTAATTACAGATTTGTTAACATGCTAATTTAATTTTCTGACTCCCCTGCCCTGGGTGCCAAATACCCTAAGTACGCCTCTAATTATATATAACTCAGACGAGAGTTAACCACGCAATTTCTATATGTCTCCTGACAATTTTTTTCATAAAGTCCTCGAGAATGAAGTACTGAGGGCATAATATATATGTATAATATATTAGATATTTATATATTTATATTATATATATATATATATATATATTATATATATAATTTATGTGGGTTGATTCATATATGGGTGCTTTGTTGTAAAATATATTGACAAGCCAACTGAGTTTCAGTAGCCGATATAGTAAAAATAGTTCAGAACTGCTTAAGGCTTGAGGTATCGCATCACAAGCACGAAATACATTACCATGCAATATCGGCTTAACCAGTACTATACCGATGCCCAATAAAAATATTTGATTTTAAACCGTTTCTTAAACAACGACCTGAACGATAAAGATATTTGGCTGTATTTCTTACCCTGTGCTGCTTGCAGGAAAGGTTGATTATGTATATATATATATATATATATATATATATAATTATTTAGATTGTCACGTGTTTTAAAAATAATAATTATTATTTTGTTGTTATCAACAGATGTCAACGAGTGTGTGGTAGTTCCTCAGGCTTGTCCAGGCAGCTCCAGCTGTATCAATGTCTACGGCAGCTACTATTGTATCGATAGCACCGGAAAAGTCATCCGTAAGTCTATAGAGACGTTCAATATTGCATGCATCGTGATAAAGAAACGCTAAATGCAAAATGTCCAATATAGACGACGCCTGCTTGTAGTAACGAACTAACCATCAGAATGTACACTGTAAAGCTGCACATGCCGTATTGACGCTCACTCCTAGGATATTGGCCAGTTGAATGGTCGTGATGCGAAAATGTCCGTCATCCAGTATCGAACACGGGTTAACAGTTCATCTAGGGTTGAACCTTTGATCCTTTGAATGAGGCACCAGACAAGCGAAAACAACTAGACTGATAGCTAATAATTATAACAATATATTCTTCATCATCATTTTATAGTCAAACTTATGTACATTGTACATTGACAAATTTAAAACTGTAGCCCTATATCAGGCTATATTTTTAAATACTGATGAAATTGATGATGATGATAATAATAATCATAATAATAATTTAATTATAATAATAATAATAATAATGATAATAAAATAATGATAATGATGATGATAATAATAATAAAATAATAATAATAATAATAATAATAATAATAATAATAATAATAATATTATTAATTATTATTATTATAACAATGTGATAGCCAATTTGCTCATTTCGATGATAGGATACTTAGAATGTCAATGAATTTGTGTGCTTATTATTATTATTATTATTATTATTATTATTATTATTATTATTATTATTATTATTATATCATCTACAACAATCTACAACAGTTGCAGTTATTTCAAGATTCCGTGTTGACATGTATCTTTCCAGAACCCGCTCCCCAGGTCGCCTCCGATCAACTCAGCTCCGGGGCGTCCTCCCAGCAGCAGTCGGTCAGCTCCTGGACCATCGGCCTCGTCGTTGCCATGGCCGTCCTCGTCACGGCCCTCATCGCCATCGGCGTCGCCCTCGCCGTCCGTTACCTGCGAAGACGGAACCAGGACAGGGACTACTCGCAGCGGGCGGCCCAGGCGACCCGATCGAGGTTCGGGCCTTCGTTCAACAACTTCGGATCGGTTAACTCCAAGTTCTCGCAGCCGAGCGAAGCGTCGACCGACGATAGTTCCATCTACACCGCCGACGACCGCATCAACACGATCTCTTAGAACAGCAACATTCCGTCTTCTATATATGTCGCGATGATGCATATCACAAAACGATCATACTCAACAAGTTCTATCTCCCTCTTCTCTCTCTCGCTCTCTCTTTCTCTCTTTTGAGACCTCTAAAAACAAATGTATCACACACAGCAGGTCCTTCAGAAGGAGGGGGCCAGTTTAGCCACTTGGCCAGGGCCTCGGTTTGAAAAGGGGAATCGAAATAATAGACTTACTGTATGTAAAGTAAGAATAATTTTGTAATACTCTATAGCAATGCTTTTTCTACACTATAGGCTTTTGGATGGAAATTGACTTGGCTGGAGGGGAAGAGACACAGTTCAATGTAAAAATTTGTGTCAGTTATGGGATTTGGGATATTTTTGTGGCTTGGGAGGGGGATCTCCCTAACGGGACTGGGTAAAACACTGCTCTATAGTTAATATCTAATTTTGTTTATGCAGACACCATTATTATTTTTGTAATGGTCTTAAAGCTCTAGATTCATGTTGGAAGTTAGAGGACTGAGGGGCGTAAAATTTGTAAACGGCCCGGGCCCCCATGACTTCTAAAAGGGCCTGCATCACAGTTTAGAAAGTATTTTCGCTCACAAGGTTTCTCCTGCAACAAGGTTATGTCGAACTCAATGCGAAAATGTGATATCTGTTCTCAAGTTCACGATCTTAATTAACAGGCCTAGATAATTTGTATTTTAAAAAGATTTCTTACGCTGTTAAATCGGACAGTGGAATTCGTTTGTACGCAAACGCTTGCCTTAAAATACTAAACACTGCTTCTGGTCATGTAAAAGACTGCTTATATTGTGAAAAAGTCTACACGTTACCAATCGAAGGGCTACTTTATTTAATTGCATGTCTAGCAGTTTACCACCACATATTTATGAGATTTTGGATGATTAATAATTAGGGATTTTTGATAACCTTGTTAACTGTTAACACCAAAATTGATCTAATTTCATTTTTGCTTTTATTTATCACTGCTGCGTGAGGTTTATTTTTGCCGGTTAATTATTGCTATGTGCGTATTTCGTAACATTATTGATAGTTTAAAAATAATAATATAATGCTATATGCTAATTCTCAACATTTGCCATATTTCAATCTGTTTGCCTTTAAAGGTTCGCTCTATCGCCAAAATAAAGCACCTTTTCGGATACCAGCTTCTAAATGGCGTAGAAGTTTTGTGGATTTTTTAATTTTACATGTTATTATTTTCAATATTCATCAAAATAGTTGAGAAACGACTGATTTTTCTGTGTTTTTATAAAATAAAATACTCAAAACTTGAATGTAGTATTAGGACTAATTGTTAGAAATGTCACGAAATTATTATATTCGAAATTGTGTTCTATTGCTGATTAATGAACATCCACATGGCGCCATACCACTACCTCTGTACAACATCGATTCACCCGTGTGTGTGACTCTGCTGCTGTGTGAGCTTTGGTAGTAGGCTATACACTTAATATAGACAGCGATGTCCCGTATTCATAAATTCGCGTCTGTGTTTGTGCCTAACGATGTATTTTGCAGCATATTTATATTTTTACGTTCAATAAATATGTTAAACTTTTATCAATAGCGTTTCTTCTACTTTTCACGATGCAATAGCTTCGAGTCTTGTTCATATATTGAACCCATATTTCACTGGCGTCCTTAAAAGTGCTCGTTAGCAATGAATTTCAGATGGTAGAGTTGGTTACGTGCTGGAGCGGTAGGCTGACAGACGAAGTTCAAGCCCGGTTAGCGCCCCTAGTGGTTTTCACACAGGCAGTAACAGTGTTTTATCCAGGCTCCAGGCCTTGGGGGGTATTGACTTGGCTGGAGGGAAAGAGGCATAGCTCAATGCAAAAAAATTTGGTGCTGCGATTTTTGGGGACAGGGGAATTTTGAGGGTTTTTTTGGGGGGTGGGGAATCTCCCCTCCTAACAGGCCTGTATAAAACACTGGGCAGTAATACCTTCTAAGCCCCTCAAAAATCACGCTATAGTGGTAGAATTTCAGATATTTTCGGAGGAGGGTTTTGAGCGCTGCCGAGTATTAGCCTATGACGAAGCGCCCAAAATTCAGTTCACAGAATAATCTAATAATAATAATAATTAATAATAATAATAATCTAATAATAATAATTAATAATAATAATCTACTCTATGAATTGAACTTCTTTGGAAAATCAATTGCTCGACAGGGACAGCACTTATTCTATTTTCAAATAAAATCAAAATCATTTTATTGTTTAGTATCAGAAGGAAAATTCAAAAATAATGGAAAATGATCAGATTCGTACATTAAAATATGTTATTAATATTCAAAATAAAAGTGAGGCGCATATACAAAAATTAAAGCAAAAACTAAGATACATTACTTATTGGTACCAAGTCATATTTTGATTATAAATCATATTTCGATACATTATATACTATAACAAAATTACTATACTAAAGGGGAGAAGCAGGAGAAGAGAATCAGTATCTGAACAGAGCATGTTTTTCCAACGAATTATTCAAAATACAAGAATTTAAGAAATTATTGTTAGTCAATGAAGATGAACACTTTCATCTCATCATCATCATTTCCTCTTTCCTTCAATAGTTGAAGATGAGGCGACGTCATGAATCAGGCATTTCCAGGTAGTTCTTTCTTTTGATGCTTTTATTGCTGTTGTTATAGCCATTCCAGTCCATTCTTCTATGTCGTCCATCCATCTTCTGTTCGGCCGACCACTTTCATCTACTATTCCAAAATTCTGTTTCAGGCATGTGATTTTGATGCATTAGGGTATCAACAAACGCTCCGGACACAGTGGTATGTGTAGGGTAGTGGATTTCATGGACAATACTGTACTTTCTGACCACTCTCTCTCTCACTGGTCCACTCTATACATAGCAAGGGGCAAGTTTCATGCTGTTTTTAACTTACTTGACTGACTTACAGTATTTGACATAAATAAGCAATTTGAAATTCTTTTGCCCGCTTGAATGATTTTTCCCTCCCCTCTTGTCCGACTTTCAAATACCACTTTGACTCCGCTAGTGACTGACCACACACATAGACGTAGCGTCCCAATGGCTACAATGGCTTTAGCCATGGGCGGCACACACATGATGGGGGGGCGGCAAATTTTGGAAGCGACCTTTTTTGCTTGTCGGGTTTTCGAGAAGTTTTGGCGAATGGGCGGCACAATTTAGAAGTGGCGGCAATTTTACAAATTTAGCGGCGACGACCTTTTTCTTGTCAGGTGTAATAGGAGTGGAATTGGGGCGGCATTTTTGCCAGGAGCCATAGGCGGCACGAGTGCTCGCTACGCCACTGATCACACATCTGATCACACCTGTAGCAGATATCTGAGAATTTCAAAAATTCTCATGTACTAGAATTCGCGACATAGTTCGAATTATCGCAAGCAGTGGCGGATCCATAGGGGGGCGGAATGGGCGGTCTGCCCGGGCGACACTTTTTCGGGGGCGACATTTTTGGTGGTCAAATAGATTTATTGACGAATGTCTATAGGCCTATTGTCTACCGCAAAAACGGAAATTAATTTACGGATTTTTGAAATTTCGAATGTTTAAATCTAACTTCTTTTCGGGGTGGCAAATTCTGCGACCGCCTCGGGCGGCATAAAGCCTCGGTACGCCGCTGATCGCAAGAGATCATAAAGTAAATTGGCTTGACATTCAACATCCGCAACAAGCTTAAACCCTCGTGACATGAACTCAGTGGCTATTCGGCCACTGCGTTAATTAATGTCACGATTAACAACATAGACAGTTAAAGTCGAGGCCTCAAAAAGAACGCCAAGGTCAGCTGAACGAGGAGATACAGCAAATACTGTCGGTACATTTGTTGTTTTAATACACAATAAACGGTATATATATATACCCGTTAACTTTTTAACAGTTAGGCTATGCGGCACGAAGGATGGCGATGGCATAAGCTGACCTGAGAATCCTTTTCGCAGATAATTAACCATGGGTCAACACTGTGTATACATACACTGTATATACACAATATGTATATACATATATATATATATATTGCCATAGGCACTTCATTCCTGAAGGTCTTATTATATATATATATATATATATATATATATATATATTTATATATACGGTAAAGGTAAGTCCCGTTCTTGAATTCAAGCGTTCGGCTCCGGGGCTTATCTCAAGTCTAGACAACGAGAGACGTAGGTGGTTTAGGCCATTTTTTCTATTTATATTTGATATATATATATATATCGTATCCATTAATGAGCCATCAATCTATATCTATTGGTATGTCGTGTTCAAAACCACGACAATCAACGACAGGACAATCCACTTTAACAGTCCGGTTTTAGTATTAAAAAAACACTTTGTTAAACCATGTTGAGGATGTCATGTGATTTGTTCTGATTAATGTTCTGGATAGTTCCAGTGTTCCACTGCTCCAGACACGATTAGGCGTTGTGTTGGCGCACTAAAATGCTACTGTGCATACATTGTAAAAGGCAACGGATTCATTAAAAGGAGAAACGGGTATGGAAATTTAACTTGACGCTGTTCGCGAAAGATAATAAAAACTTGTTCTGACACGTATGTCTAAGATCTATTGCTCTGGGTCACATGCCCTGAGTATTATACGTCACATACATTATAAACTTATACTGTATGACTTTTATTATGCATTCATATATACTTAAATGCTTAAATACATATGTCGAAGGCGTCGATCTTTGTGGATATTCTCATATATTCTGTACTTTCGTTTCAAGACTATTTTCTTATTAAATACTTATCGGAATAACTATAGACATCCTTGCTCAAAGTTCGATTGTGGAGGAAGAGATAAGGTCCCGGGTTTGACTGCAAAAGCTCCATCACAAGCGCCTGAGGACAGACACATCTGTACTTCGATCGTCGCCCACATATTTTGATATCTTCTGTAAAGAAAGCGGATACCAATCTAGCACGGGAATCGAGCCACAACTTTAAAGCACCAGGTAAGATCATTGAAGAGATTTTCGAAACATGTAAGCTTAGTCCTATACAGTATACGTACTTGAATCGTCCGTTTAATTGAGATTTTCACTGTTGCAATTTTAGAGTTTTGAAACTTTCCTTCAAAACCGCAAATTTAATTAACTCCAATAACAATGTTTCCTTATTGTAGAAAACGCAAACATTTCAGCTTTCAAATTCTGCTTGTGAGATGCCTTTTTGCAGTTTACAGACCAAGCTGTAGCCTACTTGGATTTTAAGAATTCAGTATCAGCATCCAATGTACCGAACGGTAAATAGGGCACAGAAATGAAGATTCTTGTCTTCGATACCAGCATGAGACGGAATACCAAAGTAAAATACTTTCCCCACCACACGTAATCTCAGTCAGGAGTTTTCTTCTGTGGTTAATAATTATGTCTATTAGGTATTTTTACCTGAATCAGTCTACAGAGGGTTACTTGAGAACATGATCACGTCTGTAGCCCGGTACTAAACCAGATTTGCCCTAGGTCATAGGCCTACACAAAGGTAAAACATCATTTGGCTTATGGGGCTTCCGATAAATACTGTCTTTATTACTGAACAATATCATATCCGTCATTATCTGAGTAATTATCAAACACATTTTGAGACTATACACACTTACTGGTGTATGACGGACATTGATTGAGATTGATTAAAAATAAAAACATTAAAAACATTGGCTTAAAAAACGTTTACAGTCCTTTATTGACCATTCGACACATATGAATAAATTCAATTGAACGATCCAGAACTAGAGTCGTTGCACAAATGAAATATGATTTTTAAAAGTATTACTGTATTGTGAGGTTACTTGAACATCTAATGATAGGCGTTATATATCCTCGGACCTCGAGAACATTCTATAGCGACTTAACGAAAGCTGAAACATCGAACTAGTGACCGGTCAGAGATGGCTTCTATGAAGTTTTCAGCGATAACCCTAACCCTTCGGTGCAGCCGATGACCTGTCGAACACTAATTATTTCCGCATGAAGAATTCCTGGATTCTGCGAACGAATAAAATCGGTGTTGGAGTTGCCGGGAGAAGGGGTTGAAATTGCTCAAATTTGCTAATGGTGAACCAGCGAACCAAATTCAGAAATTGATATGTTATACAGAAAATGACAAGGAACTTAAAAACATTAAAAACATGTTTTTAAAAAAAATAAAAACATAAAAACGTTTTTTACAAACTAAGTATAACAACATTTGTATTGTTATTAATATACATTATGCACCAGCGGCGGACCTGTGAAAATCGTTGCATTGCTAATGGATTGTTATTGTTAATAACGCAGAATCAAATACCACTGCTTTGAACAGAATCAAATTCAATATTCAATTTTTTTGGGGGGAGGGAGAGGAGGGCGCAAAATTTCAAGTAAAAGTGTATGTAGGCAGGGTGCGATTTGTGACCTGGAGCTGTGGGGGGATATGTCGAGCTTGGGGGATGTAGTTGTTGGAGAAATGTAGCAGTGAGGGGATGTAGTGGTGGGGGATATAGCAATAGGGGATGCAGTTTGGCAGTGGGGGAATCCTCCCTTCCCCCTAAAAATCGCGCCCTGTATGTAGGCCTACTAATAAATCCTAAACTAGGAAATAGGTTGGCATAAAATAACTTGACACATCTACATTTCAGGTAAAATTTGTTGAAACATAGGCCTAATTGTTTTCTCACGGTCAAAAAAGGGTCACAAGTATTGTTCCTACGGTTACGAAATAATTGGCCGGCAGACTGGCAGAGGGGCAGCGTTTATGGGGGTGGGGGTGGAGTGCAGAATGCTCGAGCGTAGCGGCCTAATAAAATAGAAGTATCCAGCGCTCAGAAGAACATAGGCCCATACGTTAAAGCGATTAACAATTATCATCATCGAACTTCTATAGCGCAATTTTAATAATCTTGACATCAGTCAATGGTCACTCTTTGGTGTGAATTGCAGTCTTCATTGTCAAAACCAATTAACCAGCCCGATATTCCGATTATTATTATTATTATTATTATTATTATTATTATTATTATTATTATTATTATTATTATTATTATTCTAACCTGGGAATCTTCATTGTTTGCTGTTCTTTCTTGCAGTTGAAAACGAAACTAGAAGATCGACCATGAAACGCTGGCAGCTTCAGAGCTCGATCTTGGCGTTTGTCATCCTGTTACCGCATCTAGTCGCAGCACAACCAAGTAAGGATTCTTTTTATAACTATATTGGCCTACATTTCATGATTATTATTATTAGGGTAATTTATTATTATTATTATTATTATTATTATTATTATTATTATTATTAGGGTAATTTATAAAGCGCTGTAACATAGTTAACAACCAAAATCAAAAGCGCTTTGATAGCGCTGACATGTCAAGGAAGGTCAGAAGGTGGCGATGTTAAAAATCCAGTCGGATGAGAGAAGGATCTCCCTGCCGTGAAGAAATCTGGTGTTGAATCCTTTAGGAGCGGTTTTTCGCGAAAAAAACTGGAGCCACATTGACACATCAACGATGAACGGAAGATGATGTTAAGGGTCCGCGAGTTGGTTATAGGAGTTTTCCGCACGGCAAAATCGGCGGTGAAGTCCTAAGAAGCGGTATTCCGCGCAGTGGCGGCTCCAGGATTTGGCAAGTGGGGTGGGTGGGGACGTTGGGGTGGCAACTTCTTACCATGGGGCCAACCATTTGTAGTTAGGTATGTAGTATTAAGTATAGGGTCTCAAGAAGGAGGGCCACTGGAGGGCCAGGCACTCAATAGGGGAGCACGTACCAAAAAGTTTAAAAACCCAGATTTTGAAGGGTTTAATGCAAGCTTATTAGACTTACTAAACATCCAAGACTGAACGTTTTTCAAATTCAGACTAACGGATAATCATGCGTCATTTCTGAAACAATTATCGCGCCTCTTAGATATTAATGTTCATTGTGTCCTTTAACAGCTATTCGTTTCCTTTTCTGTATTAATCCGTTCTTCATTGATTGTACGCTGTTTCGTTATAATTATAGAAAATTAGGTTGAAAATTTGGTGATATATTATTGGCGCAAAACGATAGATATTATTAGTAAGACTTCCAATCCCAGTTCGTCGAATGTAACAGTTATCTACATTAATTGGATCAGTACCTTCTGTCAGATGACATGGGTGTGATAGCAACAAAGACAGATCACTTACAATCATTAACTAACCAAAACTGTAAGGCCGGTGAAGAAGTTGGACTCAAAATAAATGCACAGAAAGCTAAACCAATGGTCACGGGAAACAAGAAGGGGAAAATCCACCTAAAACTAAAGAACGAAGTAATAGAACAGTACCAAATTTCGTAAACGCCTACCTAGGATCAGTATTGACAGAAGACGAAATAAACGAAGAAGACATAATAAGCTGAAATTTCATTAGCCTGAAGAAGTAATGATTATCTACACAGTATCAGGCCACTGAAAATATATGTCTTTTCCTAGATTGTGCTACGACCGCCTTGGATCTTTGCTTCCTGTTGGATGGTTCTGGAAGCATCTGCAACTTCGATACAGGTTCCATCTCTAGGCAGAACACACCCTGTAAAAACAACAACTATCAGACAATGCTGAATTTCGTTTCCGATTTTGTGAATGACTTGGACATTGGAATAAATGCCACGAGAGTCGCTGTTGTCATTTTTGCTTCGAGCGCTGATCTGAAATGGGATCTTACAGCGTGAGAAATTACTGTATTTCTCGAGGGCTTGATTTTAAATAAAAGCAATATAGTGACAGTATTATCTAGCAAAGCGATGGAAAACATTTGAAATAAGTCTGCTTCTTGTCTCAAATGATCCCTAAATACACTGTACTGTGTTATCAGTATGCACAATCCCAAATGTACCGAATTTACAAAGAGTTAGGCTCAAACGTTATTAGTAAAAGAGACGCCAAGACTTTCTTTCATTTGGCTAATGTTCATAAATGAATAAAATAATGACATTAATTTACACTAATAATGGCCTTTTATTTGAAAGTAAGTAAATAGGTAAAATCTCGTTAATTTCTTTGGCGCTTTCAAAAGAAGCTCCTCAGTAGCTCCTCAGTAGCTCCTTATTTCTAGGCATTTAATCCTAATATGAAGTAGCCATAGCCAAAGGTGAGGGTCATTCATGCAGGGTCATTTAATCCAAAGGTCATTGTGGTCGGGACGTTACAGCTATGGAGGAAATGATTTTTCAGAGAGAAATGCTTTGCGTTTAGGTTAAAAAATATATTGAGGAGATTTTGCAAGAATTGAAGACAGTTGTGACTCAGAATTTGTTGTTTGACCATGGAGTAGACAGCTAGATTATATACGAACAGAAAATAGCACCGTTTCTATTACACCAAGGAGTCAGTGGCTCTCCAACGCCATCCGTGAAGAACTATTGGTTACTGTCAGGAAAGATCACCAGATCAGAAGTCAACTGGATAGAGATGTGTTTAAACTCCATCCTAAAATATGAAAGATGAGAGTTCCTTATATTTTGGACATCTGAATATATTTTCAGGTATCCTAACAAGGATGATCTCAAGAACGCTATAACAAATCTTTCCTACCCCAATGGCAATACAAACACCAGCGGTGGCCTCATGGTGGTGGACACTCAGGTGTTCAACGCCACCGGAGACAGACCGTCTGTCCCAAACACTCTCATCATCATCACTGACGGACAGCCGACCAATTCCAATGGAGATCGGGTCGATCCCGATACCCTCAATGACACCATAGCCAAACTCCACTCTCACAGTATTTCAACTTTCGCCGTCGGAGTTACAAATAAAGTTCAAGAGAGGACCCTTCAAATTCTTTCGTCCCCGCCTCGACAGGTAGGCGCACTGAGAACTACTAGACTACTAACTAGCATTTGAAAGAATAGCTGGATTCAAAAGTTATCGATAAAAGCTGACTGAGTTATTAAAAGTTACGAGTAATTGTAGTGTTTTTCGCTCAGGCTACTTCCTCCTAACCACTTTAAGATCACTTTATTATTATAACTACTATACTACTACTACTACTACTACTACTACTACTACTACTACTACTACTACTACTACTACTACTACTACTACTACTAATACTACTACTATTACTACTACTACTACCACTGCTATTATTATTATTATTATTTTTACTACTACTACTACTACTACTACTACTACTACTACTACTACTATTCAAATTTGACCGAATTGTTCATATTAGAATAATAGTCTTCCATTTTTCGGTAATTGAGAGTCCTTCAATGATGAAAGACGACATCATTGGGGTTTAGAAAATCCGACCAAGCATACTCTTTGGAAGACTTCATCATTTATTACTAACTGATTTATCATTGTCTAAGTAAGTAAGTAAGTAAGTAAGTAACGTTCAGATTATTGTTGTGACTCGTCCACAGGTTAGCTGCGTGAGCACATTACAGAATTAAAGTTCATAACTAGCGCGAAACAGCCAAGTTTTTAGCCTCTTTTTGAAAATGTTAAGCGAAGAGGACAGTTGAAATGGAGGTAGGCCGTTCCAGACCCTAGCGGCAGCCACATGAAATGCTCGGTCTCCAACGGTGCGGAGACGCGTCCTCGGAACAGCCAGTAAGGCAGACGTGGCGGATTTCAGGCGTTGCCGACCTTCCAGGTCGGCGACACGTTTCAATTCGGTCGTCAGATGCGCAGGACCTGCACCATTCAGGCAGCAGAAGACCAGCGTCACAAGCTTGTAATTAGTACGTTCCGGTACAGACAGCCAATGTAAGTCACGGAGTAGTGGTGTTGTATGATCCCCGAGTTTGGCCTTGTAGATCATTCGTGCAGCGGTGTTCATAACCGACTGAAGGCGGTTAAGTAGGTAGTAGTGTATCCCTGCAAGCGTTGCATTACCATAGTCGAGCTTGGTCAGCACCAGTGAGGAGACCAGCGATTTGATCTACAAACAGACTATTCGTTCATTCTTTCTTTCGATCGCTTGGACGGCTTAATTTCGTTTCGTCAATCCCCTTAGGGGCTGTACATTAATTATGTCAACAATTTTTGTACAATTTTGACCCCCTCCCCATTGTCAACAACTATCAACTTTCAGTTACTCCCCTCCCCTAATTGCGTAAAAACTTTGACCCCCAAGATCAATGACAGGTCCAAATAACAAGGTTATTTTTTGCGGTGATGACAATTTTACCCCTTATTTGCTCGTCGAGTGTCAAAACGTGATGGTTATGACCTTTTTTGCCATGATTTTTTCCATTGTAATAAGTAGTATTCCATGAAATTTAGTACTTTTTGATTATTTGTAAAAAGTGAAATTGTTGACGTCAACTTATCTTGACCCCCCTCCTTCCTGCCAACAACTGTCAAACTTTTTCAAACCCCCCTAAATTGTTGACGTAATTAATGGACAGCCCCTTATTCCGTGCTGTAACCAAACAAACAGGCTATTTTGATCTTGGTATATAATGAACAGTTTTACGTATACATGATAGAATTTAATTTGAATTCAATTATTTTACAGAATAACTCCGACTACTTTATGACGGACGATTTCAATGCCCTCCAAGCAATACGGAACAAATTGCTCGACGCCACGGCATGCGTAACCGCACCGCCGGTTTCAACGACCGCAACTCCAGGTAGACATAAACACTTAGAAAACGAGCCAGGTCTAGAAAAAAGGTGTTTGTATTGTTAATCCTAAAATTCTGAACAGGGGTTCTTGATTGGAGAGGTAGCGATTAGTGGCTTTTCCAGAAATTCTTGGTGGGGTGGAATGAATGGGATTTCTAGAAAGTTGGTAGGGTGATGCCAAAAATGCCGAAACAGTTTGACAAGCAAAAAGGTCATCTGGGAAATTTTCCAGAGAAATTTTCTACCAAATGCTGTTACAAAACTCTAAAAAGTCTGACGAGCAAAAAAGGTCATACGGCTTAAATTTTCGACCAAATGTCGTTACAAAACTCTTAAACAACTCCGACAAGCAAAAAGAGCTGGTGGGGGATGCATTCCCAGTCGTTACTATGGTAGAACCGCCACTGGGGTGATCTTAAAATTTCACCAGACAAGAAACAAAAAAGATAGACTAAGCGAAGAAGACATAAGAAGAAGCATTAGACTGACAAGTGATGCTTTTGGAAGACTTCAGAATCATCATCATCATCGCCATTATTATTATTATTATTATTATTATTATTATTATTATTATTATTATTATTATTATTATTATTATTATTATTATTATTATTACTACTACTACTACTACTACTACTTATTATTATTATTATTATTATTATTATTATTATTATTATTATTATTATTATGAGAGATATTTAATAAGTGCGTCTTTAGTTTCTTTGCAAACAGTTCGACGCAGGTCGCTTTAGTCACTTCCTCTGGTAACGCATTCCATAGTAAGGGGTTCCCTCGCGTGACAGATCTCTCGCCAAGTTTCGCCGTCCGGGAAGGACTTTACTTTTACTACTTACTTTTACTTGAATCAATACAGAAACGAAGACTGAAATGGTTTAGACTTGTCGAAAGAATGAAGGAAGAAAGACTACCAAAGAAACCACTATACAACCACGTTGAAGGGAAAAGGAGAAAAGGAAGACTAAGAAAAACATGAATATAAACTTAAAAGAGAATGCAGAATAAAGGTAAATGAACTTCATCCAAATGACCAAGGCAGCAAGAGACAGACCAAAGTGGAAGGAACTCATTCAGACCTATCGTCCAACCCGATGTGGAACAATGGAGCGAAAGAGAAAGAAGACATTCTGTCAGTATAGTATTTGTAGGGGATGAAATTTCCTATGCACTGCTTACTGATACCCATCCACTGGCCCTCTCCATTTCCAGTATAACAAGGTGGAAGTTTTGTGCTGTCATTAAATTATATGACTAACGTGTTCAGCATAATTAAATAATTAAAAGTCTTCACCACTGGTATGCTTTTCCTCCCATTGGTCTGACTCCCGACTCGTGGCTCTGTATCCTATGGACAGTCTATATAGTTTCTTCCTTAGGATTTTGCCAGAAAATATACTTGGCGTTGATGTGCAACAATACAAAAATTCGTCCTGCACCTAAATTTGTATTTCCGTGATAGTTCATAAATATTCAGATAAAAGTTTAAGAAGTGCAAAGCTGAAATTTCACTGGCCTGGCCTGTCTTAAGAATATTAGGCCACTGAAAATATATGTCTTTTCTTAGATTGCGCTTCAACCGCCTTGGATCTTTGCTTCCTGTTGGATGGCTCTGGAAGCATCTGCGACTCCGATCCAGAGTTCCACCACAATACCCCAACCTGTAACAACTATCAGTTAATGCTGAAGTTCGTTTCAGATTTTGTCAACGCCTCGGACATTGGAATAAATGCCACGAGAGTCGCTGTTGCCACTTTTGCGTCGAATGCTATTCTGCGATGGAATCTTATAGAGTGAGAAATTATTATTGTTCAAGACTTGATTTTAATTAAAAGCAATATAGTGACAGTATTATCTAGCAAGGCGATAGAAACCAGTTCCTATAGGCCTACACCTTGTCTCAATTGATCCCTAAATACTGTGTTCTCAGTAAGCCCGTTCCCAGAGTGCCGAATTTACAGAGAGTTAGGCCCAAACGTTATTAGTCAAAGAGATGCCAAGACTTTCTTTCATTTGGCAAATGTTCATAAATGATATAATTAAGAAATTAATACTAGATAATGACTTTAATTTACACTAATAATGGCCTTTTATTTGAAAGTAAGTAAATAGGTAAAATCTCTTTAATTTTTTTGGCGCTTTCAAAAGAAGCTCCTCAGTAGCTCCTTATTTCTAGGCGCTTAATACCAATAAGAAGTAGCCATAGCCAAAGGTGAGGGTCATTCATGCAGGGTCATTTAATGCAAAGGTCATTGTGGTCGGGACGTTACAGCTATGGAGGAAATGATTTTTCAAAGAGAAATGCTTTGAGTTTAGGTTAAAAAATATTGAGATGTTGCAAAAAGTGAAGGAGGCAGTTGTGACTCAGAATTTGTTGTTTGACCATGGAGTAGACAGCTAGATTATATACGAACAGAATATAGCACCGTTTCTATTACACCAAGGAGTCAGTGGCTCTCCAACGCCATCCGTGAAGGACTATCGGTTACTATCAGGAAAGATCACCAGATCAGAAGTCAACTGGAAGAGATATGTTTAAACTCCATCCTAAAATATGAAAGATGAGAGTTCCTGATATTTTGGACATCTGAATATATTTTCAGGCATCCTAACAAGGAGTCTCTAATAAGCGCTATAAGAAATCTTCCCTATCCTACTGGCACTACGAACACCAGCGAAGGCCTCATTCTGGTGGACACTCAGGTGTTCAACACCGACGGAGACAGATCGTCTGTCCCAAACACTCTCATCATCATCACTGACGGACAGCCGACCAATTCCAATGGAGATCCGATCAATTCCGATACCCTCAATGACACCATAGCCAAACTCCATTCTCACAGTATTTCAACTTTCGCCGTCGGAGTTACAAATAATGTTAGCGAGAAGACTCTTAAAATTCTTTCATCCCCACCTCAACGGGTAGGCGCACTGAGAACTACTAGACTACTAACTAGCATTTGAAAGAATAGCTGGATTCAAAAGTTATCGATAAAAGCTGACTGAGTTATTAAAAGTTACGAGTAATTGTAGTGTTTTTCGCTCAGGCTACTTCCTCCTAAACCACTTTAAGATCACTTTATTATTATTATTACTAGCCTACTACTACTACTACTACTACTACTACTACTACTACTACTACTACTACTACTACTACTACTACTACTACTACTACCACTACCACTGCTATTATTATTATTATTATTATTATTATTATTATTAGTAGTAGTAGTAGTAGTAGTAGTAGTAGTAGTAGTAGTAGTAGTAGTAGTGTTGCTGCTGCTACCACTACTGCTACTACTAAAATGTGGCCGTGGAGTCTCCAATAGATTAATATTCTTCGATTTTCCAGGAATTGAGTGACCACCAGTGATTAAAGACGACATTATTGGATTTTTGAAAATATTCGACTGGAAGTAATCCGACCAAGCCTACTCTTTGGAAGACTCCACCAATTGGCAATACATGCTTTATGTTTACAAACAGGCTATTCCTTCATTCTTTCATTGGATCTCTAAGGCGTCTTAGGTTCGTTTGCGCCAATCTCCCTTTCCGTTGTGTAGCCAAACAAACATGCTAGTTTGATCTTGGTATTTTGTAAACAGATTTACGGATGCATTATACAATTTGATTTGAATTCAATTATTTTACAGCTTGACTACAACTACTTTCAAACGGACAATTTCATCACCCTCACCACACTACTGCAACGCGTACTAAGCGCCACGGATTGCGAAACGGCATCCTCCTCTATCCTCTCTACGTCTACTATCTCGAATCAGGCTCTCTCAGATCCAATAGGTAGATATAAACTCTTAGAAATCGAGACAGATCTAGACAAAATGGCGCCTGTATTATGAATCCTAAAATGCTGAACAGAGGTTCTTAATCGGGAGAGTAGATAGATAGATGGATAAACATTTCTTGGACCACCACATGAATTTATTAATATGTCGTAAGTATAACAAGTAAGTAAAACGAAGTGAGTGTTCCAAAGGGACGCAGAGGATTAACTCTGACCTGCGCCCAAGCATGACTTTATAACTATGTAGCTATGTAACTAGGGAACAATTTAGATATAATATAGATCATCACTTTAAAATTACACCAAGCTCAAAACAAGGAAGACGAGCAGAGCGAAGAAGACATGATAAGAAGAATTGGAAGGACAAATGCCGCATTTGGAAAACCTCAGAATATGTGAACAACGACAAATAGCATTTAAAGCAAAAATATCAGTAAAAAAGAAATATTATTTATTATGACATTATTTTGCCCGTCAAAAATGACGTCGGCTCTTCATCAAGCTCCGCCCATTATAAAATTACGCTGCCAAGCGACGATTATATGAAATGACAGCAGTGTCTCTTCCAATGAGGACAGCGCTCTGCACAGTTTTGAATCTTTGTTTTAAATCTTTTGTTTTAAATCTTTGTTTTCTAAGTTTTAATTCGTTCTAGCCATCACTCGCCCAACAACGGCCGAAAATCTTCAAAATGGGTGTGAAACCGGAGCAACAGGAGTAACTGGAGCAACAGGTGCAACAGGTGAAACAGGAGCAACAGGTGCAACAGGAGCAAGAGGAACAACGGGTGCTACCGGAGCAACTGGATTTACCGGTGCCACTGGAGCAACCGGTTCGACGGGTCATACTGGAGCAAGCGGTCGAAGTGGTGTCACTGGTTGGACCGGAGCCAGCGGTAGAACCGGTTCAACGGGCGCCCCTGGGGCGACCGGAGTAATCGGATTCACCGGTGCAACCGGAGCAACCGGCGCAACCGGAGCGAGTGGATCGACGGGTTCGACCGGCGCCTCGGGTTCAACGGGGTCGCTGGGGTCAACCGGGTCGACGGGTTGGACGGGTGCAACCGGAGCCACTGGCGCCTCCGGGGCTCCGGGATCAAGCGGATCTACGGGCGTCAGCGGACCGACCGGATCCACTGGATTGCCCGGTGCCACCGGCGCAACTGGTGCTACCGGAGCAACTGGGGCGTCTGGAGCAACCGGTTCGATGGGCGCGAGTGGAATTCAGGGGCCAAGTGGTGCTACCGGAGCGACTGGGACGCGTGGAGATACCGGAGCAACGGGTCCTATGGGGCCACCCGGACCTTCAGGGGCCAGTGGTTCAACTGGGGCGTCGGGTGCTCCAGGTAATTAATCCATATAATTTCTTATTTTTCAGATTTTAGCAATCTGATCGATTTCAAGAGCTTTATAGCATATTTAACTCTATAGTCTATACCATTTTTAGTCTTCGAAAATAATTTCATAGAAATTTCACCAAGATCGGCGACCGATGCAAAATGAATTATTGCTAATTTGATTCAAATCCATGGAGGCGGTGTATGATGTTGCAGGGCGTAATGGAGATACTGGTTCAACTGGACCGAACGGGACTCCGGGAGCAAACGGGTCACCTGGACAACCTGGATCCACAGGAGCTAGCGGAGGTACTGGAGGCCTGGGAACACCAGGCGCCACTGGTGCCTCCGGTCCTCCTGGCCCTGCTGGACCTACAGGCGCCAGCGGTGGTGCTGGACCCCCTGGACGCACTGGAGCCACCGGAGCATCCGGAACAGCGGGAGCAACTGGTGTACCTGGAGCCACAGGTTCCAGTGGCCGTACAGGAGCAACAGGTGCAAACGGAGCGACTGGACTTCCTGGTGCAACCGGAGCCACCGGAGGAACAGGAGGCAGTGGATCAGCCGGAAGCACTGGATCAACCGGAGCCACAGGTCCCACTGGAGCTGTCGGTTCCTCCGGAGCCACTGGAATGACCGGCGGATCCGGCTCAACGGGACCAACTGGTGCGACAGGAAGCAGCGGGTCAACAGGTGCAACTGGTCAGGCGGGACGGACAGGAGCAACAGGTTCATCTGGAAAGTCAGGGATTGCCTGGATCAACCGGAGCAACCGGGCTCACTGGAAACGTTGGAGCGTCAGGGAGGACAGGCGCGACTGGAAGCACTGGAGCGACTGGACCGACCGGTTCAACCGGTATTCAAGGATACACAGGCGCTTCCGGGTCAAACGGTCGTCCGGGTGATACCGGAGCAACGGGACCTAGTGGAAACGTCGGTCCGATTGGAAGAACAGGCGCGAGCGGGGGCACCGGAGCAACCGGAGCCTCTGGTGGCATCGGAGCCACGGGCGCCGTCGGAGCAAGTGGGTTTAAGGGCGATTCTGGGAACACTGGAGCGACTGGACCGGCGGGTAATACTGGTGCCACGGGAGGTTTGGGCGCAACTGGTCCTGTCGGTGCGACCGGATCCAACGGAGTCCCAGGAGGAGCTGGTGCTACTGGAGCAACTGGATCCCTTGGAAATACGGGATCGACTGGAGCGATAGGACTTCCTGGATCACTCGGAGCCACAGGAAGAACGGGTGCCACCGGTGGAAGCGGAGCGGCTGGTGCGACTGGTCCGACCGGAGGAACAGGACCAACGGGTGCCAGTGGTGCCACGGGAGGAATCGGTGCCACCGGGGCCACTGGTTCGACTGGACAGACTGGATCCACTGGAGCCACTGGTCCTATCGGAGCGACCGGGGCAAGTGGATTTAACGGTCTTCCAGGCGCAACTGGAGCAAACCGGAGCCACAGGCCCGTCTGGAAGAACTGGAGCAACAGGACAAGCCGGTGCCACCGGAAGTACTGGAGCCACAGGCCAAACGGGTTCTACTGGAGGAACTGGATCAACCGGACCAACGGGTGCTTCCGGGGGTGTTGGGCCAATAGGAGCACCTGGCAGAACCGGATCAACTGGACAAACCGGGCCTACCGGACCAACGGGAGGTACTGGGGCAACTGGTGCTACCGGTCTTACAGGAGGCTCTGGGGCAACTGGAAGCACCGGACCCACTGGAGCAGCTGGACAGCCGGGATCAACGGGCCTCACTGGACAGACAGGAGCCACTGGACCTACCGGTCCCACTGGAGGTGTCGGTGGATTCGGTAGAACAGGAGCAACTGGTCAGAATGGAGCAACCGGATCCACTGGAGCAACGGGAGCTACGGGATCTACCGGATCTCCTGGTCTTACGGGAAGATCCGGGGCAACAGGAGCTACTGGTCGGAATGGTGTGACTGGTGCAACAGGATTTGCAGGGCAGACTGGACAAAGTGGATCAACAGGAGCCACAGGAGCTATCGGAGCCTCCGGAGCGACAGGACTGACTGGCCAGACAGGTGCAACTGGCCCATCAGGTGCAACTGGTGCAGTTGGATCACCTGGTTCAACAGGTCTCAAAGGTGATACTGGATCAACAGGTGCAACTGGTCTTATGGGTGGTTCAGGATCAACAGGATCAACAGGACCGGCGGGAAGCACTGGAGCAACTGGACCGAGTGGTGCAAATGGAGGAATTGGAGCAACTGGACCCACAGGGGCTTCAGGGCTACCTGGAACTCCAGGTACATCTGGCGCAGGTGGCAGAACAGGTGCAACAGGTGCAAATGGCTCTCCAGGTTCTCCTGGAGCAGTTGGAGCTTCGGGAGGAACAGGTGGACCTGGAGCAACCGGAGCGACAGGCAGAGATGGATCGGCGGGTGCAACAGGTGCAACAGGATATATCGGAAATACAGGAGCTACCGGTCCGGTTGGAGGCACTGGTGGAATTGGAGCTACAGGATCCACAGGTCTCACTGGAGGAATCGGTGCTACTGGAGCCAACGGACGTTCCGGAGCAACAGGTGCCTCCGGAGCTACTGGACTTGCTGGACGCACCGGAGCAACTGGACAACCTGGATCTACAGGTGCTGTCGGTGCCACTGGATCAACAGGCCTAACTGGCGGTACTGGAGCAACTGGTGCAAACGGTGCAGCCGGAAATACTGGAGCAACTGGACCAACCGGTGCCACAGGAGGTGTTGGTGCCACTGGATCAACTGGTCTCACTGGACGCAGTGGTGCCACTGGAGCGACTGGACCAACAGGAGGATCAGGCGCTACTGGAGCCACTGGAAATGTTGGCAGCACTGGAGCTACCGGATCAACTGGTGCAGCTGGTCGCACAGGAGCAACAGGAGCCACTGGATTGACTGGTGGAGTTGGTGCCACCGGATCAACTGGAGCAGCCGGTAGCACTGGAGCTACTGGAGGAAGAGGTCAGACTGGAGCAAATGGAATCTCTGGTGCTACTGGAGCCACTGGATCACCTGGTGCCACTGGTCTACGGGGTAACCACAATTTATCGCCTACCCAAACCATATAGCCTCCAAATATATTGTCATTTCTGCTGTGCACTTATGGCGTAGCCAGAGAGGAACGGGGCCGCCTCCCTATTTGGGCAAGGCTCGGTCGTGAGATTCGTCCAAACCCGGTAGTAGTTGGGGAGGAATGTGGGTGGTAGTATTAGGTCGAGGAAAACGTGCCAGTCAGCCGACTTTAAAGCGTTTGAGGTGACGAGCTTTTTTGCTCATCAAGACTTTTTGGCAGAAAGGTCTGTCGGTTTTTTATAGGTCTGATTGTGGGAATACCCCCCCCCCAACCACAAAAATTCCATCTTCCAATTCCTACGCTGACACAACTTTGAAATTTTAAATTATAAGCAGAGTGTCGATTGCTCTGGCGTTCTCATTTGCTTTGTCTTGCGCTTTCTCGGTAATATTGTGATTCGCTTCATGTCGGTCTTTTAATTCGTCAGGTGCGACCGGGGCGACGGGCGTTGGCAGGACAGGTGCGACGGGTCAACCAGGTCCAGCAGGTCCAGCGGGTTCTCCCGGTTCAAATGGACTACTTGGACCCATCGGTGCAACCGGTGCCACGGGCTTTCAAGGTAAGCGTCGAACTCATCTATTATTTCTACTGATTTTTCTATGAACTGATGATTTACATTGTGAGAGATTAATTTAAAAACACGCCGCTTTTTATTTGTCAATAACTTTGGCAAATGTGAACCGATTTTCAAACTTTTTCCACTATTTGACTCAGAAATGAATGGCTGACGATATCATATATATTACAATCTTCTTAAGGTGTAGCAACCCTACATAGTAAAAAGAGTAAAGTTCCCCATGCCCGAATTCGAGCGTTGGGGCCGGTGCTAATCTCCGGTCTCTTAGGTAAACAGCGACGCAGATGGCATACGCCATTAACCTAGAGTAGGTTGCCAGCCAAACATCAAGGCCTGCGCTTTACCGCTGCATTCTTTCCCAAACTTTGTAGTTCACAGAGAGTTCAGATCTGGGCTGCCTGCTTGAGAACCACAGTTCTCGTGGAACAATGCAAGCTCTGTTGCGACTTGTCGGATGCAACCTTTATCCAGTGTTGGAGTTGTGAAATTTTAGTTCGGGGGGAGGGGTTGAGGCCTGAAATTCAATGAATGAAAGAGACTGCATGTATCCGATATGCGATTTTTGTGAGGGATGCAAAGTTAGCTGGGGTGGGGTTCACCCCCCCGGCAACTCCAACACTGTATTTATCCTATCAATGGTTCTATGATTTAAAAAGCTATATCTGTGTCAAACCTGATCTGATTTTCAAAATTTTGGATAAGTTTTGTTCCAAATACATTTCCCCACATCTTTTCAGTTCACAAAAGATAGGTTACCACTGAAAATGTTTAGCTACAGAGCTTTAAAAAATTATTTGATTGATTTTTGCGGGGGTCTGTATTACGCCAGAGAGTGGACATCCTCCCAAATTCTATGTTCTTTTGCACAGATGATTAGAAAGAGGAATAAAAATACAGGAAAAATGGTGTACACCTCTGCGTTTTAGCTTTCATATAGTCCGAGATATAGCAAGTTGAAAAAAGTCCAATATTACGTGAAAATACGCAAAAACGCTGGTTTTGGGACTTTCCCACTTGTTTAGTTTTGCCATGCAGGGTTGCTACACGCTAAAGGCGTCTTGTCACCCATTTATTTCTGAGTCAAATAGTGAAAAAAATTGAAAATCGGTTTACATTTGCCAAAGTTATGGACAAATAAAAAGTGGTGTGTTTTTCCAATGCCTCATAGTGTACAGTAGTTGTTCTTAACGAAAGAAATCTGGCGTCCTATTCGCATTGCTACATACGCCAATGTGCTGTGTTTATTTTCATAAACCCAAGCCGAACTCCCTGCCCCAAGGATATTCAAATGGCGGCCCACGGTCCAGATCTGACCCTTTAAGGAGTATGAAATATCCCAAGAAAATACGGAAATGAAAAACTCTTTCTAATGTTTACTGAATAATTTTAATGTCTTGTTTTCAACTGACCAGTCTTCTAAATCTAAAAATATATTTACCTTGTCGACGGCCACCAGCCATAAAAAAATTTGTCATTCATGAAATTGAATAGAATACCTTTGCCCAGTGGCGTAGCGAAGAGGGGGCGTTTGGGAGTTAAAACCGAGAAGGGGGAGCGACCAACATTTTTTTATTCGGATCACTAAATAATGTACGCGCTCGTATACCTATATACCTTATAAATTCCAATCAATTATTTAACAAAGTTCAATAATAGCTGACGAGCCTTTTTGTGCTTGCCAGAATTTTCCGAAGTTAGGAATCATGGAAACCATAACTCCCTTCGGAAAATCCTGGCTACGCCACTGCCACTGCCGTTTTCTAAGTCACGAGAATTTTTGGTTGTAATATCCCCTCTGATTAGAAGTCAAACTTTTGGGGTGGGAGGTATCAGATCTCGACTCAGTCTTTTCGTGACAGCAACCACTGATTCCATAGTAAGTCAACCGTTGTTGAACTCTGACCTTGTCTCTCAGGTGCAACTGGTTTGGTCGGGGCTACCGGCGGAATCGGTGCCACCGGTGCCTTTGGAAACACAGGTGCAACTGGAAACATAGGTGGTACTGGATTGACCGGTAGGACAGGAGCGACAGGAGTACCGAGCTACGGGATTGCGGACGTACCGGGTTTACGGGATTGTCCGTTGGGCAAACCGGCTTTATCGACAGGTTTACTGGGGTGGGTATTGTTGGTCCAAAACCTGAAAGCTTTGTCACTTTCTGCCTGCATAGCGGTCATATTTACAGTGGATACGAAACATTTCGATTTTGCTCAATCTTGCGCCAATCTGCATCCTTCTACGGTTGTCAAGTTCTTTGTTTCCAGATCTTCTTTGACGTTATCCATCCATCTTTTTCTTGGTCTTCCTCGCCCTCTGTCTCCTTCTATTTTGCGTTTGTGCAGTTCCCGTTCGAGTATGGGACTACCTTCTTCTACCTTTACGTCTAATACTTTGTAGGCCCATCTATTGTTGTTCATTCTTTCAACATGTCCAAGCCAAATTAATCTCTCTTCGCGTACTTTATCGATGATTGTTTCTGTGGCTCCTGTCTGTTGCCTGATGTCTTCATTTCTCAATTGTTGATATTTGCTTATTCCATTATTTTTCTTAGACAGCTCATCTCTGCAACCAATAGACTTTTTTCGTCTGATTTTTTTAGTACTCAGGTTTCCAATCCATACAAAATTTGAGATATTACTAATGTATTATACATACAGTTTCATCTTTGTATTCAAGGTTACAGGTTTTTGTTCCTCCATAATGTTCTCATTCTTTTGTGTGTTATCCGTCGCTCCTGAGTATTCCTCCAACATACTTGAATGTTTCAATTTTTCCAATATCCAACCATTTAATACTATTTCTGCTTTATCGTTGCCTTCCCTCGGATAACGGATATAACATACTAAATTTTACAGACCGATACGTACGTTATAACGAAGTTCTACTGCAAAAACTCACCTTTGTAAATGCAGGTGGTACCGGTGCGACCGGAATTCCAGGCCCACAGGGAAGCACAGGTGCTAATGGAAGAACTGGAGCGACCGGTATTGCAGGTGCCAGTGGATCGACAGGACCAACCGGACCCATTGGTCAGACTGGAAGCACTGGACCCTCAGGTGATGCAGAGATTTATCCACCTGTAACATTCAGTTATGGACATGTCGTTGAATCTGTAGCAAATCACCACAACAGTGTTATATATAATTTTCTACGGCGATATGAAAACGATGATGATAGGCGATATAATAATAATAATAATAATAATAATAATAATAATAATAATAATAATAATAATAATAATAATAATATCTGTAGTACATTGGTAGTACTTTTACCGTATGCACAAGCCAAGACCATTTAATAACTTGCGTTTAGTATCTTGGCTCCATATCCCTTTTATAATACATAAGACAGCTGGACGAATTTAGTGCTTCAGTTTTCCTAATACTAATACTAATTCTAATAATAAATAATAATGAAAAATATATAGTATTAATAATGAATAAATAATAATAAATTATTTTAATAAGTGAGCGGATTAGTGATTTAAAGACTAAACATGATAGGTGTGTTTTTTTAATAAATAATATCGTGAAACCAAATATTGGAAGATTGCTGCTTTCAAACACTAATGATTCGGAGTTCACTATTTTACCATTTTACCATGAGTTAATCTGTTCAATTGTTTGTTGATGGTAGGTGCAAGCGGAGCAACCGGGCCTCAAGGCGCAACTGGAAATACTGGAACACAAGGAACTCCGGGTGCAACCGGAAATACCGGTGCAACCGGTGCGCAGGGTTCACAGGGAGCAACGGGTGCTACCGGATCAATTGGTCCAATTGGTGCGCCAGGTGTGAATGGATTATCAGGTAGAACAGGTGAGCGAAAGGTTGATCCTACAACCATCCATAAATAATTGTCAGGAACGTCGCATTTCCTTCATGAACACATTACGAGGTATAAGAAAAGAGCCATTTGGACTAATGAGACCAGAAGTTTAATATTTAAAGTGGCTACTTATATATTAAAGTGGCTACTTATATATATATATATATATATATATATATATAACAACAACAACAACAACAACAATAATAATAATAATAATAATAATAATAATAATAATAATAATAATAATAATAATAATAATAATAATAATAATATAGTATATTGATATTATGAGAATTATTTAGCGTGATACGTGTCACTGGACAAAATGCTAGAACGTTTACATAAAATATAATATATCGTAAAGCGTTTTCCTGAATGAAATTTGGTAGAAAAAAATAGCCTAGCCTATCCGTGATTTTTGACGGGCATATAGCGAGTAATAATATATTGTGCAATAATTTGTTTCCTGAAGAATTCTAATCAATTCGAAAACCATTTACACTGTATAGGAGCCACCGGAGCTATTGGAGCCACCGGATCGACAGGTTCAACAGGACCAGTCGGTCTGACAGGAGCAACAGGTCCACAAGGTATTCAAGGTGTAGTTGGACCTGTGGGACCTTCCGGTGCAACAGGAGCCGTAGGTGCGACTGGAGGAACTGGAGGCATCGGTGCTGCAGGAACACCTGGTAATAGCCTTTTCTCTTTGACTTAAAATTTTGCTATACTTTGTATCGTTTCACTCATAACACTATTATAACGTGATATGAGCGCAACGATACAATATAGATAAACAGAAGGATAGAAAAGTCAGATAATAGTAATAGTTTTGCATGTTTGCCAATTTTATCATTGCAAAGAATTGGATTACACTAACTCGTTTTCGTGTCTTATTTTTTATCTGTACGGATCCCAAGTTTTTAAATACTGAAAATATAAATGGTGTCTCCTTGTATACAAATGTATACCTTTAAAAGCTGTACTTTCAATACACTACGGTCGGACCCTTTGTCCCAGGATTACATATATTCCGTGGTGGTACGGCTCCGCCTGGTCGGGCGCAGTCTTTGTAATCAGAGATACGCGTTAATGGTCTTGAATAGCGATCAACACAAATTATACATTTTAAAAAGCATCCTGTGTTCAGAGAAATATCGCAGAAACAAATTTCACAGACTTTGATCCGGCTCTGTACTCCGCCGTTTATATAGGGCCTACACTCAGTGATATTTTTACACCCCTTAACACCTCCCAACACCTCCCCAATTTGAGGGGTCGACACCCCCAAATTTGGTAATATGACAATGGTATGCATACAAATTGCATACTAATTAGCTACGGACATCCTTCCCCAATTTGAGGTCGACACCCCTCCAAATTCACAATCCTAGAAATATCCCTGCCTACACTGCAACACTGTTAACCATTAAGCTTATGTAGTCCTCGTAATCAAATCTATCTACGACTTCGTACGCTTGACTCGACCTCTTACTCTGACCAAATCCAAAGGCAGCAAGGGCGAGGTCCCGCGCGCATGTCCTTGTTACATCCCGGTGTGACTCCAGCGCCTCTATCGACCGCTGTATATTACAGTCGTAAGTTGCTTAGCGCAGAAAGTGAATATCTATATTAGACCGAGTGACTGCGCTTCGTCGCTGTAGGCTGTAGCCCCAGTTTCGTTCCAATACGAATTCTGATTCTACATCTTAAGGTATATTGTAGCGTGCATTTTGATCTTATTCCAGGTCGCACCGGAGCAACGGGGGCTAGTGGCGCAGCGGGGCCGGCTGGAAACACGGGCAGCACCGGTCCAACTGGTCCGCAGGGAAACATCGGACCAAGGGGACCGACAGGGGCGACCGGTGCCACTGGAGTCGGCAGAACCGGAGCCACTGGTGCCAGTGGTCAAGTCGGACCGGTCGGGTCAACCGGGTCGACAGGACCCCAGGGACTCCAAGGGGCCACTGGACCGACAGGACCAATAGGCCTTCAAGGTATACATTCAGATCAAGGGTATCACGAGTACATAGAATAGATTAACGCATATGTTATATGCTGAGTGTACAATAACAAGGTTATAATAACAGGGCTTGTATCGTAACCACTTTCTTCCCACCATTCTAATAATAATAATAATAATAATAATAATAATAATAATAATAATAATAATAATAATAATAATAGGCCAATGTTTGGACACGTGACTAGAATGGGTGAAGAAAGACTGATTTTGAGAGCTCTGCGCGGTCATATTGAAGGAAAGAGAAGTAGATGAAGAGAACCTAAGAGATGGATAGATAATAATATAAAAGAAGATGACGGAGAAACAAAATCTGAACCCAGAAGATGCAACACACATGACCAGAGACAGGGAGACCTGCATGGAGCCATCTCGTATCAAATTCATCGTAATCATAGATGATGGAAGACAAAGAAGAAGAATAGCAGGGCTTAGAGTGGTTCCGTAGGATCTGCTCTGTATGAGAACCACTATATGTTTCACCCGACCATTCATTCACATTATGGCGTTACTGTGTGATCTCACTCTTTACCCTCTTCTCGTCTAGTATGTTTCTTCCTGTATTTCCCTTCCTTGTCCTCCTGTTTTTACACTGTACAAGTGTACATGCTTTACATCTGCAAATAACAAAACTTGCAGTTTATGTTAATTCTATTTGCAGATTAGTATATACTATATATATACATATATATGTATATATATATATATACTAGAACGATGCTATCGCTCGCGCTCGCTTCGCTAGTGCAGGATAATACTAATCCAATACCTATACCTAATACCCAATCATTGAATTCATGCTGAACAACATTTCAATGATCGCCACCTAGCCAAGCTCTGCGCCACGTAATAATTAGGCCTATGTACGTTAAAATCACGCAACTGTGGCCATTTGTGACGCTGTACACGTATTTTTTGTGTACGTTAAAATGTACGTTAAGATCCTCAAGCTACGAACAATTGTTACCAATAGCAACGTCGTCGCACGCCCAGCCCTCTGACGCTGCAATGACTCGACTAAATCAATAGCAACGTCGTCTTCGAACATCGTCCACCAACGCATCGCGACGTAAGGACTAAGCGGTCTAAACCGTCTACCAATAGTCAACGCTCGCCCACCAACGCCTCGCGACGTAAGGACTAAACTTCGTCTTCGAACATCGTCCACCAACGCATCGCGACGTAAGGACTAAACGGTCTACCAATAGTTAACGCTCGCCCACCAACGCATCGCGACGTAAGGACTAAACGGTCTATCAATAGTCAACGCTCGCCCACCAACGCATCGCGACGTAAGGACTAAACGGTCTACCAACAGTCAACGCTCGCCCACCAACGCATCGCGACGTAAGGACTAAACGGTCTAAAGCGTCTACCAATAGTCAACCAATCAGAATGCTTGAAGGTAACAGACAGAGAGACATACAGATAAGAATCTTAATATTATAGATAGACTCAGAGAATTATATTTTACTAGTATCTTCATCTTCATTGCGTCAAATCGTTCTAGGATTGTCAATATATTCCGTCTCAATCTTAATCTAGGGCGTTCGAAATGCCACAATAATAGTGAGCCATTTCAAACGACGCCATCACAGTCTTCCAAAAATCTCTTCTCTGTCATAAAATTTTTCAAGGATTATAGAGTTTTCACACAGAACCACTATTGCGTAATTCCGTCTTCCTTCCTATTTACCAACTATTCATTCAATGAAATGAATAATGTGCTGTTTGTACGAAGTGATGTAGGCAACGAATTCCACAGCCTGTTTAATATGTTTATTAACATTTGGAAACAACTAGCGAATGCCACTGACAGTACGAGAAGAAGGCGCATCAACAAAGAGATGTTTGTAGAGTATCTTGTGAAATGGCTACAAAGTCGATCGAGGAATGAGCCTTGTCTTAAAAGATAAATGGTTCCTTGTATCACAGGTTTTATAGACGACAAAATATTATAAATACAGCGGGTCTGACCAGACCCGTTGTTCGGATGAGGGTTAATTTATTTATAATATAACATAATATATATGAGCTGAATGAATATAATATAATATATATGAGTTGAAATATATGAATATATATATATATATATATGAGTTGTAGGCTATGTTTACTATCAATTAGGCATTAGGTTTGCTAGTTTACGGTCATTCTTCAATAAAATTATATAATCAAAAACATTTTTCGACTTTCAGGTTTGCAAGGTGCAATAGGTGCAACAGGTCAACAGGGATTGAACGGAGCAACCGGTGGAACCGGAAACACCGGAGCCACTGGAGTCATGGGACGCACTGGAGCAACGGGTGGCTCAGGAGCAACTGGACCTGTGGGCGGAACCGGTCCCCAAGGTCCCACTGGTCCCCAAGGTCAAACAGGTAAACACAACAAGTTCGATTAGCTTCGTTTATTAAGTTATATATATTTATTTCGATTTCAACATAGAATGATTTTACGCAGATTCAATAAGCGCCTTTGTTGACTATTCTATACATGCATCGCTATATAAAAAGTCCAGTGTATAAAACATATAATTATATTCTCAAATAACGATCACAGATACTGCGTACTTGTAATCGTACTTTACTGCGTAATTGTAACCGTACTTTCCTGTTTGATTTTCCAGGCAACACTGGGGCCAACGGTAGAACTGGAGCCACTGGTCAGACTGGTCCACAAGGTCCGGTTGGTCAGACCGGAGCGACCGGCGCGGTGGGAAACACAGGCGCCACGGGATTAATAGGTCCCGTCGGTGGTACTGGATCCACCGGAACCACCGGACCTCAGGGAAACACCGGATTCACGGGACCCAGAGGCTTTACCGGAGTCACTGGTCAGACGGGACCGATGGGACTGAATGGAAGCACCGGAGCCACTGGACCCAAAGGAGACCAGGGAGCCAGTGGGTACACCGGAGCGACTGGCCTACAAGGCACTTCTGGAGCCACTGGTAAGCAGCGCTGTACAAATAACGGAGCTGATCGTATCAGGTTAACTGTTATTACGTAAAATTCACGAAGAATTGAGTCGTGACCTGGAAGGCAAATATAGACTCATTGCTGATTCGCGATAGTCAATGTCTATCAATGAACTTGCGTGAGACTGATGCTTGCTAACATGCTATCGGTACGTGGCAGAGGCGGATCTAGAGGGCCCCGGGGCGGGAGTACATATGTCCACGGGCCCCGAAGTAGGGGGGCGCCAAAATCGGGGATAAGTTGGCAAAAAAGCGAAAATGAAGCAAAACACAGGCAAACAAAGCGCATCAATATAGTTGTATTGACGCCGTCCGCGCTCACATAACTAACTTAGTGGCGACCTTTTTATGCTTGTCAGGATTTTCGTGAAGTTCAAGGGGCGCTGTCAGTTTGGTTTTTCCCAGGGGGCCGGACACCCTAGCTCCGCCTCTGGTAGTTGGATTGTAATAAAGGCTTCTGTTGCTGGAGCAACGGACGACGATGCTCCCTTTGGCCGGCCATGTTGAACAATGAGACTTTCTTTACCATGTAGAGAGGTCGTATCGTGAACCGGAACCAGTGGCGGCTCCACCGGGGGAGCCAGAGGGCCCGTGTCCCCCCTATTGAGTGCCTGGCCCCCAGTGACCCCCTGTTGGGACCCTATACTTAATGCTACATACATTAAACAACAAATGGTTGCCCCCATGATTAGAAGTTGCCACCCCAACGGCCCCCACTTGCCAAATCCGAGAGCCGCCACTGACCGGAACAGTTTGAGAAACACCCTCTACGTCCAGTCTTCGTTACCATCCCCACGTAATGGATCGGCCCCATACCAGTTCAATACTTCTTCTTCTTCTTCAGGTGCTCTGTCCAAAGACAGGTTCCATACTCCAGCGTCGCCACTCCTCTCTATCTTGAGCTTTTATCTTCAGGGTTGAATACTTGTTTTTCCCCGAAGTGTCGAACATCCACTCCAGCATCGTTGTCCTTGGTCGCCCTTTCTGTGCTTTCCCATTCATCTTTCCTTCTAGTACTTCTCTTAATATGCTTGATTTTTCGTTCACTACAGTAGCGTTAAAACGAAATAAGTATTTATTAAATAGATTCTTCAGCAAACAAATAAATGTGTACACAGTTACAGCAAACACACATGACATGAAGACATAGGCCTATAGCAGAAGTGCTTCTTACAACCTCGATTCACCACGGACAATGATTCACGACTACGATTATTCACTGAAGCGACCATCGACTGGTGCAGATGTACTACTACAATGGCGCTAAAGAAGTCTACTACTACTACTACTACTACTACTGACTGTTATTTGAATGATAAACTTGCTGTTCGTAGGAGCTACAGGACCTCTTGGACCTCAAGGATTTACCGGATCGACTGGAATTCCTGGAAGGACAGGGTCAACTGGCAACACAGGTGCTACTGGACCAATTGGCTTCACCGGATCTTCCGGACTCAGGGGACTTACTGGAGCAACTGGTGAGCAATATGTTTGCGCATTAAAATATAATGCATTGTTTATATATATTCAGTGAATTTCTTCATTTCGCGGTAGGCCATATCAGTCGATATATTTGGATAATCAAATAAAATCTATCGTAGGCTATCTATCCGTCTATCTATTTGTCTATCTTCTGCCTATATTACTATTACTATTATTATTATTATTATTATTATTATTATTATTATTATTATTTTTATTGTTAGGCGGGAAGTTAGCAGAGTGGTAACAACGTTGGGCGATAGAGCAGAAGGTCGCGGGTTCGAGTCCCGCAGGAACCCCAAAGGTCGACTCAGCTTTTTTCGTGGTGGTAAAATGAGGAGCAGTGGTAAAAATCCCTGCGATAAGTCAAACAGGTACGCTACGCGATACTCTAGCCCAGTATCCGTGGCATTGCACGCCTGGCCGAGGGCTACAGAAACGGAGATCAGCGCCGCCCCATGAGCCCGTGAGGCTCGGGAAGGACTTTGACTTTTTTGACTTTGATTTATGTTTATCGGGATATGAGATTGAGATTATATTAAAGTTACTGTGTAGTGGTGATTTGACTTGCCTTTGTTGCTTGACAGGTGCTACTGGCCAACCGGGTCCGATTGGTAACACTGGCCCAGTTGGCTTAATCGGCCCAATGGGAACTACAGGAGCAACTGGACCACAGGGCGGCACAGGGGCTACAGGAATACAGGGTGGACCAGGGAACACAGGAGCAACGGGACCGCAGGGAAATACAGGACTTATGGGAAGAACAGGTATAGTGAAATTTCACATCGCAAATGTAACGATGAAATAATGAATAATATTATACTGAAATATTAGGCCTTCAGTACCAAAGCAATAATGGAACAGTGAATAATGTTACATTGCAGTGAAATATTACATTTCCAATGTAATAATGGAATAATAGATAGACCCTAATGCCGTAATAAAATGTTACATTACAAGCAACAATAATAGTTTTTCAAATAATGGATTTTAGGTTGAAAAGGTTGAAATCGTGATTAAAGAACGATTATTGATTTTAGCGACGTTGTCCTGCGTTGCACGCTGTTGTCTACGTGGTTGTTCATTTGACATTGCACTTAGGTTTCACCGGAGCAACCGGACTAATGGGAAGAACTGGAATCACCGGAGCAACCGGTCCGGTCGGTTCGACGGGAAACACCGGACCAATCGGACCTACCGGACCCACCGGAAATACCGGAGCGACCGGACTTGCAGGTGTGACTGGACCGATCGGTGCAACCGGACCGCGTGGCAACACAGGTAGGCTGCTTATTTTAACAGTGGCTCATTCAACTGTCTTTTTCGCAAACTGTGATTTTCTAATGAATATTGTCCATTTTTCTGAAACGGGTCAAAAAGTTTCGACGAGCAAAACAGGTCCCACGTGTTAATGGAAACACTTTCATTATTTATCATGTATATAGGTTTTTTGAAATTTATTACGCATTGTCAAAAAACGAAAAGGGCGCCACTTTTCTAAAAATTTCCTCAGGGGCGCGTCCGCTCTCCTGCATCCCATGGCTACGTCATTACATCAAAGATGTTTGAACTCCAAAGACTTCCGTCTTTGTCCCTTATCCATAGTGCTCAATAATGACAGATTGACACTATCTGTCAAGCAATCGCAATTGACAATATCTGTCAAACAATCTCAATTGACAATTTCCATCAAGTAATCAAAAATTAATCGTAGACAGAGAATTTAAACAAATAAATTATAAAATAAAATCTTTAAAACATTAACAGCAGAAGAATCGAATATGGACCTATATTCTATTTGAACAGGAGCCACTGGAAATACCGGAGCTACAGGGCAAATCGGGCCTGTGGGATATACTGGTGCAACTGGTAGAACTGGTGCAACAGGCATCGCAGGGCCCAGTGGGGCCACGGGAGCAACTGGCCCAGCTGGACGGAACGGTGTCACCGGTGCACCTGGTAGAACAGGAGCAACCGGAGCAACAGGTAGGGAAACAACTGATTTCTGGAAAATATTAGTAAAACATTAATAAACTCAAATACTGGGTTTGAAACTTTGATAGGTTGTCACCGCAGGTGGTGAAATAGAATAGAATAGATACAACCTCGCACTCTAGACCCCTCTTATCTCTCGATCGATTTTGTAGACATTTGACAGAGAATAGATTTCTGAAAGACTTTGTAGAGCGTCATTTCAAATGGCTCACCATTTTTCGTGGCATTTCGAATGCTCTAGAATAAAATTGAGGCAGAATATATTGACAATTCTAGTACAGTTTGACTCAGCTAAGCTGGGGACACACAAAAATGTAGTTTTAATTTGTTTAATCACTCTTCTGAATTTTGCATATCAGCCTACTGTAGCACTAGTCCTTTCATTGTCCAATGTTAAACAGGGTCTCAGTTATATAATATTTCTGTGGTCTAACTTGTCATACAAGAAACCAAACCAACTCTCTTAAACCCCTTCTCATCTCTCGATCGATTTTGTAGACATTTGATAGAGAATACATTTCTGAAAGACTTTGTAAAGCGTCATTTCAAATGGCTCACCATTATTCGTGGCATTTAGAATGCTCTAGAATAAAATTGAGGCCGAATATATTTACAAGTCTAGTACAGTTTGACTCAGCTAAGCTGGGGACACACGAAAATGTGGTTTTAATTTGTTTCATAACTCTTCTGAATTTTGCATATCAGCCTACTGTATCACTAGTCCTTTCATTGTCCAATGTTAAACCAGATCCGGTGACGATAAGTTTTTTTGCTTGTCAGGCTGTTTTTGGAGAGTTGATAACGTTTTTTTGCTTGTCAGGTTTTTCGGAGACTCGATAAATTTTTCTTAAGGGCCCGCAAATTTTTTTGTTCCGGGGCCCGGAATTTCTCTCGGCGTCCCTGCAACATCCTTATTGTTCTGTATATGATCATGCAATAATGAGAAAGGACTTTAATTGGGCCTAGTCTATGTCAAAATATCATACGATACAGAGACAGGGACGCTGGGATGCAGTTATGATGTCTGATTACTGTTGGACTCTAATGAGAGACATCCCTAACGCTAAGAATATTATTCTAGAAGTTCGAAGAGATGGAAGTTCTTCCCTGAATTTTGAACAGTAACGACTTAATAATCAATTTATAACTACTTACCTCTACCAATGTCTACTGTACATTGTATTCTACTATACTGGCTAACTTTTTGACATTCAATAATTGAGTTGTGTTTTAAAAGACGATTTTTAAAGCTTAGCAACATATTCTGGAAGAGAAATATTAACAAAAATTGACAAAAATGTTACAGAAACGCATTTAATTTAGTTATAAGGGTTAATAAGTTAATAATAATTAATAAGAGGATGTCAAGATAGAAAAAAGTGGAAATCCATGGTCGCTAACGTAGAAATACACAGCACCTAAAGAAGAATAAGGGTTAGAGTTTTCAAAATGGAATCAGCACACAAACGTGACCTGATAGAAATAACGAGTTTCGTTTTCAAATTAAGCAGTGCAAATTTGTCCTAGATCAGTTGAAAACTCTTAGACAATTTTCAAAAATTGAAAATGCTGTGTAAAAAATAATATAATTGGACTTTAAGTAAGTAACTAAGTAAAATCTTGTGAAGTTCTATAGCGATTGGGAAAACAGATAGGCCTATCGTAATAGAGGTAGTTGCTTATTCCTAATCTGCCGTTCAAAATAGCTGTCCGCCGAGCAAGGTCCAGTAGTTCCATTGCATTAGTTCAATCAGTCAATCAATCAATAAACTTCTATGGCGTCACCACAGTATCATAATGCACATAGCATCAGTCGATCGTGCACCAAATCCAATACGAATTAGAGCCAGGTCAAGCCGGAGAGCAATCTAAGGGAGATAGGCCAAGCCAAACAGGTACGTCTTATTATGACTTGGTCTAAAAGATTATAATGTGCTAATTAGTTGAGTAGGATCTGTCCTGTGTTAGAACCATTAGTAGAACCAGTGGTACTCAAGAAGAACTCTAAGTTGTATGAAGTACTGCTTGAAGTACTGAAGTATTAAGTATCGCTGATTATATTATGTTCCAGAAGTTTCTATGAATCCTTTCAGGTCCCCAAGGTCCAACCGGTTCCACCGGAGCAACAGGACAAACGGGCAGTACGGGCTTCACCGGACCAACGGGAGGCACTGGACCAATTGGAAGCACTGGACCCATCGGGCCGGCAGGTCCTATGGGAAGGACAGGTGCAACTGGGGCCTCCGGATCTTCCGGTATTCCAGGATCTCAAGGATTCACTGGAGCAACTGGAATCGGTAGAACAGGTAACTACAAATCAAATCCGTTTATTGGTATCAAATAACAAATAACAAAATAAAAATTGTAAATTGTAAAATCCAAATGATAATCTCAGAAACCTACGTTATTGGGTATAGAGCAGAGGATTAACATTGATGATGAGACGCTAAATGGAAAGGCACCCGAAGGAGAGAACTAGTTCTCTGGTGATAAATCTGTGTCTTCTAATAATGTAAATTCTAAGATTCTGATATTTGCACATCACATTTATTCTGTTTGAAAGATGACGGGTTTCTTAGAACTTCTATTCATGCAACTGCACAGAGTATTGGAGCTATCGTTTAATATAATCAGTATATATGTACATGCGTCACTTACCTGAATCGAAAGTCTGCCCTTAGGTGCTACCGGTGCTACTGGATCACCTGGCCCTTTCGGATCAACCGGAAGAACAGGAGCAACTGGAGCAACTGGAATGGCCGGTGAGAGGGGAAGAACCGGATCTACAGGACAGATTGGAGCACCGGGATCAACTGGTGCAACAGGTAGTTATCACATAGCTTTGTGTTCCTATCATCACACTGACTGACGCAGAGTCTGAATGAATGAATGAATGAATGAATCAATGAATAAATCAATAAATCAATAAGTCAGCATGATTTCCATATTTTGATCTGTATGCCTTTGACGCTTCACTTTATCGCCGGAATAATACATGTGTTTCGGAATTCAACTTCTAATTTACGTGAGTTTTGTGAATTTTACAAATAATTCTGCAATTTAATATTTTAAATATCGAACAGAATAGTCAAAAACGACTCGTTTTTGTGCTTTTGTCAAATAGATTACTCGAAGCTTGAATATAGAATTTAGAAATGTGACGAAATACTGTAATATCAGAAATTGTGTTAGATTGATAAGTAATGCAGCGCTATACAATGTAAACTACTTCGTCTCAAAATTTGATTCAAATGTGTGTGAGTCTGCTTTTGTTTGAGCTTTTGAACCAGTCTTGCAGAAACGTTCCAAAAACTGGATATACACTGTAACAAAATGTATTTGGTGGTGATTTCAGGTTTTGGTGCCACTGGAGCCACAGGTGGCATAGGTCGCTCCGGAGCTACTGGCCCTACGGGAGCCGGAGGTCCGATAGGAAGGACAGGAGCCACTGGACTTGTAGGACCACCAGGACCATCTGGGACCTCTGCAGGTGTGCACAGCGAAACTCTTCTCACCGTTCTCTGTCTAACATTTTCGACTGTCTAAAGATTTAGTCACAAGAATAATTGTGGTTTTATTGAACACAAATTCTTAAATAAATTCAATCTCATTTACTCGCCAAAATATCAGCGTTTCTTCGTCACAGAAGAGTTTAGTTAGTTGTTAAACGTGATTTTTTGATTTTCAACGTGCTTTTTTGAAAATTGGATTTAAAATTTAAAGTTGGTTTCTCGCACCTCAGGCACATGCTTCACTAACGAATGCGAATATGACAACGGTCAGTGCTCGCAATACTGCATCGACACCTACGACAGCTACTACTGCGGCTGCGAAAAGGGATTTCGTCTGGCTCCAGTCGACTACAGCTGCCCATGTTAGCTATCGTCAACTTTTTTGACATGACAGGACATCTTTATTTCTTTCTCCATAATTTCTCCACAACTTACATAAAATATAAACAAAATAACATGTACATAAGCCCAGTGTTTATTCTAGGCCTTCTTTGGAGGGGAATTCCCCCCCCCCCAAAGTTTGAAAATTCCCCCCCCCCTCAAAGTTTTTTAGATGTTGGCTGGGGGAATGGAAATTTCCCCCAAACGTGTGGAAACTCAAACCTTGTCCCCCAAACATTTCAAAATCCCCCCAATGTCAAGGGGCTAGAATAAACACTGCATAAGCCTATGTACTTATCTAAAAATAGACTGGTCATTTTAATCTGTTTCAGATTCTGCGGCTTGTTCTACGGTCAAGAGTGACGTCGTCTTCGTTCTGGACACTTCATATACAGTCTGTTCGCCGGGACAGCAGACCTGTTCCAACTGGGTCAACGTGCTTAGTCTGGTTAAGAGCATCGTCGGCAAGATGAACATCGGTCCAAACTGGACTAAGGTCGGGCTGGTGACTTTCGACTCCAGCGCCCGCAGCATCTTCCAGCTCAACACGTATGCCTAGTAAGAGACCGCTTCTAAGTTGAAACACACAATATAAAATAACTCAAAAATCGGATTCTCTCATTAACCCCTTAACTGGGTGCCCCGAGTAACGCTCGTCCATTTTACATTGAGTTACAAATAGTTGTCCAGTTAAGGGGTTAAACAGGATTTCAGAATTCTTCTGTAGTTAAAAGAGAGGCGCGCTTTAAAGCTAATGCTTCATGAATTATTGTAAATGGAGAACAGAGCCGCTTTAAGAAATTTGGGGCCCTACTCATTTTGAAAAGGAGAGCAGCAGGCATTTTAAAAAGTAGCGACGACCTTTTTAAACAACTAAAAACGGTAATGACCTTTCTTCTTTTAGGCGCCTAAAACGGTGACGGCGATGACTTTTTTGCGTGTCGGACTTCTTTCTTTCTGGCATCAGAAAATGGGAAATAATTGCACATTATCAAGCACTGGAAAAGCACTTTTTCCACAGTCCGCCGTGGCCAATCCTTGTTTCGCGTGAGCCTAGGCAAGTGCCTACCATGCCTATGCCTTAAAACGGCCATGACTGAGAATTATGTCTGCTTGGTTTTCTGAGTATCAAACACAACAGCCGCAGCGGATAAACAGAAGTTGGAATAGAGGGATGCATGAGTAACAGTGGTTTCAACACAGGAGAAATCCTAATAAGCCACTTAAAATACAGCCATGGGCGTCCGGAGGGGGTGCAAGGGGATGCAATTGCACCCACCTGGAAAAATTGTGGACATAATGAAAAAGTAAAATTACTTGTTTCTTTCATCACAAAACCTTGTTTTGCACCCCCTGGAAAAAGTTTTCATTTCTTTCGTCACAAGACCCTGTTTTGCACCCCCTGTAAAAATTTCTGCGGACGCCCATGAATCCAGCTATTGTTATTTTTTTCCATCATCGTTATTTTTATACTGATTGCAGTAGAGTATGTGACCCATTTCCGTTGTTTTTGTGCTACAGCATCGATTCTCTGCGACAGGCGATCGATAGTGTTCCATTCGGAAACGGTGCCGCATCGTTGTTGGCCCAGGCCCTTCGCGAGGCAAGAACCAACCAGTTCACCGCCCAGAACGGCCAACGGCTCGGCGTCGAGAACATCATTATCGTCATCACCGACGGCTTCGAAGACAGGGCGGCCGCCGTCAACGAATCGATCCTGGCCAACGAGGCCGGAATAACCGTCCTGGTGGTCGGCGTCGGTCAGCGGGTCAACCAGAGCGACCTGCGCGGCGTCTCGTCCCGACCACAGCAGCTCAACCAGAGCTACTTCCTGACAAATGACTTCCAGACCCTGCTGTCCTACGACGATCTCCTGGCCTCCAGGACCTGCATCGCCGCCGCCCAGAGCGACTGCACTAACAAGGTCATGGACCTGGTGTTCATGCTCGACGGCTCGGCGTCCACCGGGTCCGGAAACTGGGCGACAAGGCTCGGCTACGTCGTCGACCTGGTCAACCAGTTGACCATCGGTGACACTGCCACACGGGTCGGGGTCGTCACGTTCGCTGACTTCGCCACTGATCAGATCCTTCTGAATTCGCACAACAGCAAAACCGCCCTGGTCAACGCTATCAGAAGCCTTCCGTTGTTCAACACTAACGCCATTAACATCCACGCCGCCCTACAGCTCATGCGGGTCGTTCTGTTCACCGCCGCATCGGGCGACAGACCCGACGTTCCGAACGTGGCCATCCTGGTCACATCTGGATCCTCGACGATCAACGCGGGTCAGGTCATCAACGAGGCCGTGCTGGCGCATCGAGCGGGTGTCACGATCCTTGCCATCGGTGTCACGTCCAGTCCCAACGTCAACGAGCTGTCAATGATCTCGTCGCATCCTCACCTGCAGTATCACCAGTGGTGGACGGCGTCCAGTTATGACACCAACGCCAACGTTATCACAAACTCGATTTCAGATGAAATCTGTCGACCTACCCTAGGTAAACGATTCGATCTCTCGCTACAGATTTTCATAAAATTGATATCTTATTTCCCTTTCATCATCACCACGACTATTGTCATCATCAGTATCACCACTGTCACCACCACCATCATCATCGCCATAATAGTCATCATTAATATCGCTTCATCATCAGCTGAATCATAAGCATTACCTGCATCATCATCATCATCATCATCATCAGCTTCGTCGTCGCTGTCATCATCATCGTCTACGTCAACATCATCATCACCACCATCATCATCACAATCAACATCATCACCACTACCATCATTTCGTCGTTTTGTCATCGTCATCATCATCATCATCATCATCATCATCATCATCATCATCATCATCAGGTTCACTGTCTTGAACCAGGCTCATCAGTATTCTATTTTTCCATTCTTCTTTTATATAAGTTAAACAAACTTATTCTGGATATTCTATTACTTATCATGAAACTCCTCAACCCGGGCTTGCCACCGGCTATGGTGGAGTTGAAGCTACATTTTGGTGTATTTTATTTTCATATTAAAATACTAGACGCCAATCAATTAATGATAGGACACTGTCATAGGCCTATCTTATGCCAATTAGGTAATCTTTGTATTTCTAAACCCTATGATGTTATGCACTGTAATGCAAGTTCTGTTGTAATGGTTTTCTATTATCTTTTCTTCTGCTTAGAACTCTACTGCAGACAAACCGAATTCGGAGGCTATCAGTGCTTCTGTCCGTTGGATGCTTGTGACATTTTGCCTGTGAATGGTACCAAATGCGTCGGTAGGTGGCTAACACTCACAAATGTATTTTAGATTTTAGTTGCCAGGGTGTTCCCTCCTTCACCTGGAAGGTAATCTGGCGAATTTCACTCTACCAACCGTTTTCCGATTTTGGCATTTTTGTGTGACATTTTGATTGTTAAAACTATCAATAAGATCTACAACAATCTTGAATGAAAAGATTTTCAAATCATAGGATCACATAATATTCTAAAGAGGGGTAGGAGCGGATAAGAAACGTGTGGGGTACGGGTATGGCCATCTCGTTTCGTTTTCCAGTTAATATCCGAGCAATTTGTCAATGATGAACTCTTTACATGTACAACGCTGCCAACGAACTGTCTAGAGTACGGTTGCTGATGTTGTTGAGTTGTTGAGAACTGATCTGGTTCGTAGTTAAGCAACATTGGACCTGCCCTATAACATGTGCAAGATGGGTCTTAGTCCCAACATGATTGATAAAGGTGGAAAAAGGAAAAGTGAACATATAAGGGCACAGGTGTTGTACTAGCTTGACGATACACCCCTGTCTCTCCATCTCTTAATAGTTAAGTTACATTCGGTTTCAAACTTCTTTATTGCTCGAGACAGTTACCACGTTTAACGAAGTTAGTTCGTTAACTACAACGACCCTCGTCCCTCTCCAAGTCATGCGTTTATAACAGCGTTTTTCTAACCGAAACTGCATAGCAGACACTTTGCATGTCCGTTATTATAAATTACACCTTCTCCCATACAAAATAATTGAGGCAATCATTCTATAGTGCGAACTAATTAAAACAATTATACCAACGTATACAAAATAATTAGGTCAATGTTTATTCTAGAGCACAAACTAATTAAGCCAATTAGCCTACACCAACATTCTTTGTTCGAGAGATGGAGAGAGAGAGAGGGTTGTATCGTCAAGCCAGTACAACACCTGTGCCCTTATATGTTCACTTTTCCTTTTCCCACCTTTATCAATCATGTTGGGACTAAGACCCATCTTACACATCCATCGTGACCCTTTGCTAAATTCACCCACATCAACGTACCCTTGGCACATGAAACTAACTCGTGTTCATCGTCTGAAGCAAGATTCGACCCTGTCTATTATACGCATTTGATTTCCGATGAAACAATATGTACGTATCATACGCATTTTTGCGTTTGCATACGGTAAAATTTGTGTACGTGAACATACGTTGCCCCACAGTATTACCATAACGGAGCAAATGATAGAGAACCACGAAAGTACTGTATGTCCGATCTTTACGCCATCGCCAATCTATTCTTTCGTGCAATACGCGTATTCTATTTTTTAACATAAAATACGTATAATACGCGTATTTTGTTGTGGGACCTAACGTTTGGTGGTCGTATCTTGGTCTGAAACAAAGCATAACAGTCGTTTAAAGAGCGCTTCTTGAAATAATTCTTGCATATATCCAGTGTTTAATCTAGGCCATTTTCGGGGGAAATTTATATTTCCCCCCGGAAATTTTGGCATACTACATGGACTAACAGCAGCCCCTGGCAGAATTCCGCCGGCTTTGTCAGTTTTCCCCGGCTTTGTCAGTTTCCCTCCGGAGTCCAGCAGTCTAGATTAAACACTGCATATATCTCTTCTAGACTTGGACGAATGTGCCGTCAACAACGGAGGCTGTTCGCAGGTCTGTAACAACACCGACGGTAGCTTTAGATGCGACTGCTTTTCTACCGGATTCCGACTCTCTACGGACGGAAGAACATGCAATGGTATGTACAGCACTTAAGTCAAAATATGGTGGGTTGGGTTGGGTCAGAAAAGTCATGGTTTAAGAAATTGTAATGTATTACGGTGGGTTGGGTTGGGTCAAATAACCACATTGACGGCATGGGTTGATTTGGGTTGAGTTTGGTTTGATATTCGACGGGTTGGATTGGGTTCTAAAATGGATCCATTGACATCTCTGTGGCACTCTCAGAGAAAGTGCGACGACCAGCACAAAATACGCGGAGTAGGCCTAATTAATTTATTAATTCATGTTTTCTTCAATGGTAATAATTATTAATCAATCATTTTGTTGTTGTTATTATTATGAGCAGATATTAACGAGTGTGTGGTAGTTCCTCAGGCTTGTCCAGGCGGTTCCACCTGTATCAATGCCTACGGCAGCTACTATTGTATCGATAGCACCGGAAAAGTCATCCGTAAGTCTAGAGACGTTCAATATTAACTATCTACCGTACCATCAGCGCCACCTAACGACTACTTGAGAGACTACGTATAAAAGACTTCTATACCTTAACTATTCTTTATTATTGGACTTCAGGCTCATCTACCTTTAGCTATAATAATAATTTCATCACAGTTACACATCATGGCCATAATGTGAATGAATGGCCAGGTGGAACACACAGGTTCTCACACGGGGCAAACCCTACTGAACCACTCTAAACCTTGCAATTATTATTATTGTTATTGTTATTATTATTATTATTATTATTATTATTATTATTATTATTATTATTATTATTATTATTATATAATTTACTAAAGGTTTCAGTTATTTGAGGATTCCGTGTTTGCATATATATAGTTTCAGAGACCTCTCCCCAGGTCGCCTCCGATCAGCTCAACTCCGGGGCTTCCTCTCAGCAACAGTCGCTCCGGTCGGCCGACTCCCTGACCATCGGCCTCGTCGCCGCCGTGGCCGTCCTCGTCACGGCCCTCGTCGCCATCGGCGTCGCCCTCGCCGTCCGTCTCCTGCGAAGGCGGAACCAGGACAGGGACTTCTCGCAGCAGCGGCGGACGGCCCAGGCGACCCGATCGTTCGACAACTGCGGATCGGTGAACTCCGACGACGATAGCGTCGACACGACGTCTTAGAAGAACAACATTCCGTCTTCTATGTCGCGGTGCTCCATATACCAAAGCGATCATACTCAACAATTTCTCTCTCTCCCATCCCTCCCTCTCTCTCTCTCTCTCTCTCTCTCTCTCTCTCTCTCTCTCTCTCTCTCTCTCTCTCTCTCTCTCTCTCTCTTGATACCTCAAAAATCAAATGCATCACCGCAGGTCCTTCTGAAAAAAAGGGCCAGTTGATAGGGGCATAGCGACGGGGCGGTATACCGGTACATAAATCCCCCCTCCCCCAAAAAATCAGACTACCTTAAAACTCTCTCTCTCTCTCTCTCTCTCTTGATACCTCAAAAATCAAATGCATCACCGCAGGTCCTTCAGAAAAAAAGGCCAGTTGATAGGGGCATAGCGACGGGGCGGTATATCGGTACATAAATCCCCCCTCCCCCCAAAAAATCAGACTACCTTAAAATTTTTAGTGCGTTTTTAAGATTTTCAACGTTTTTTTTCAGATTTATACCCCCTCCAAATCAGTTATACCCAGTGGCGTAGCCAGGATTTCCGGAAGGGGATTTTGAAAAAAAATTCGTCAATAGCCGCCAGGGGGGTTTCACCCAAAAAATTGCCAAAAATCGCCTCGAAAAATAAAAATTGCATGAGAATACATTAAAATTTTGTTCGCCGTCCAAGGGGGGATTTAACCCCAAACCCTACCCGTGGCTACGCCACTGGTTATACCCCCAAATCAAATTCCTGGCTACGCCTTTGCCGGTTGAGCCACTTGACCCGGGCCTCTGCTTAAAAGTTGTCTCAAAATAATAGACCTATGTAAAGTAAAATTAATTTCTGTAAATACTCTATAGTTTATAGTGTTATCTAATTTTGCTTACCCGGATTCACAATTTTAAAAAATTATCTTAGAGCTCTATATTCGTATTAGAACCATAACCCTAAAATGTGCAAATAGTCCGGGCTTCTGTAATGAAGTTCTCCAGCAAATCCAACTCAAGTTCCAAACTTCTATTGCCAATGGAAAACGACAATGGAGGGTTCTTCCACAATAATTTTTGCGATTCAAAATAATCAGGGCCGGCCTTAGGTTTTGCGGGGCCCTGGGCGAGACGCTAAGAAAAATCATGACAAGCAGAAAAAAGGTTATCGACAATAATCGCGGGTCTCTTCGACGTACGCTAAGAAAAATCGTGACAAGCAGAAAAAAGGTGGTCGACAATCGCCGCGGGGCCTCTACAGGCGCGGGGCCCTGGGCAAGGGCCCGGTTTGCCCAGGCTTAAGGCCGGCCGGCCCTGAAAATAGTCCTTCGATATAACTCGTGTAGGTGACCTTCAATAACAATTCCTTTGTGGTCCAACAATACAGTATACTTGTCGATGTCTCGTGTTTCGCCAATCAGCTTAAAGTAAACTCAAATACTACGGTCCGCGACAACTGGGTACCGCCGATTGGGCCCCGAACAACTGGGTCCGGCAACTGGTGATGATGATGATGATGATGATGATGATGATGATGATGATGATGATGATGATGATGATGATGATGAAAAGAATCTACAGATCTAAATTAAACTATTGTACAAATTTTGGGTGACTAAGTAATATGTTTATAATTAAGCCAATTTAGCTAGTAAGTAATTACCCAATTACCTGAAATAACACGCTTAAGGGTCCGACTCCTTCAATGAACAGAAGAGGTCAGAATTGTTAGTGAATGAGATAGTCGTCCTGTTCTCGCTGTTTTCTCAAAAAGTTGGCACAGTGGTCTCAATAATTATGTCCCACCACAGGCGTTTCCGGGACGCTGCTCTATTATTAGTTCCAGTGGCGGCTCCACCGGAGGGGGCCAGAGGGGCCCGTGCCCCCCTACTGAGTGCCTGGCCCCCAGTGCCCCCCCAGTTGGGACCCTATACTAATTGCTACATACATTAAACAACAAATGGTTGGCCCCCATGATTAGAAGTTGCCACCCCAACGGCCCCCCCACTTGCCAAATCCTAGAGCCGCCACTGATTAGTTCCAGGTGTTTTCACGACCGTGTCTTGAAGCAGCTCACCTGCCTGAAGTCACCTGTGCGCAGGCGCCAACGACACGTGGAATTCCGACGTTTTTAGTATATTAGTATTACTTTGTCTGCGCAACTGTGTTGTGCGTAACCGTTAATAATCTTCGACGTCTTTGTGGTCGTTCCTCGGAAACACAAAAGACGCGCCTAAAGATTCAAAGGAATTGAACGAATCTGTCTTCGTCGTTCACGAGTGGCCACCGAGGCAAAGCCTTTTGCTTAGAGCGCCAGCCGCTGCCTGCCCTGCCCTGCCCTGCCCTGCCCCCACCCCCCTACGCCCCGTACTGCGACCCGAGTGGGTGACCACTAAAAAATTCGGAAGTCGCAAATAATGGACCCGGCGGACAATAACCTCGTGACCATTTTCTCTCCGAGAAAGACCCGGTCATAAAAGCGCCAACACGAATGTGATAAGAATGAGATAAAAGAAAGAATCTCTCTATTCAAGGAATTCGATTCGCAATAAAGCAAATAATGAATCGTGCAGGACCGTCAATATAAAGTTGCCCGCGGCAGAGTGAGGTGGGGGTGGGGTGTGGTGGGGGAATAGTCCACACTGGTCGAACCCAGACTTTGACCGGTTCTGATGCTGCCCCCCTCTTGCACACCCGGCGAAACTTTAATCCTAACACAATCATGGGCGTACCCAAATATCCTAAACTATCCAATTAAAGTATCCAAGTTTCAAAACATCGAGTTGAGAACAGCAAATGAGGGCGTCAGCAAATTCTAAAAATCTAAAGATTACGGTTCGTTGAAACTCTTGACAACAACTGCCCTGTATTTAGTTCATGGTAAGCTCAAAGACAAAGAGACAAAGGAGAATATAGTAATAAACCTACAAGAGGACAAGAGGGCAAAGAATGAGATTACACAGCAAGACCCTAATGTGAATTAATGGATTGGTGGAACATAGTGGTTCTCAACAGTGTTTTATCCAGGCCTGTTAGTGGGAGACCCCCTCAAAAAACCTCAACCCTCGCAGTTTCAGCACTGACACAAATATTTTGCATTGAACTATGTCTCTTCCCCTCCAGCCAAGTCAATCCCCCCCCAACCAAAAGCCTGGAGTCTGGATAAAATGAATAAAACACTGGTTCTCACACAGGGGTAAAAAGAACCAAGTGAGTAAATCTAGACTCTGTTTATTATTATTATTATTATTATTATTATTATTATTATTATTATTATTATTATTATTATTATTATTATTATTATTATTATTATTATTATTATTATTATTATTAGTAGTAGTAGTAGTAGTAGTAGTAGTAGTAGTAGTAGTAGTAGAAGTAGTAGTAGTAGTAGTAGCAGTAGTATCATCATTATCATTATCATTGTCATTATCATCATTATTATTATTATTATTATTATTATTATTATTATTATTATTAATACCATTATTATTATAAATGATGTCAATCTAACAAGCAAAAAATTTTGACTTAAAATTACTGTAACCCCAAGAAAACAAACACCATGGCTGTCATCAGAAAAGGAAAGGCTTAAATTTAAATAACATTAGAGAATGCCACAGTTGAATAAGTCGAAAGTTTCACCTATGTTCAGTGGCGTAGCCAGGATTTTCCGAAGGGGGAGGGTTACAAACGATCGTTCCCCAACTTTGGAAAATCCTGACAAGCCAAAAAAATAACTAAATAATATGGTCGTCACTTACATGTATTATTTACATTGTTTTCCTTTAGTTAAGTTAGTCATATAGCTGTACAGTTTGAACGCGGGCAGCTTATGCAACTGTATTTATATTTTTCTGCTTCTTTTTTGCTACCTTAACCCCGATTTTGGCGCACCTCTGCCCTACAGAATAATAAAACGCAATGAAAAAATTTTGGTCGGCCAGCCAAGGGGGATTTTAACCCCCCACCCTAACCTCCCCCCACCCCCTTGGCTACGGCACTGCTTATGTTGGAGGGGATTTTGTCAGCGATGAAAGTTATAAAGAGGATATTTTTTAAAATCGCCAAAGGACTGCAAACGATAAGAGAGATTACGAAAAATCTGGAGCAGTAAAAGGGCAAAAACATAAGCGTAGAAATCACACCATACAACACCATAGTAGTCCCGCAAATTATATGTGGAGCAGAAACATGGAGCATGAAAGAAATAGATGAATATAGGCTACTAGTAGCTGAAATGACCTGCTTATGGAGAATCCTTGGAATAACCCGGCTGCAAAGATAACATTTCGTTCCCTGTACAGCGGTAACAGCGCCTTTGACATTAGCCGCCTAGCTATGTTGCTGCGCTTAAGAATTGTCAAGTGCAATAATAATTAATAAGAAAGGATAAGAAACGAGGACATTAGACAACGTCTCAACCTAAAGGATACAATTACCGACAAAATCAGAAGAAAAAGACTCAACTGGTATGGACATGTCAACAGAATATAGATGAAAGGAGACTACCACACAAGACACTCTACACTCAAATAGGAGGAAATAAAGGAAGAGGGAGACCCAGGAAAAGTGGGTGGACAACATCAGAGAGGATATGAACATGAAAGGAAATTCAATTGTAGAAGGAAGACGATTAACAGAAGATAGAACTTCTTGGAAACATTTTGTGTCTAGCTACTTCCGTTAAGGAGTTGGCAGAGAGCAAGATGATGATGATGATGATTATTAGAAATTATGACAAAATAGAACATGGCACATCGATTGTGTGTCTACGTTGCCTGTAAAACTCGAAGTACACGATTGAGCAGAGTTTGTTGCAATGCATATTCGAGGTACACGCGCAAAGTGAACAATGTTTGCCATTCCTTGTGTATGTCATCTGTGTTGACTCAACGAATACTCAACTCCAGATGTGAATGTTCAATTGGCCATCTTTGAGTCTCAAAGAAGTCGTGAAACGCCGAAATCTACTTAGCGCACGATTACTAAAAACACAGCGCATATGGGGGCCTACTAAGGCTACCTGTTTTGCAGTAGCGTGGGGTCGTGGGTCGCTTCGTATGGTCATAGTATTACCCAAAAGTCACGATTTCGTAATATAACATTGCCACGCAAAATGACTGACCGACCTGGACAAACAATAATGGATCCGTTGTTGTCACGCTTGACGTCACGGCTCAATCGGTCACGCATGACGCGGCTTATCTGCCTGTCGGACAAAGTGTCGTGTGCGATGGAACGGTAGCATTGGGCTATTTTTAAGGCGTCTATGAATGGAGCCGTCAATAATTATTAATAAAAGATATCATTCAACGATTCCAATAAATCGACGAAATCATTTATTTAATCAATAAATTAGTCGAAAATCGATGACTATAATCCAAGAATATAATTTTTAAATGAATAATTTGACAAACTGAGCAGAACATAAACCATTAAAATAATTATACATATATATGTATATTATGGGTCGTCCATAAATTACGTCACTCGATTTTGGCACTTTTTTGACACCCCCAACGTAACGCGACGTAACAAAACGTCAGGCCCCTAAAATATGACGTCACAACGGGCCGACCCCCCTTATCGTATTTTTTTTCAGAAATGAAGTTACGCGATTTTGGGCAGTTTTTTACCCCCTCCCCTTCGTAAAGAGTCGTAACAAAAAGTCAGACTCGCTAAAATATTACGTAACAACATCCTTTTTATCCTCTCGAAAATTGTTTTTTCCTCTCCAAAATATCCCTGACAAGCAAAAAAAGTTCAAAGGTCATGACCTAATTAATTTTTTTGCGTGACGTCATATTTAAGGAACTCCCCCCCACCTCCCCGTCGTCACACTTCGTAACAAATGGCCGGACCCCCTAACCGCGTGACGTAATTTATGGACGACCCCTTATTCTAGATCAAACCATTCAAAGTAATTGTATATACATGTATATTTATATATTTATATGTATACTATACATGTACATAGATGTATATTATTTTCTGTCTCCGGACATTTTTTATATAAGTCCTCTGGAACTATAAGCATCGAGTACAGTAACAAAAATATATATCCAAAATAGATTAATCAATAACTTTTAAAACTATTATTATTATTATCATCATCATCATCATCATCATCATCATCATCATCATCATCATCATCATCATCATCATCATCATCATCATCATCATCATCATCATCATTATTATTATTATTATTATTATTATTATTATTATTATTATTATTATTATTATTATTATTATTATTATTATTATTATTATTAAGGAAAATAACGGAAGATTTAGAGATTGTCGTGGATTTTTGGCATCAGGATTTTCACCAACATTCATCAAGCGGCTAATTTTTCGTCACCACATTTCAATCATTTTGATAATCATTTAAACAAAAGAAGCTTGATTCTTTATATCCGATTTCATAGCGTTCTATAATAGAGACCATGGGTTCTGAGCGTTTTCAATGCTGTCCAAACCAGGTTGCAGATTTAACTAAGACATAAAACATAGCGTGATTTAAAGTGGCTTAGAAGGCATTACTGCCTGTGAAAGGCTGAAAGCCACTCGGAGCACTAACGGGACTTGAACCCGCTTCGTCAGCCTACCGCTCCAGCGCCTAACCCACTCTGACCCTTTTGAAGTGTCAAGCCCACAGATTTTACAATTAGAGAAGATATTTGCACTATTGTTTTTTCCCATTTTCCCATTGTAACTAAATCAGAATTTTTTTCAAATTACTGGTTTTCTTGCGGCAAGTCTCTGTTATTATAGAAATCCCGCGACACCACATTCTTCCACAGCGAACGGTATTTTTCCATTGTGCAGGTTTCAAATGTATCCTACAACGGAAATGTAAGAGATGAATGTCTAATAGTTAACTAATATTTATGGGTTCAAACAGTGGCGTAGCCAGGATTTCCGGAAGGGGGTTTGGTTTTTGGTTTTGACCGTGACCATCTTTGCAAAAAATTTCTGACAAGCAAAAAACGTTATAACCTTTAGCTTTTTATGTGACAAGAAAAAAGGTCCTCGCCTCTTACTTAAACCTTTGCCGTCTATAGCCAAGGGGGTTGACCCCCAAAGTCGCGTCAAAAAATTAAAAATGCATGGAAACTCATTAAAATATTTTGTTTTCGGCGGTCAAGGGGGGAGTTATACCCCAACCACCCCTTGGCTATGCCACTGGGTTCGAAGCAGCTTATCCAATATACCAGGTACATTTTTACTACTTTCCGAATGCCGGATAGCAAGTGCAACCGAGATAATTTACTTAGAGTCACAATTTGTAGACACATTTATTTAATATTCCGTCTTCGTAGGAATTTTTAAGTTTGTCTTGTCGTGATCTTTTCAAACGGTTACGTGCAGAAAGATCATCAAAATTCTTTGACTGGTCAAATGTTCACTGAATATTCTCTAAGAATAAAACCGCAAAAGAAAATTCCTGTTCTGTTTTATTTTTAAATAAAAACTATTTCTCGTTTGATCTGGGTCACATGACCAAAAGAGCCGATGAATCTAGGTAGGACCATTGGCGTAGCCACGGGGAGACAAGGGACAAGGGGGTTCCCGGTCCCCCCTATTCGGCTATTGCAGTGGTTTTAACGCAAACTGACCCTGCCTCCTAAACCACGTTAAATCACATTATTATTATTATTATTATTAGTAGTAGTAGTAGTAGTAGTAGTAGTAGTAGTAGTAGTAGTAGTAGTAGTAGTAGTAGTAGTAGTAGTAGTAGTAGTAGTAGTAGTAGTATCAAGTTACTTATGTGTTGAAAGTTCCGCGGCAGTCAGTCTGTGTTAAAACCAATGTAATAACTCTACAATTAGGCTAATAACCCAGTGTTTCCAAGATAACTTCTGAATCCGTTTATCGTTTCTACTGTAGGCCTATTATTATTATTATTATTATTATTATTATTATTATTATTATTATTATTATTATTATTATTATTATCATCATCATCATCATCATCATCATCATCATTATTATTATTATTATTATTATTATTATCATCATCATCATCATCATTATTATTATTAAGTCATCAACATCGTAAACGAACGTGCGTTCCGTGACCTCAGAAGACGCTCGAAGACCAAAAACGTCTAAACGTCAAATGCGTTGCGTGGTCCATTGGCGGCCATCTAACACTTCGTAATCATTCAGGACAAATTCTCCTCTGCATTTCTCTCTTGCCCACCGTGTTGACACGATGTTTTCATCGTGAGTATTATCTTCACAATGAACGCTTCCGAACCGTCAGCCTAACACCGTTGTAACGTTTCTAGCATGTCGTCAGATTCGAGTTCTCAAGAAGCCAATACAAAATTACAAACCCACGGCTTTCGACAGCCAAATACCCACTCAGCTCTTAACCTCCCACCCCACCCCCGCGACGGAAATAGGAAAGAGACTTTCTCAAAAGCGTAACTTGACGTCACACTGACGGCGTAGGACCCTTGCGGTTAACACGGGCCGTAGGCCGCCGGGCCGGTGACTTAACTGACGACTGAAAGGATAACGGGGGCCGATTCAACGAAGCGTGGAAGGAGTTTCACGGTCGACCTGAGGCCCTCTCGAGGTGTATAAAAGGAGAAGGTTTGTAAGCTGCGAAACATAAAGTACCTGCTGGCAGTGTAAGAAAAACGAAGAAAGGATTTCAAAGCAGAAACAACAAGAGCTGAAAACAGAGAAACGAGGAATCTTCGAGAAACAAAGAATTAATTACGGATAAAGTTTAACAAAAAAATAAGTTGTGCAATAATTTCGAAAAAAGAAAATAAAAAGAAGCAAGAAAAGAACAAAGAGGATAGCAGACAATTTCGATTACCTTCCGGTCGTTTTATAATCGGTAAGAAACCAATTACGATAATAACTAATCGGGTTTTTATTCTAGCCACCTTGACATGGGGGAGATTTTTAAATGTTTGGGGAGACAAGGTCTGAATCGTCACACTTTGGGGGTATTGCCATCCCCCATGCAACATATAAAAAATGGGGGGGGGAGAATTTTAAAACTTGGGGGGATTCCCCCCCAGAGAAAGCCTAGAATAAACACTGGCCAGACCCAACAATTTAATATAGGAAAATATTGTATTTCGTAGTCATTTTGTCGTTTATGTCTCGTGCAGTGCTGCTGTAACGATAGCAAGGTTTGCGAGGTAACATTTGTAATGTAATGTAGCAGAATATTTGCGTTGCGTCTCCTGTGACGAATCGCTCAGAAGCGGTCGCTGCTATTACGGCGTATTGACAAAACGGTGGATTTTAAGTCGTTTCAAAAAGACGGCCAAAGACTCAACAGTTGCTAAATTACGTGTGTACTTGGGTGAAGAGTCAGTCTGAAACCGCAATTTTCAATCTAATGAGAGAGAGAGAGAGAGAGAGAGAGAGAGAGAGAGAGAGAGAGAGAAAGAGAAAGAGAGAGAGAGAGACAGACAGACAGAGACAGAGGGATAGACAGAGACAGAGAGAGGGATTGGCGGAGAAAGAGAAGCATGTATTGTCTGATCTTCGCCTGTGTAGTCGTCATCGTCGCACCACTTTCCTCATTGGCAACTAATCCTATACGGCTGGTAGATATGCAAACGGCATTCGAAATATAGGCTCATTAGTACACTCTCTATTATTACTTGGTCTCTGCCACTCCATTAGGCAAAGAGTTTAGACGATACGAAACGGGAGTGATTTCATTCGTTAGATTTAGAGAGTTTGTACGCCCTGACCACTACTATCTAGCCTTGCTTTAGCTATAAGAACAGAACGTCTGTGGTGGAACTTTCTACTTTGAGTGAAGAAGAAATCGAACTGCGTTTGAATTTCGTTGTGTTTTTTCTCTGCGTCGAATTGTAGATCGAACATGAAACGCTGGCGTTTCTTGGGCCCGCTGGCCTTGGCTATCCTCTCCTCAATACTGGTCGAAGGCACTTTCGAGCAAAGTAAGTATCTTTGTATTCACATAAAGGTTGCATGCCCAATCAGGGATATTTTAACACCTCCCTAACACCCCCAACACCTCCCATTTGAGACCGACACCCCCATTTCAGCTATGAGATTACCTGTTTTTGCTTGTCAGACTTTTTGGCAGAGGACCCCCAGAATTTACCGACACCCCCCACCCCAACTGATAATCCTAGAAATAACCATGCCCAATATATATATATATATATATATATATATATATATATATATATATATATATCATGCAGCGTTTTGAGATAATTTTATGTGTTTTAAATGGCTGACAGTTAGCAACGTAGCCAATTAAAACTCTTCCAATAGTGTTGTTTGAATTGAACTAGCAACCATTGAGTTCGAATATGACATAGAACAGTGCGTGCGACCTTGGACAGATAATTTCTACCATTAGTTTCCTAATTAGGGCCTACTATATTGACCGATAAGCCCAAACTTTAGTTAAAGAATAGCGCTGTATAAATGGAAGCAGTGAAATTATTGGCAGCAACATTAAAACAAGCGGACGCAGTTCCCAAAGGGACCCAAAAATCTTGCTACAAAAGGTGGTCCTCGAAAATATAGGCCCCCAGAAATATTTCCTAGAAAATTTGACCAACAACACAGTCTCCCCGACTAAGATTTTCGGTCGATTAATCGCGATCAATATGTTCGACGCAGATAGGTTAATATGTTGTTGTTGTTGTTGTCCGGTTTCAGACTGTACCAACACGTCCATGGACCTGGTATTCGTCGTCGACGGATCGGACAGCGTCTGCGACGCCGATCCAGAGTTCCAGAAGGGAGTGGACAAGACGTGCGACAACTGGAAATTCGTCCTGAATTTCCTGAAAGACTTCGTGGTCGACCTGAACGTCTGTTCCTATGGGTCACGGGTCGGATTGGTCGTCTATGCCAACGACTCATTCGTGGCATGGAATCTGACGAGGTGAGGCAGATGATAAATAGGCTTTGTTAAATCGTCATCGTCGTCATTATCATTGTCATTATCGTCGGTGCTCTATATTTCAGTGGATTCTTTGCTCCAGTGGTGCCACCTTTTAGAATGATAACAAGCTTCGTGGTAGCATCATTGTCGTCGTCATCATCTTTGTCATCATCATCTTTATCGTCATCATATTTATCGTCATCATATTTATCATCATCAAATTTATCATCACCACCATTATCACCACCACCAACACCATCACCATCATCATCATCATCATCATCATCTTCATAATCGGTGTTCTATTTTTCGGAAGATTCCCTACTGATGATGATGATGACAATGATGACGACGACGAAGTTGTCGTTGTTGACAGAAAATCATTGACAGTCGATAACAATCGATTTGCTTTATATTTATCTATCCTGTTTTCTCGAGACTGATTCTCTCAGCGTTCTTATCAATTTGGATACCTGCAATGCTTATATCATTCCTTCCGTTTTTCAGCCACCACGACAAAGAGTCGCTTCTCGAGGCCATCCGGACCCTCCCCTACCCGGGCGGAGCTTCGAGGGACCTCGCCGGGGCCGTCCGTCTCATGCGAACGGCGGTCTTCGGCGTCAAGGGAGACCGACCCGACGTACCCAACGCGGCCATCATAGTCGCCGGCGACGTGCCTTCCAGACCGGAAACCGTCGCACCGGAAATCGACGCGGCGCACAACGCAAGCATCGCCACTTTCGCCGTCGGAGTTACCGGTCGCATAGGCGAAGAAGCCCTGAAGGCGCTGGCATCGGTCCCAAAGGAGGTAAACGTTCGAAGTCCCTGCTAAACTAATTAAATTTCAGCTATTATATTAATTAATTAATTTAGTCTAGGCCTTAAATGTTAATATAAATATTAATTATTATAATTGAACTTCGTTGTAAATGTAAAATTTACTGCTTTATATCTGAGGCACGTTATATCCAATAGCATCCAATACGGTAGCGCATCAAATGCGACGGTAGGTTACATGGCGGTACTTTATAACCGAGTAGACGGTTATAACTGATTGCGTTATAACGATGTTCTACTGTATTAATGTTATTATTATTATTATTATTATTATTAATATTATTATTAAAAGATATAAAAATTTATCAAATTTATATGTATGAAGATTAGTTTAAATAGTTATCTCCATTTGTATATTCAGTTTATACTAATTTAGTTTAATTAAAATTGCTTCTGTAAGACTTATGTTGGAATCCGTTGGTAGCGTTGAAGTTAACCCGTGCATAGCCCCCCCTACCTGTGTTTGATTTTTTAAAGTGAAAATAACATAGGTTGATTTCATTTTTTTCCTCTAGAAAAATGCCGAATATTTCCAAATCGCGGAGTACAACAAGCTGACAACGATCCTGGACTCACTCCAGAACACGACGTGCGTCTATTTCGTCGAATCGGAAACCCCAAGTGGAGCGGTTGGCCCAACGTCGGCTCCCCAGCAGCCGACGCCACAGGCCCCAACCCAACTCCCGACCTCCGCGCTGTTCACCGGCAGTTCTTCGTCTGTTAAACCAACCACAGCTGTCGGCCTCGATGGTAAGCGACTATAGAAGAAATATGTATTATATTATTAAGATTACAGTATTTAAAATTATAGAATATATAAATATTATTGAGACTATAGAAGAAATGATAGTTATAAAGGAGCGCTCCTAATGGCTTCTCTTGCGTAACTAGAATAATAATAATAACCGGGTTTTGAGTGGTTCAGTGGGGTCTGCCCTGTGTGAGAACCACTATGTTCCACCCATCCATTCATTCCAGGGATATTTTTACACCCCCTAACACCTCTCCCCAACACCCCCAATTTGAGACCGACACCCCCCCCCCAACCCCCCGAATTTCAGCTATGGGATTACCTTTTTTGTTGCTTGTCAGACTTTTTGGCAGGGGGACCCTCAGAATTTGCCGACACCCCTCCCCAAATTCATAATCCTAGAAATAACCCTGATTCATTCACATTATGGCCTTACTGTGTAATCTCATTCTTTGCCCTCTTGTCCTCTAGTAGGTTTGCTTGAGATGTGATTAAAATGTCCGAGAGAGAGAAAAAAAAAGAAAGAGAGAGAGAAAGAAAGAGAGAGAGAAAGAGAGAGAGAAAGAGAGAGAAAGAAAGAAAGAAAGAGAAAGAGAGAGAGAGAAAGAAAGAAAGAAAGAAAGAAAGAAAGAAAGAGAGAAAGATAGAGAGAGAAAGAGAGAGAGAGAAAGAGAGAGAGAGAGAGAGAGAGAGAGAGAGAAAGAGAGAGAGAGAGAGAGAAAGAGAGAGAGAAAGAAAGACAGAGAGAGAGAGACTGAGAGAGAGACTAATGCTGTGTCGCTGTTCCTCGCAGATTGTGTGACCACCGCCCTCGACCTGGTCTTCCTCGTCGACGGATCCGGAAGCATTTGTGACAGCGATCCGAAATTCGTTTACGGCCGAGACGTCACGTGCGACAACTGGAACTTTGTTCTCGATTTCATGGCGGATTTTGTCGGCGACGTGAAAATCGGTCCCGACGCCACGAGAGTTGGTCTTGTCACTTTCGCAACACAGGCCGACCTGGGATGGAATCTAACGAGGTACCGATTTTTCACGACAATTAATTAATTATCGTCTAGTTCATGCATATTCAAATGGCGGCCCGCGGGCCAGTTTCGACCCGCAACGGGGTGCGAAATGACCCGCGAGGATAATTATGAAACGATAACGTATTTTAAAATAATACTTACGAAATTCAATGACAACCACTGACTATAAGTAAGAGTAAGTATGTAAGAGTAAGTAAGAATAAGAAGTTAATTAGTAGTAAGTTAGTAAGTAAGCGTAAGTAGGTAAATAAGTAAGAGACATTGTACAATCTACGGTGCCTCCTACGCAGTGTTATTATTTACTACAGTGGTTTTCACACAGGCTTACTTAGCCTCCTAAACCACTTAAAATCACATTATTATTATTATTACATGTATTATTATTATTACATGTATTATTATTATTATAATTATAATTATAATTATTATTATTATTATTATTATTATTATTATTATTATTATTATTATTATTATTATTATTATTATTATTATTATTATTATTATTATTATTATGCTCTACTTGTTTCGATCGACAGATACCAGGACAAGACTTCTCTCATGGCCGCCATTCGAAACCTTCGCTACCCCGGTGGCACTACAGACACCACCGGTGGCCTGCGCATGTCAAGGACGCAGGTGTTCAACGTACCTGGAGATCGGCCTTTCGTTAACAACACGATGATCATCATAACTGACGGAATTCCAACGGTGCTGGAAACAGTTCCGGCGGAAATAGCGGCGGTCCACGCAGCACAGATTTCGACAACGGCAGTTGGAGTCACGAACCAAGTCAACGAAACCATCCTTCAACTTCTCTCATCTCCACCTCAGCAGGTAAAGACTGAAGATCTATATTAATATATCAATAATAATGACAATAATAATGACAATACTACTACTACTATTAATACTACTACTACTACTACTACTACTACTACTACTACTACTACTACTACTACTACTACTACTACTACTACTACTACTACTACTAATAATAATAATAATAATAATAATAATAATAATAATAATAACAATAACAATAATAATGACAATGACAATAATAATAATAATAATAATAATAATAATAATAATAATAATAATAATAATAATAATAACGGCAATAGGGCAATAGTAACAATAATGTCAATAATAATAGCAATAATGAGGAAGAAACGAGTTCCGGATTTTTGGGGGTCTGTAGCAGAGACCCGCATATAGCTGAGCTTTTCTTAACCCCTTAACCGTGTATTTAACTGTAACTCAATGTAAAATGGACGGATATATCCGGGATCCCCAGTTAAGGGGTTAAAGGGCGTCAATCTAACCAACGTAGTTGAATTCTGTTTTGTTTGCCATTTACAGAAGAATCTAAACTACTTCATGGCGACAGATTTCAGTCTGATCGGAAGCATAAGAGAACAGGTCCAAGCCGCGGCCACTTGCCTCACGACTCCAAGCCCAACAACGACATCAACCAAAGCGATGACAACAGCTTCGACGACGACGACGACTATCATTTCGATTATCAGTCAACCATCGACGTCTTCTTCCAGCAGAGCTACCAGACAACCGGAGCCTGTTATCGGTAAAACATGCAAGAACACTATTGATCATATGATTTAAATTTACGTTGATATTAATTTGCTAAAATAACCTGCATGGATTCTTGGTAAAATATCTACGAAAACTATTGATAATGTAAAATGAAATTATTATTATTATTATTATTATTATTATTATTATTATTATTTGTTATGTTATTATAGCTGGATTATAAATGGTTTAGTAGGATATCCCCTGTGTTGAAAACCATTGTCGCTCATACATCCCTCTATTCCATGGACGCCCACATACATTTTTCCAGTAGGGACAAGACACATTTTAACACAATGGTCACGGTTAATATCTTAGCAAAATGTTCAAATTTCAATGTGAAACACTGGTATTTGCAATTTCCAGGGAGGGAGCAAATACCCCCTCTTGCCCTGATGTTTTATAATAGTATTAGAAGCCTGTGTGATGTACGGGCGCCCGTGCTCTATTCCAACCTCCGTTTGTCCGCTACA